>VZRH01004772.1:82864-108045 GCA_013397555.1 Urocynchramus pylzowi | reverse complement strand
CATAAATAAAAAAAAAAAAAAAAAAAAAAAAAAAGAGGAAGGGATTTTGACAAATCCTGTGGTTATTATATTTCCCTTTCTTTTTCTCTAATTTTCCCTGAAAATAATCCTGCTTATTCATGATGCTGCTGCAATAATTGAACTCCTGGAGGGAGAGGAGGGGGGAAAAAGCTCCCCATGTAAATTACTGCCTGAGACCTGTTCTGTTTTGACAGATGTCAGGGCTGGGGAGCTGAGCTCGGTCTGGAAAGGGCTCAGCACCATGGGGATGCAGGCTGATGCCTTGCTGTGCCTCTCAATGTGGACAGATTTCATTCCAACCCACTTTTTTCTTCATTTTTTTTTCCTTCCCCCAGTCATAACCTACTGACTCTGAGGGAATAAATAGAGAAAATAGTCCCTGGTTCTTCTGCAGGCTGTCGTTTCAGCAGTGGGAATGGAAGGGAGGGAACTTCCTGCAGGACAAAAAAAATGCTCGTGGTATTTCAGTGTTTCTGTGGAAATTCAGGAGGACAACCTGAGTAAAATTAGGAGAAATCTGAAGGGAGCAATTGAAGCTCCTCTGATTTTACGGTTTATAATATTTAATACAGTTAATATTGATTTACAGTTAATATTTAGAGTATGCTGCCTGTGGGTGACAAATACATGTGGCCTTCACTAAAATTTCTTGGTTTCAGCGAGTGTTTTGAAAGTATTTTAGACTCATTGTTCAGGATTAGTCTATTTTTTGTAAAATTATGTGATTTGTGCGTTAAGTAGATGGTGTTAAACTAAATAAATTGATTTTTTTTTTTTGTCTTGATGTGCTGCTTACATTTGTCACACATGGGGTACAGTCCCATCTTCCACTTTTATGGTTTATTTCAGATGGGCTGGTGGAAGGAATAGAAAAAAAAACCTTCCTTTTTTGGGTTTATTTCTCCTTGTAGGGCTTGAACTCACCATTAGTTGCTGTCTGTTGCTCCTAAATGATGAGATTTTTGGATGTATCAATGACTTCATTTATAAGCCATAATTCAGAAGGAGCTTACCTTAGAAAAGGTTGTATTTTATTGCCAGTTTTTTCAATATTTTTGGGTGTTTTATGAATCCTCTGGAAGAAATGTTTGACTGAGACCCAATTTCCTAGCATGGATTGCTGATTAGTGATGGAATTGCTGTGCCCAAGAAATCCTGGATGCTTTTTGCAGGGAAGGGAGGTTTATTGTACCCCAGTCACTATTGACATTCTCCTGCTTTGGGGAAGCTTTTTGGGAGGCTTTTGCTGATGCCATGTCAATTTTATTACACTTACTTGCTTTCCTTTGTGTTCACTGCTTCCAGCAGCTGAATAAGGGGAAAATGTTGATATTTTTGGTAGTTCATGTATGATTTTCCTGCATTCAAACTCCTGGATTTTATCACCTTTTCCAGCTGGCTCTTGATACCAAAGTAGCTTTTTTCCCAGGCTTCCTTAGTGGCTTCCAGGACTTGCTAAATAATTGTCTTAAAAATTGATAATGCAACAGTTCTGTTTAGTTGCAATTGAGAATTTTTAAAAACAATAGTTTTTCTCAAGTTGGAGTAGAGGTTTTCTTGACTCTCCACTGCCTTTCCAGTAGAACATTTCCTCTCCTGGCTTTATCTGGGGCTCTTGGTGAGACCCCAAGAGCAGGAACAGAGTTCATGTGGCTCTGCTGGTTTTCAGAGCATTAATAAATAGGAATACAACAGTGAAACTTCAGCTCCACCTGTCACCCTGTTCTTCTGAGTTTCTCTGAGCCTTCTGATGTTTACATTCTTGTAATGGAGTTTCTCACACACTTTCATGTAAATAATGATTGTTTTGCATTCTTCTCTGTAGGAGGAGAAGTTTGATGGACTGTCAGTCTGACCAGTGTGGTTGGAGAGGTGGCAATGCCACCCTCCAATCCACTGTCACTTTTGGAATTCTATAAATGTTTAGTTCTGGTCTTTTCCTGTTCCTGTTTGGATGCTGGAACACTTTGTGTGAGTTTTATTATTTCTTGTCGTGACGGTGACACCACCCCTTTGTTCCCTGTGATGATTGGGTTAAAAAAAAAAAAATTCAAAAAGAAAAATGCTGCTTGTGTTGAGGCACTGTTGGGGTGAGCAGGCTCAGCTGGCCCTGTGCCTCCCACCCCAAACAACCCCAGGCTCTGCTGAGAACCTGCAAATCTTTGGGACTTTCTCTCCAGCGTTTCAAGCTTTGATTTTCGTTTTTTGGTGTTTTCATTGTCACGTCTCTGCTCATCCAACTTTGATCCATGCTGGTGGAACAGAGTATCACAAAGTTAGGCCTCTTACTCATCCTGTTGCTTTGTCCACCTGAAAGAATGGGGGTGAGCACCTGGAAGTGTCTTTTTTTGTGGCTGATGTGGCCACAGGAATCTTCAAACCCCTCTGCAGCCTCCCCGTGTCTCTGCACTGCCTGACCTACTTGTGCAACTTCTCAGCAATTCTTCAAAGAAGCCAGCTTGGAAGGCAGTAGACCTTGTTTTTCTGGAGAACATGGTGCTGAGGGAGGATGTGGGCGATCTGAAATGTCTTCGGGTTTGCAAGGACAAGGAACAAATTAAGAAGAAGCAAAACAAACAATTTAATGGTGATGGAGCTGCAGCTCCAGCGAGGAGAGGCTGTGGGCGTGCATCCATTTTATCTCGCTGCACAAGATGATTCCTCACCACAGAAGGTCATGAAAACCTCACTGCTGAGTGCTGGAAGATAATTTTGCTGAAAGTTGGAAATGTTTGATTAGCAGTAAATATTTAAGGCCTTTGTTTGCAGCAATCAGGGAGCTGTGAGTGCATACCTTAGCTTGGCAAATAAGCACTGAATTGTCACCTCAGATAAAAAAACAGTGGTCAGTCCTGGGAAATGAACTCTCAGGGCTGCTAATTATGATGTCTTGTGTAGACATTAATTACTCAGTGCATGATTTGGTTTTTTATCAGGGACCTTTCCTGTTTGGTGCTTTGTAATTGGTTGCAGGTGATTTGAGAGACTTCTGATCATTCCCAATTTTTGCTTCTGGCACTGCAATCCCAGGAAGAAAATATTTAATTTAATGGAGTGATGGGAGCAAGGAATGAAGGGGTGGTGCCCTGCCTGCCCTGGCAGGTGTAGCTGCTTGAGTTCTGCTGCAGCTCTCATGCCAAGATGTGACATTGGAGTCTCCTGCTCTGTGCCACCAGCTGAGACAGACTTTGGCTCAGTAGAAAGGGCAGAAATCCAGAAGTTTTAGAAGATCCCATCAGTTTTTGTCGAGCTGTGGGGGGATTGTCTCAGAGCATGAGCTTGGACACAGCCTCAGCTCCCCAGGTGAAGTTGGGTCTTGTACAGCTTTAGAGCTGCTCCACTGACACCTCATTAAAATTAATATTATAAACCTGCAGCTTATGGTGATGGTGACTGAAAAGTGGATGTTTCCTTAAGAGGAGCTGGTACAACCCATCCCCCTCTGCTGCTTGGAGAATGAGATGAAGATGTTTCATGCTGGTAGGGAAAAGCCACAAGCCCAGAATGTGACTGTGTCAGAATTGTCCCTTTGTGCCACCAAAGCCTGACGGGTTCAGCTGCAATAACCTGTGGGAAGTTGATGGGCTCCATGCAAATGAGAGGAGGATCTCTTAATCAGCAGTTTGGGGAGACAGAGGCATCACTCAGACAAGGAAAACCAATTTCATTTGTGTCATTACTTTGCATTTCAAATAGGAAGGTGATGAACACATCATCCCCTCCGAGTGCAGCTCCTGGAGTTATCCTGGGCTTTTTCCTGACCTGTGGACTCTCCACCTGAATCCCTGTGGGAAAACTGCTTTGGGAGAACATCCTTCAAACAGGAGCTTCTTCTCTGTGCAGTCAGTAAAAGTTTTTTTTTTTTTTTTACAGTCAGTAAAAGTTTTTTTGACAGAGCAGGAAAACCCATTTTAAGTAGTAGAGACAATTTTAAGGGTTATTTTAAGTAGTAGGACAATTTTAAGGGTTATGCACCTTACAAGTTCAATTGAGGAATCAGCTGGTGAATCCCTTTGACCTGCATGGCTGCATATTGATAATAAATATAGACACTACAATTGTTTGGAGAGATCATCAGAGAAATCTCAGTGTTCTTTTCATTTGTGAAGCAAATGATAACCAACAAATGGAATTGTAAAGCCTGAAAATACAATATAAATTTGTAACACTCATCTCCACTTGATGAGACTAAATAAGAGTTTGAGTTGGTTTTTTTTTTTTTTTGGTTTTTTTCACTTTTTTTAGTTAGAATAAATCATATGAGCTCTCTATTCTGACAGCATTTTGCTTGGAAGTGAAAGCCCTCAGTCCCTGGGAGAGCTGTGCTGGGGATTAGGCTGTTGGAGCTTTTCCTTCAGGAGATAGATGACACTTGCAGAATGATTTTGGCTGACTCACTAAGCAGTGTTTAAATGCACAGGAAATGCTTCTGCACATGGGATTTATATTTCAGCTCCAGAAAACGCTGTCTGCTCCTTTGAGCTCCCATAATCAATCCAGTGCTGAAATTGGTGAGCATCAGGAAGGCCAGGGATGCTGGGGAAGGGCTGGGCTGTGGCTGGGGGTGATGCTGATCCAGGTGGTGAAGATTCAGAGCTCACATCCTCTGGCTTTGTTTGGAGAAGCAGCAGAGGCAGGATTAGGGCAGGGTGGGTAATCCAATAAAATTGGATTTTATTCAAGGAAAGTCCTCTTGGAACAGAAATAGGGATGGAACAGAGCAGATTTCCTCCTGAGCGCTGCAGATGAAGATAATGAAGATAACCAAGAGCAGGTTCAGGTGCACTTGATTATATATTAACATTTATTAGTGAGCCCATAGTTCACAGGATTGTGGTTCTCATGTTCCTTTAGCCTAACTGAGGAATATTGTAGGGAAGCTTTGGAAGCTCATGTTAGAAAACAGGAGCAGGAAAAGGTCTTTACAATATACAGGGGGGTTGAGATAAAGACAAATCTGCAGTCTGAGGGCTCCTGGAGCATCTAGTTTGAGACTGGAGTGCAGCAGAGGTGCTAAATCTCATGGTTTCATTTAATCTTGGTTAAAAACTGAATTTGGAAGATAGGACAAGTCTATGGGTTGGCAGGTGATGCAAAACAGTGCCAGAGGAGGCTGATTCCATAAACCTAAACCCACAACAGAGCCAGGGACAGGAAAAAGATAAAAACAACCAGCAAATGAGTTGCTGTGTGCTTGCAGTGACCAAGGGAGAATTTTGGGGTGAGGAATCCCAGCCTGGTGCTCAGTAACATCCCAGTCCTGGGCCAGGTTTCATTTCCTTCCCCAGGGAAACACCATCACCCCTTCCCTGCAGCCTGGGCTCCAGGTGCTCTGAGGAAAAAGGCATTAGGAATGGCAGGATCTGCAAATTGTGCTAAAAAACTTCCAGGTGGGAAATGCCCCTCAGGTTTCTCTGGGAGTGCTGCTTTCAGCCCCGTCTGCATTTGTTTGTGTCAGTATAAACTCAGGGCAATGCATGGATTTCTGCTGGCAGCAGATGAGAGATCAGCACTTCTCCAGGCTCTCATCAGTGCTCCCTCTTGCCAGCTCCCAAAGAACTGCCTCCACAAAAAAAAGTGGAATTTTTCTGTGCAAATACACAGTATTGCTGTGAAATGAATCCTCTCTATTTTTATTTTCTCTCCTTAAGTCGTTTTTTTTTCCCTCTTGAAGGATGTGCTGTTCCTTTACACGAAATGAGGCTTGCACAAAACTGAGTTTCTTCTTTGGTTTTTTTGGAAGTTACAGCTTCAAGAACGACTGCAGTGGTGACTGGGGAGCTGCACTAAAAGAGTGTTGTTGCCTTTTCCTTTGGAGACAACTTCCTCTCCGTGTTCTGAAGTTTTTTTTCAAAGCCTTCTGTTGACAAGGGATGCAGAAAATACTGAACCTGCTAAATTCAGATTTTAGTGTGCTGTCTTCCACAGTGTTACCTGAGGGAGGGAGCACAGTCTGTGCCCCTCAGTTCCTGTTCCAGGTTGTTTTTCACCTGGGATGAAGGTGTGGGTTTGAATTCCTGGGAAGCTGTGGCCAAATCCTCCAGGCTAGGGGAGGTTTCTTTATTATTTAGCAAAATTACTTGGGCACTGCTGATGTTTGGGGGGAATATAATTGAAAAGCTTTGGGTTTTCCAGCCTGAAAGTTCAGGTCCAGTGATGCTGATGAGGATAATGTACAGTTAATTTAATCACCATCTCCAACACAGAATTTTAAAGGTGGGAAAAGCCCTCTGGGAGAAGCCCAAAGATTAAACCAGCACTGCCAGGTCACCACCTGAGCACCAAATCTGCAGGTTTTATCAAGAGTATCTTGCAATTCCTGCAGGATGACATCTTGTGCTGAAAACATAATATTCTGAATGTGCCTCCTCCCTGGTTTGAGTCAACATCTCTCTGCCAAGGCAGAGTGTTTCAAGGAATTGTCCACAGAAGTGTTCCTGTTGTTGGAACCTGCAATTTCTGAGGGATTTGAGTGGATGCATGCTGCTGCCTTGAGCTGCTAAGCAGACAGAATCAGAATGTGGAGGTTTTTTCAGCCAGTCCCCTGTTCCTTCTAGCCCAAAACGATGAAGTATCCAAAGTGCTGGATGGGCATATGGGAGATGAGGTTTGTGCTCCAGTGAGTGCCCACCCAACGTGAGCAGCTCCAGCAGGAGCAAGCAGTAATGAGCTTTGTAGTAACTGCATTTGCTGGGGGTGTGGGGGAAGAGAAAAACCAAGATTTCATCCAGAGTCTCCCACGTAAGCTCCAAAAAAAACCACCCATGCTTGGTTCTGCACACAGGCATGACAGGGATGGAAAAACAAAAGCCCAAAGCGTGGTGAGGTGCAGCTCTGGAGGTTGGTGTGGCAGGTGTTCTGTGAGACACCTCTTGTGCCTTGGCTCTGGGCCCCGCGTGCCCACGGGGGTTCAGGGGTGCCTGGGAGCTGGGTGGGCTCCAAATCTCGCTGTACTGAGCAGATCAGGCTTGGCTGAGCCAAAACTGCAGGTTTTTTTGCTTTGTTTTCAGCAGCCAGGGCTTCGTAGCATCTAAAAATACACAGCGACGTTGGTGGTGGAGCGTTGCTTAACTTGAGCAAGTTGTTCTCCCAAACTTTGCCTGAGTGAAGTGATAAGTTGAACAGTTACAGTAAATAGAGTAATATTTTGATTGGTACAAAACCTTTCGTTTCTTCCCCATGTCTAATTAGTGTAGCTCTGAATGTCAAATATTTCCCCGCTCTCCCCAGCGCTGTGCTCACTTCGGTGGGCTCCATCTGGCTCTGCCTGCCTCGAGCCTCTTCCTCATGGAAAAGCTTTCCCAGACTCAGGGCTGGTGCTGGATCCCACCTGTTCCCCTCCAGGTCTCCTGGACTGGGAGGGAGCTCTTCCCTCCAGCAAATCCAGGTGGAAAACGGAGCTGTTCAAGGTGCTGGTCCATGAGTGGAGCTCTCAGGCTGGGAGATGCCAGGCCAGGTCCTTGCTAAAAGCTGCTGGTGGATGGGAGTGGTACATCCATGGTGGATGAAGGCAAAATGTCCCTTTAGGCTACCAGGGATGCAATGCCCCAGTACAGAATGGGGTGTAGCAGCTTTTTAGGTTCATAGAATCCCAGAAAGGTTTGGGTTGGAGGGGATTTTGAAGCCCATCCAGTGCCACCCCTGCCATGGCAGGGACACCTTCCACTGTCCCAGGTGCTCCAAGCCCTGGCCTTGGGCACTGCCAGGGATCCAGGGGCAGCCTCAGCTTCTCTGGGAATTTCATCCCAGCCCCTTCCCACCATCACAAAGAGGAATTTCTTCTCAATATCTAATTTTCAGAGACTCTCAGGACTTCAGTAGCAACTCCATTACAGGTGCAGGGCCGTCCTCTGGCTGTGACTTCCTCATATTGAATTGGAATTCAAGCTACAACCCAGGAAATGGGTGCTTATCTCCAGGCAAAATGTCAGACTTCTTTTTCTGCCTCTCCTATCTGGGATGTGTTGATAGTGTAAAAAAAAAAAAAAAAAAAAAAAAGCTTATATTTCCTTATATTCTATCATTTTTGCTGCATTTCTGGTGCCTGCTGAATTCTAGTTTCATAAACATCATCTCCATTTGCCATATGTTCTCTGTGTGACCCCTACCTAGCTACCAAACATGTGAAGCTTTAGGTTTAAATCATGTGTTGAATAAGTTCCCTGTTTTTTCCTATATTTTTCAAATTTTATTAGCATGTGGTTTGGATGATCTAATGGGAAATGGCTCTGCTTCAACCTCTTTCTGTGGGATTTAGGTTGGTTTGTTATCAGCTGAGTTATCAGTGGAAGAGTTTCAGCTTTTAGTGAAGTCAGAGGTGGAAAAATTAAGGTTTGAGTCATCCCAGGTGGAAAGGTTGAACCCAGGGTAGAGTGCAGGGGTTGGGGATTTTGGAGAAGAGACCTCATGGACTGGGGGGAGCTGAATCAAGTGGTGGAAAAGGATCTGAGCAGGTTACTGCTGTTGTCTCGTGGCACTTGGAAAATAGCAAATAAAAGTCATCCAAGACAGCCTCTCTCTCTGCAAAACAAATTAACAATAACAAGAACTAATTTAGTGTCTTAAAATATCAGCATAACCAACATTCTATTTGAATTTCTTCTTTCAGATATTGGAAATTTGACTGAAGGCTACATGTCATGCCCTGGAGAAGGTAACAATTCTTTATTCGTAATTCTGATGTGTTGGTGTTAATTTCTCTTCATTCTTAACATCATTGCATTGAATGTCAGAATCTCCTTTGTGTTGTTTGTGCTTTAGAGAATTTGCCCTGGAGTTTCTCTGTTTCCTGACAGGGGGTTTTGATTTCCCTTTTTAAAATAATACATAAATCTGCATTTAAGTTCTTAGGGGCGTATATGTTGCATTTATGCAATTCTACATTGGAAGGTTTATGGAAAATGTGGAACAGTTTGCCTTCAGCTATTATTGTAAATGGAAAATTGTAAATTATATATATTTAACAGGATGTATGGAAGCTATAGAATAGATCTTTTTCAAAAGGATATTGATATCTTGTTATCAATAACGTTTCAGGGGTTTTTTCCCCCCTGGTTAGGCTCCTATTGTTCTTGTCAAGAGATTTTCAAAATTGGTGTTTAATTAATCATTGAATGATTGACTCTGCAATTGAATTAGTCAAAAAAACCTGTGGCGTTTCTGAAACTCAAATTTTCTTAATGGCCTCTCAGTTTGAATGTCAAAGGGAATCAATCTTGTTAGTGGAGAGGTGGGTTTTGTTCTACAGACCCTGAAATTATCTTGAGGGGTTTTTTTTCAACATACTTTTAAGTCTGAATTATGTTCTTTCCAGAGGAGAACAAGATGTTTTCAGAGCTTACAATTATTTGAAAAATGAATGTTGTGTTAGTTTTAGATGTTATTACTGTATCTATTCAGAGAGACTACAGATGGTTTCTGACAAAAATATTTAATTTCTTAATCCTTGGGAGTTTTTCCTTAGTCCTGGGTGGTGTTCACAATGAAAACTGGAGATCAAGTAAATATTCTCATTCAGCCTGGCCCTTTTGGAATGTGCTATCTTGGTGTGAGGTTTTCAAAGACAGCATGATAAATCCTGTGATAGATCACTTCCTAGTCTTTCTAGTGGTCTGAAAGGAAAAGCTGATTTCTTAATATAAAAGATAACTTTGAATAATGGACTCCTCATCCCTTTGGACAGTACTCCTAAATTAGCCTCAGAGCTCCTTCTCAGGTGAAATCTCATTTTCAGGTTCCCCACAGTAAAGAGGAGACGCTGATCCCCATTTCATGTGGGAAGTGTTTTCAATCTGCTGATGAAAAGTACTTCTGAAGAGTTAGGCAACCTTGATTAATTGAGCCTGAATAAGAAGTGCAGGATCAAATCTCAGGATATTATTTTTAGGCTGCAGCCTTGTGTTCTGCATTCCAAATCCTTAAATGCCAGTTTGATAGGAAGTGTGGAGGACTGGAGCAGACAGTTCTGGGCACGCTGGTAATGGTTTGCAAATGCTGACACCAGCCCAGCCATGAGGATGGAAATTGCTTTCTGTTTACAGAGCCTTTAACTCTTGGGTAAACACTCCTCATTAGTGAGGATGTGACTGGAATTTGGGTTAAATGCCTTCATTCTGGTGATGCCTTAGGATTTCAGCTTTGATATTTTCCATCTCTTTACAACCCTGCAGTTCTTTAGTGTGTAACTAAACTCCACACACAGTGTGAGCTGCTGCTTCCCCAGTTTGGGCAGACACAACAATTCCTCTCCAGGCCTGGCAATCAAGGACACCTCACTGCCTCAGGCCTGAGAGATGGAAACAAAAGGGAGTTGGGGGAGCAAACTTGGGGTCAATGACTTCATTACCTGGAGCTGGAATTGGCAGATTCACCCCCAATATGCAAATGGACCAAACTTATAAAAGTGTGAAAACCCTGTGACCCATGGTCCATTTTTGGGTGTAGGCCCTGGGGGGCTTTGCCCAAAATTGGGCCCTTCAATAAATAGAACAGCTTTTTATTGCCTTAATTCTGTCTGGCCTCTGTTTTTAGGTAGCCCCAAAGGAATTGGGCATTTGGGGGTGAAGGGGTGATTGAAATAAAAGCTGATGTGGGGAAGCACTTGGTGAATGTGAGCCATCAGAAGGTCAGCAGTGCCCTGTGGGGTGTTTAGGTCTGGGAATGGCCCCACAAGGCAGAACTGGGCTCTTGGGACGTGTGGGGAGTGGGAACAGCAATGTCACCCAAGCTGCTGAGATATCCTAAAAAGTGAATTTTGTGTGCCCAAAGTCTGCCCCTGCCCCAGTGGCAGCGAGCCTTGGGATCCAGGGCCCTGCTCTCAAGGAGCAAGCACAGCGTGGTTTTTAGGGAAAAGTGGTCACACACTCTGCTGTACTCGACAAAATGGCACATTTGGGGACTGCAGATTCAGCTTTTATACATATTTCATCTCTGGGGGAGGGCAGGAGTTTCTCTCCCACGCTCCTCAGCAGCACATGAGCCTTGCTGAGTCAAAGCCAGGCCCTGAGGAAGCCGAGTTTGGGTTTTTGCTTCTAGTCTTGTGGCTCAAAACTGCCCGTGGTTGACCAAAGTGACTCCAGAAGCAGGGATTGGAAAGGAAATATTTGTGCTTTGTAGTGGTATAATTACAAAATTCTACTTGATTACCTGTCAAGCTAATTAAAACAGTGACAGGCCAGCAGTCCTCTTAGAGTTTGTAGCATCTGTGCTTTGTTTCCCACAACCAGGCTTACAGTGTAAATTTAATTAGAATTATTACCAGCAGACAGTGCACAGTTGTGCTGGAGAAAAGTCCTAAAACTGAATGCTCTGAAAAAGGAGATTCTGGTGAGCAGAGTCTGAAAAGCAGCTGGTTTTAGGGCATGGTTTGACATGACTGGGCCTGGTTTTGTCCACTGGCAGCTTCCCCTTTGCCTGGTGTGTGATGTTTGTGTCTGGCAGCTCTTGGCTCAGCTGGAAGTGCTGGGGGTCAGTGTGGAAGAGGATTACCTGGATGGACACTGAACTGCCTCCAACATGCAATTTTTAGATCCCTCCTTCAAAGACAAGGGTTGTTTGTGATCTCCAGGCATCCTTCTGCTTCCCAGGATCCCTAACTGTCCTCCTGCCCTGGCTCCTCTTTGTCAGATGTGTCTGCCACCACGTCCTCCTACTCTTCTCCTAATCCTCTGAAAACCTGCTATGTCCTTTCTTTTCCTCTTTATTATCTCCTGCTTCCAGCCTGATTCCCTTCTCCTGCTTTTCACCTTCTGTGCCTCTCTGCCATCCCTTTCCTTGGCTGCTTCCTTCTCCCCTTATCACTTGGGTTCCTCGTGCCACCCAAAAAACCCCAAAAATCAAACCAGTCAGTTTTTCTAAAGTAATTTGATTAAACTGAGCCACCAAAACTTCCACTTTACGGTGGTTTAAATTGTGTTTTTTAGAGGATGAGCTGGGAGAGAACATCCTGACTGCAGCAGAGGGAAATGGCAACTCTTTGATACAACCCTGATTGTCGTTATTTATTGCAGAGTCTGCATTTTGCTTGAGATTTGGAGCATTTGGGTTTTGTTGGTTTTGTTTTGTTTGTTTGTTTGTTTGTTTTTTCCTTGAGTAACATTTAGGATGGAGTCCTCATGACTTGACTTTTCACCCTAAGATCATGATAAATACTTGAACAAAACTTAGGGATAAAGTTGTGTACAGTCACAAGTGCCTGGCCAGATCTTTTCCTTGCAAAGAGATTTTGGAAGAATGGGTAATTACCAGGTGATAGCTCAAGGGATGTGCCTCATTCCAGCATTTCAGAGTATTTTCTTTCAGAATTTGTGGGAGATGTGTTGTCTGTGTTCCCTGAGTGGGAATATGGGGCTGAAATGACACCAAGGAATGTCTGGGAAGGCAACAAGGCTGTTAAATCTGAAATCTGACACAAGGCATACTTTGGCACAAAGCAAGTCTGCCCTTCTGCACTTGTTTGATATTATAAAAGAGATTATTGTGGCCTTACAAGAAGGTTAAGATGTCGTGAAGTTTAATATACCCTGGAAATAGTCCTGCTAAAGCCACTGCTGCTGGTGATTGATGAGGCAGGTTATGATGGGAGCTCTCAATCTTGTGTTTGTGTGTGCAAATTGCCATTTCCCAGCCTTTTCAAGGTTGCTAACTTTATCTTGTGGTGCAGCCCATATTTAAGGATTTCATGTTGAATTAGCTTTTGATTAAGGGCAAAGGAGCTTTGATGATAAAATGCCACTACCAGTGGTTCTGTGGACTGGCTTGGAATAACTTATCAATCACTCCATGACTGAGAACACGTTGTGGACATGAGGGTCACCCTTTGAGGATTAATTTTTCTGAGATAAACAGCTCATGGCTGTTGGATGATTATGGTCAGAAGCAATTATGGTGGTTTTAAACTGCTCATTACTACAATAAAGAGTCACTAGACTGAGTTTTGAGCCTCTGCCTAAATAGCTGGGTCAAGATGTGTCAGCCTGGGTTCCAAGGTGTTATTGAATGATAGGAGTTGCTGGGAGTTCTGGCACAGGTGGGTCCTGGCAGTTTGTTTTCTCTATTTATTTATTTTTTCCCTCCTATTAACTGAATTTTCTGTACCTTTTAGGTGAGTAACTCAAACAGGCAGCTGGCAGTTCTGTGGAGTCCCCTGTAAATAGCAAACATGTATTTTCCAGGTATTCTGAAGAATGTTTCACAGCTGGCTTAGGTTCCAGGTGTCACTGCCTGTTTCTGATCCTCTGGGCTCCAGATTTCCATTTTTGTTTCCTTTTTAAATTCCTGCAGTGCTGTCACCAGCTCAGCTGAGAGACTGGATGAGCACAGTGTGAGGACTCATGATGCTTTCTCATGGCTGGAAAAGTGGTGGAGCCTGAAAGCCAAAGCATGTCTGAGATAAATTCCTATTTAATAGCAAAAAAAGAGAGCCCCAAACACCAGTGATATGGGTAACTGCTGTCATGAGCACTGCTTGAAAGGGATGAGAAACTGTCTTATGGAGGGATTAGTGTAGTGAGGAATAAACTGCTGAATCACTGGGAGCAAGGAGGAAATAGAGAGTGGAGAGGCCGTGGAAAAAAAATAAAATGGCTGCTGGAATTCAATTAAAATCACAGTAGGATTTGCTGCTGGAGATGGAACATCCGTCATCCCGGATCTGGTGGTGGCTGCTGCCTCCAGGGGTGCTTAAGTGAGTGTAGAGCTCCTGAAAAATGCTGGAGTGGCAGTGCTGCAGCAGGAGAGTCCCCATTTCCTCCCAGACTGATGTGTTTTCCCCAGCACACCTCGGAGTTTGGGTTGCTGCTCGCTCTTCAGGCTCGGACACTTTTTCGTAGATTATCCGAGGCCAGAGTTGTAGTTTGTCCTGCAGGCTGGAAGAGGAACACCCTGTGGGAGTGCTGCTCGGGCTGTGGGGCTGCAAATCAGCTGGGGGGCTTATGGTGGTTTTTATCTTTAAATAATTTGGATTATTTAATCATTTTAGTTATTTAAGGATGTGCTTGTGAAGGGCTGAGTGGCTTGAACAGCCTCCACTCCGTCATCAGTGATATCCACAGTGCAAAACCAAAAAAAGCCCCAAACACCCCTAAAAGCAGCTCTGTCCTCAAGTGGAGGACACAAAATCAGGCTGGAGGTTGTTGGATTTTATCAGATTAAATTCCCCCATTTCACTTGGTTTTCAGTGGGCATTTCTTGCTGCAGGTGGGACAGGAGGGATGGCTGTGGCTCTGACCATTACTGAAACGGCTCCTTTGCTGTCAAATCTTGTGTTAATCATTTGAAATGCCTTCAATGTGCCCTCAGCGATTTGAAATAGCATCAATTAACATTTAGGAAATTAATTTCCGACTCCTGGAATATTAAACATTTACTTTACAGATGGAAATGAGGTGTACTGACTGTGCATCTCTCGTGCCCCTTTTAACCCACAGCCTCATAAGGCAAGAAAAAGCTAAGCTGGCAAACACAAAGGTTTGGTTTGGTGCTGGAATTGTGGCACGTGGAATTACTGCTGCCAGGTTTGATACTGCACCAGTGGCATTAAATTCTTTGCTCAGGCTCCAGACCAGCTTGGACAGGGCTTGGGATATCCCACAGTCTGGGATAGTGGAAGGTGCCAGGGGTGGAACTGGATGAGCCTTAAGGTCCCTCCCAACCCAAACCAGTTTGGGATTCTGTGATACTGAGAAATGGGGCTAAAAATTAGGAAACCCCAAACTAAAGCAAAGTCTGGATGAAGCACCTGATGCTGCCATGGCTCGCTGTGGCACACTTTGATTTTACTCCTCCTTTTAAAAATATTTGATACCTCAAAGTAAACAACTCAAACAGAAACAAAGGTTCTTTAGGAAATCTATAATTCAGATTAATCTTTGGGGATTAAAATATTCAGTCTAATCTTTGCTAGAACTGATTTTGTCACCCTTTTAGCTATAATAAAAATATTATAGATGTGATTCTGCATAAAGGTGTTGGAGTGTGAGTCACTCAAGAAATGTTTCCCTGGTTTCTCTGTTTTTATGTTGGTCTTGGGTGAAAATTTGCATCCCTTGATCCCCTGGAAGTGTTTGGGAAATGGATTCCTTGCTTCAAAGGATCCATCTGCCGACTGAAAGGAGGAGAAATATTCCTTAGGGTCAGTTTTGAGCTTTATGACTTTGAATTTTGAGTCTTAGTTTCTCAAGTTTACAGTTGTCCTTATTGAGAAAGAAAACAAGATGGTTTTGGTGTGTTTAATTCATTCAAATTGATCATTGTTCTTGTTTATACCATTTTAAGAACAACATCTTTATCTCCTTATTTGCAAATACATATTTTGTTTGATTTCTCTTAATGCTCCTTTAAAATGATTAATCTGCCTATACCACGTTGCAAATTCTGGTGGCTTTTGTTGGATTTGGAAGGGATCTGTAGAGGTGATGTAGTGCAACTGCCCTGCTCAAAGTTTTCTAGTAAAATGTTATTTTAGGATTTATTGAGTGGCAGCTGTCCTCAATACACCATGTGGCACAAAGAAGGAATTGGAATATGACTCACTTTTTGTCTCCAGTCTGTAATTCCTTCTGCTTTTTTTTCCCCATCACTTCATCTCCCTCACCACTTGTAAATCTTTTAGGAGTTATCACTTCAGTCTCTCAGCCACTATTTTCACTCCTCCTCACACCAAACCACTCCTGGCCATCAGTTCTTCCCTGTGTGCCTGTTCCTATTAGATCTGTGTTTTCCTTTGTGCTGCTGACTCATTGCCAGCTCTGAGCATGCAGAGTTGTGCTGCTTGTCCCTGCCTGTAATCTCTGTGTTTCCAGAGTTTAACTGCCCACTATTGGAATCTCCAGAACGTGGAGCCATGCAGGCAGTAAACTGCATTTCATGCACTGCTGAAGTTAATGGGAATTTGGAGCAGCTTTTTGGTGCCCTACTTCAAAGCAGTTCAAAGATCTCTTATTTCCTCATTTTCCTCTTAATCTTCGTTCCTCTCATTCCACAGGAATTATCACAATTCTACTGTATCACCTGCTTTGATACAGGAGATCTTATCTTCAGCTCAGTCCTTGAAGTCTTTTTTCTTCCATAAGAAGCAGATGGGGGAAAAAAACCCGTTTTCATGCTGAACAGATGTGTCCTGATTCTCTTTGTTTTTATTTAGGTTTTGCCACAGTCTGTTATCCTAGAATTAAAACACCTCGTCAGAGGATGATGATTAGAGCTACCTCTGATTTTTTTTTTTTTTCCCCCCCCTTTAAAATGTCACTAGAGCATCTCTTTCACTTTTTCTTGGTGACTTCTTTGGCAGCCCTGAAGCTGCAGTGGGTTGTGCTTTGTTACGCCCCTGGAACTCGAGCCCCTGCTATTGACGATCTCATATTGATAATTTCTTTAGGTACAGCTACAGGAATATATTGTTCATAATTTCTTTTTATGCATCAAGACCTTAAACTGTCTGATCTTCAGCTTTCCAGCATTCCAAATGCCTCGGGTGTGCTTGGGGCTGCCTTGCTCTGATATCAGTGGAAGATTGGTCAAATAGGGAGAAATTCTTCTCTCTGTGGATGGTGGGGCCCTGGCACTGAGGAAATGTGGCTGCCCCTGGATCCCTGGCAGTGCCCAAGGCCAGGCTGGAGCAGCCTGGGACAGTGGAAGATGTCCCTGCCAAGGCAGGGTTGGCACTGGATGAGCTTTGAGGTCCCTTCCAACCCAAACCTTTCTGCAGGTGTTGTACAGAAGCTGTTACCTGATTACATTTCACCTGCTGGTTTTCAGATAATTCTTTTAGTCTGAGCTCTATTTCAAACCAAGGTGTAAGTGGTTTCTTTCAGGGGATCTCTGCCCATATCTCTGTTCTCAGTTGTGAACCTGGGCTCTCTCTGAGCTCCCAGCAGCTCAGGACAGTGAGGCAGCATCACCACCAGCCTCAGGCAGGAGCTGAGCTGTTTGTCTCTCACAGAGAGCTCCCAGCTCTGGGCTTTGCTGTGGTTTGAGCTGAGCTGTGGAGCTGGGCTCAGCCTGGCTCCCTGTGCAGTCCCAGCTCAGTGGGGCTCGCTGGCTTTGGGCTTTGCACAGGAATCTACCCAGGAGCTCCTCTCATCTCTGCTGCATTTCCATCTCTCTGTCTTCAGAGCTTCCTGCAACTTGCTGCAAATCACAAATTGTCTCTGCTGGTTATGCTGCCTCTGGCCAGGGACCTGCACTTTGGGTTGGCTTTTGAGACTTTCTCCCCTCCACCTCTCCTCACACCCTCTGTTTGCCATCTGCATTTTAGAGATGGTAATACATTCCAAGTATTTTTATAACTCTTTATCCCGTTTTTTCAACTTGGTTAATTGCACTAAAGTTGGCTTTCTGCAATAACACAAAGTGCTTGCAGTCTTTTTTGTTCCAGCCTGCAGCAGGAAAAATCACCACTTTCCAGATGACTTTCATTTTCCTTCCTAAGCCATTTTCGTGTAATTCCGCATTCCGATGCGCTCTCGGCACTAAAGCTCTTTATGCCGTGGTGTATTTTTAACTAATGATGTGTCACTGTACCAGCTTGGCTTTTCTTGTATCTATTCTGTAAACAACTAAAGTTCCTTTTGAGGGGGAGGAGGAGGAGAAGAAACGGTGCCAAAGAGTTACAAGTCGTGCTCGTCTTCGTGCGAGCAGAAGAGATCAGACTGGCCTAGGACCAAATTA
This sequence comes from Urocynchramus pylzowi, assembly GCA_013397555.1. NCBI lineage: Eukaryota > Metazoa > Chordata > Aves > Passeriformes > Fringillidae > Urocynchramus > Urocynchramus pylzowi. Next base: position 90,357 of record VZRH01004772.1, on the reverse strand, counting down.
ATTAAATGTTCCATTTAGTGGAAGATGTCAGTGAGGAATAGATAATTCTTCCCATCTGAAGTGCTTGGCTGGAGATGAGGAACATCTCTGTGTGAGCAAGAGGCCTCTGAATGTTACACAAATGTCAAAGCAGGAGGAAAAGTTCTAAGGCTGAGCTTTTGCTGGAGAATTTTGTGTCCTGGCTGGGTTTTCAGCTCCCACTTTGCCATTCCGAGGGGCAGCAGCAGCAGGATTGGGGACCAGAGCATCAGAGGAGTTATTCCTGTTAGAAGATTGCAGTGCCAGGTCCAGGAGGCATGGGAGAACATGTGGATTTAAAGGATGAATGGACAGACTTGCTGGTATATTTATATTTCATGAACTGCTAATTTGAGGAGAGAAGTGTAAACCCTCCGGGATTAAATGGACTTGGTCAAAGTAAAACAGTGCATTGACAAGAAGGTTTTTTTATTCTTAGCAAAGTGTAGGAGGAGGCTGCAGTGCTCTCCTGTCTATAATTTTCTGTTGTAATTGAATATAGCTGTAGTTTCAGAAACTTTATATAGCCATAAAATCAGTTACCTGGAATATGTCAGTTCAATTGCAGTGCTGTAATCTCACATGCTGTGGAGCAGGTAACTTTAATAACCATTTCCTGATGTAATACTGCCCTCTGCTTAAAGAATGCCAAACTTCATTGCAGAGTTGTACACTTAAACCTAAACATACCTGAGCAAAAATATGCATGGTTTTTATCCAGGATTTTGTATTATTTGGGGCTGGAAGGGATTTGTGGGATGCAAAATGTGAGCACTCACTAGAGCAGCTCTGCTGCAGGTGTATCATTTCACATTATCTCTGGTGGTATAGGATTCACATTAGAGCTATAAAAATAATGTGAGGTTTTTTTAATTCTGCTGTAAAATGTTTATATGAATTTAACTTATTATCAGACTCTTGAATAGAGGTTGTTTGATAAAAGAGTTAAACTAATTTAGGAATCCATGAAAATCAAAATGGCTCATTTTGATTAATCTGCTTGAAATAAATGCCTGAAAGGTGAAAAATTATTTGCTTGTCATGTGAAGTGACTTAGTGCACTTCATCCTGCCAGTGTACATCAGACATGGCTTTGCTCACAGCCCCTGTAAGCATATTTCCTGTGGGACAGCAGTATCTTAAATTACTGTCCTCACAGAGGATGCAGGGAAGCAGTTCCCCATTTCACTTGATTTCTTTATCAGTTTATGGTCCGCTTCACAGACTGGTTTACACTGATCTTGGCTGTCTACACAGCACTGCTTTAAGTCAATATTTTGGCTGAGATTTAACTGTGCAAACCTCAGCACAGTTAAACCTTCCCAGGATTTGACCACCTTGATGTGGTCCCCGGTGCTTTCTGTGATGCTCTTGGCACCTGGGGCAGCCAAAACTTGACAAAACAAATACATGGGAGATGCCTCAAGTAGGTTACAAATGCATAGGGAGGGCTTGAAGCAGAATCACCACAGCATGGAGATGTCTGGCAGGGTTTCTGCTTCCCAACATGAGTGAGAAATATCAAAGGCACAAACGTCATCAGCAGTTTTGGGTTGTTTTTTCTCAGTTCACCGCGTCACTCTCAGCTCCCTTGGTGGAGCCTCAGCTTGTGAGCACTCAGGCATGGCTCAGCCTTAACCAGGGAATGAAACCAGCTGGGCTGGGAGAGATCAAAATATTAACAAGAGAATAATCAAGACATTGAGTCCCTGACAGCTGTCTGATACCAGGTTATCACCTCCTCCCTGCAGAGGGGAGGGGGCTGCTCTGGGCAGGGGGAGGGTGAGGTCACAGAAGTTCATCATGTGGGAGAGATTTAAATTGGATATTGAGAAGAAATTCTTCCCTGTCAGGGTGGGCAGGCCCTGGGACAGGGTGCCCAGAGCAGCTGGGGCTGCCCGTGGATCCCTGGCAGTGCCCAAGACCAGGTTGGACACTGGGGCTTGGAGGAGCCTGGGACAGTGGAAGGTGTCCCTGCTGATTCAGAATTCCTTTCTCAAAGTCTGGAGTTGGTGCCACAACAGTCAAAGCTTGTCCTTCTATATAAATATTAGATGTGATCTGTTCTGCTTTATTAAGGAAATCTGTTTGGCATTCTGGTACAGGGGAACTAATTGGGTCCATAGTGAGTGAATAAATTAGGGCTGCCTTATGCAGCACCACTAATTTATGCACACGGAGGCTTGAAAATGTTCTAGACATCTTGAGAAGAGTTGTGTGGTTTTGGTAAGTTAAAAAATGGCAAAATAACTAAACAATGTACATTTATCTGAATGCTCTTCCCAGAGGATTCCATGCAATTGTACTGCAAGTAAAATACTGAGGAATCTATGAGGTATTTAAGGTCAAGAGTGCTTCAAGCTCTCATCTATCAGACCTGACCGGATAATTCACAATTTGTAATTATTAGGCTAATCTAACATGATTTCCATATAATGGAATGTTTGAGGATTAATATCTGGTATTTTCAAAAGAAATTGGTGAACATTTGTCTCCATAAAGATACAAAAGAAAGCAGTGAGATGTGAAAAGGTGCCAGGGGCAAGTGTGATGTCCTATCCTGTGGAGTATGGAAAGGATACCATGGAATTCGAGTGTACCAAGTGTATGAGGATGACTGCTGATGGAGACTGGGACCAAAAGGTTGTTCCTTTCTTTATTTCCATTTAAGTGATACTAGCCAGATAAGATGCCAAGACTGCCAGCTTTGCAGTCTGGGTGGGATTTATTTGGGGTGCCCCAACTGCTTGTGTTTGTGGCATTTTTTTCTGTCTGGAAGCAGAGTTGTAGATGGATTTGGAGCTTCCACACCAAGTTTCAGTGACTGCCTCCAAGGCATGCTGTTCTCTAGAATGGTTTGAGCTGGGGAATTAACGCTTCCATCATCCACGAGCGCTCTTTTTTTCCACAAAGATAGTTTAGGCTTACAGAGGTGTTCTCAATATATAATAATAGCATGTCTAGAATGCACCCTTTAATTAAAACAAAGCAGCTTGAGAAGAATGAAATAAATCCACCTCTAAAATGAGTAAGTGCTCACAAGGCTTCCATTTAATCAATAGCGGTGTCGGCAGTGATTGCGAAAACTTGAGCGCGGCGTTTTAATCAGGGATGTTTTTCCTGGCACGGGGGCGGAAAATACACTGATTAATTAATTTCTATTCCTGGAACGAGCCAGCATCCCAGCACAGCTAACCTGAGCAGCTTGGGGATAGGGCAGGAAACACTGAAAATGTGAAAATGTAAGAGGTCCCTGCGTTGATTCTGTCAGAACCGAGACAGAACCCGCGGCCGGAGCTGATTAACGAATCCAAAAGAACAAGTGGCCAGACTTGGGTGCTGGGAGAAGCTGGTGCTGCTTTTGATGTGGAGGGTTGATTGAACTTTTTCCTTTTTGCCTGGCTGGGAGCTGTTTTATGACTTTTCCAAGGAGTGGTTTTGATGTTGGGGCTGTTTTAGACTAAGGAGTTTTGCTGTTTGATTTGTGGCTCCGCAGCCTGTCCTTGCTCGGCACAGGATCCTGGTTTGCTGTGCCCACAGGAGATGGGAAAGGTAACCAGCTTCCTTCTAGGAGCTATTGAGGCACTAGTTGCATATAATTAGGGATGTTAACAAGGGCATTATTGTGCTAATTATTATGCCTAATTACAGGGAAAAAACTAGAAAATTTCATGGCCACTTTCTGCTAGACAGAGCTTAGAAGCTTTCCAGAGACTAAATACATTAATTAATCTACTGTGTTTGTTTAAATAGAAGAATGTACTAAAATATTTTCTGTTTCTTGGGGGGAAAAAAGGAGAAATAAGAGTAAGTGACCTTTCTGGAGAAGCAACCTATTTAAATAAGCAAAACTAAATAAATATAATCAGAGAAATACTGTTTTTAATGATCTACTTGATGAAACGGCCCAGCAAAAGCTGCTGTAGGAGAACAGGATTTAAATTGGAATATGGGGAAGAAGAATGAAGAGGGGGAGAGGAGACAGAAGGATTTTGTATTGACTTTGGTGGGAAAACTGGCTGATTGTGGAACTCTGGGGTGCACAAGGGTGGGCTGGGAAGGACTCAGAAACCATCCTGTGCCACTTGGAATGCCCCATGGAGAAATTCCCCTGGCATTTTGTGTTGAGAGGTGGCCAATTCCAGAGTGCCAGGGCTGAAACCACTCAGCAGGAATTTGGGTGAGGGGGGATGATGCCTATGGAGCATCCCCCAGGGTCTGTGTGGGGTTTAAACCTGTTAGGAACCCCTGGGATCTGATCCCAATTTTTCACACTGCTCAAACTCCACAGGAGTGGGTGGACTGACATGAAGTCTCACTGCTGAAGTGCACCTGGCTGAAAGTCCCTAAAATCTCCCTAAAGCAGTTCAGTGCTTTGCTGGAACCAATAAAAACTCTGCTGACGTTCGGCGCCGTCGCTTTGCGTGCCGAGGATTTTGGGTGGCGCACGAACATAAATGCTTTTGTTGGACAGCTGCAGTTTGCCTTTTGGTCATTAAAACCCAGGGATGGATGTTGTGATCCACTGAGAGTGACAGGAGCTGTGAAGAGCTTCCATTGTGGGATCTGGTTATTGCAAACTGTAACTCAGCTTCCCTTTAGTGCCGCTCCGGATGTCGCCGGGTTCACGAATTATCATGCTGTGAATCAAGGCAGATTTAAGAGGACAAGAACTCCTTAATTTCCTTTTCTCCGAGTTTATTTGCACAAGAGGGTAAGAATTCCAGCCTGTCTGTATTACTTGAAGGAGTTAGAACAGTTGGATCATTTATTTGATGGGAACTTTGAGCGGCATCATTGAAGTAAGAACAATTTGTACTTCAGAGAGCTACTCTGGGTAGAACTTCATCCATTTCCACCCTTTTCAGCCCTGCCACAATTGCTGTTTTCCAAGAGATCAGTGCTGTGTATTGCAGGGAAATCATCGAGTCAAGAAGATCTTGTGCTCCAACCACCTCCAAAGCTGAGCACTCCAATCAGTTCACTCAAATATTCATTAGGAGAGCAAACCCCTGCTGATTGTAATGGGAATTTTGTCTGCAGAAAGCTTTTGTGACTTGGTCTCGAGTGGTGCTTTAGACTTCTGAAGAGTCTTTCAGAATCTCGGCTTTAAGATAATCTTTCCTAAAAATAATGCAAATTGCTCTAAAAACCTCCTTCCAAATTGGTGGTATTTTTCCAGCGGGTCAAATGGACTTTGGACCAAGACAGGAAACTTTATTTTCTAAGGGTTTTTTTTTTAGGATAAATACATTTTTGTGTGCTTGCAGCTGTACTGCATAAATAGTCTTTGAATCATGCGGGATTAATTAGGACGGCCATGTTCTGACTAAATTAATTGGATCATCTAAAAATTTACCCCTTTTTCTTGAAAGCCATTCTGAAAAAGTAGAGTTTGCAGAATATGTAATTCAGTCTGGAGGCAAAATGTTGCACAGAGAGAGGGAGGCTGCAGTGAGCACTTTCTTGTTTGACTGCCTTAGAAAAGCTGTCACTTAAAAGGCCCAGAAGCTGCCAAGAAAAGTTTGTGGAATCTCCAATCTCACTTTTTTTTTTGTCTCAAAAAGGGCTTTGAATAAACCTTAACTTTTTCTGACAGTGAAATTTTTGTGACTGTGACATTTCCTGGGAGTTCTTCTGGAGTGAATCTCCCCTTCCCTGCTGTCGTCAGCCCCAAGGGATGGGGGAGCACTGGGGGACAAGACCAAAGGCTAACGATGCAAATCATAATTAGAGCTAATTAGGGAGTGGGACTGCAGAGGGAGAAAGAAGGGAAGCTAAATATTTGGGGATTGTGTGTAGCTCAAAATTCCAAAAAAGTTAGAGGTCTGGAAAGGGCAGGAGTGACCCCTGGGACTCCCACCCCCACATCTCAGTGGTACTGTGGGGAAATGTTTGTAAAAAATAACAATAATTAAAATAATTGTGCTGGTTGTGATAAAAAGTGTGAGAATGGTGGTCACTGTCCATCCCAGCAAGCTCCATTTTAGCTTGGAAAAAAGACATTTGGCACTGCCAGGATGTTTCTGTGTCTTGCAAGGTTTTGAAAGGAAGTGGAAGTTTGCAGTGCTGAACAGAAATAATGAGATTTCTGGAATAATAAAATTGTTACATGTGAGATGTGTTTTTACCTACTGGGAATAGTGTTGGGCTCCCCAGGACTGGATATTTCCCCTGACTGATTATTTGGGGCTGTGCTCATGATCTGTAGCCTTGCTGAAAGAAGCAAAATTTCCAACTGGCCTCTCTGTAATATTTGGTTTGCAAGTTAAAATAGGACATTTTGAATTTTATTTTGGCTTTGGAAAAGCTCAGCAACTGCTAAAACTCACGGCATTAAGGGCCTGAAATGTTTCTTTGCTAATGTATTTTAAGACTAATGCCTGGAAATGTCTGTAATTCCCTGATAAGTTTTAAAGGAAATGAAGGTATTAAAAAAAAAATAGGAAAGCAGTGTCCTTTACTTGTATAATGCAGAAGTGTCAATTAAAAAATGGCAGCTTCTGGAATGAGAACGACATTGCCAAGAATTTTTATAACTTACTGTATTAGTGAGGGCTCAGAAAGCATTTGTCTAAAAACGATGAGCTGTACATGAAAGCTTTCTGGGAAACGTGAGGCTTTTCCATTCTATTAAATACCTTTTAGAAGGGATGAGTGCCTCGAAATGTTTGTCCTCTCGGTGCTTAAAAGGCTCAGCACATCCCATAAGTTGCTGTGTTTTATGTTATTTGTGTGTGTGCATCCCTCTCTCTGCTTTTCCTGAAATTGTGTCTATTTGTGTCCATAAATCTCTGCTGCACTCGTGCTCTAATGAACAAAAAACTTCATGCAGTGCTCCGTGAGTTAGAAAATCCCCTTTTTAGTCAATTATCATAGCCAGGGCTTGATGTGGTTCTTTTTGTTTCTTTATTAGTTACAGAAATGCATTTGAAATGGCTTGAAAATAAAATATTAATCCATTTTCTTTTAAACATGTAGCCCTCTAGTCTGGTGCAGCCCAACGTTCATTACAAATAATTTGGATATAAATGGGATTGTACCAGAATTCAGCTCAGAGCAGTAATTACAAATAAAAGCTTTGGTTACACTCAGTGTTGGAGCAGTTGTTAAAACCAGAGTGTTGCCAATCACCAGCATTAGCAGGGATATTATTAAAGCACATTAAAGTTTATTTCAAGGAAGTTCTGGCTCGGGGTAAGACCGAGATCTGGAAACAGCAATGAAAAGGCTGAACTTGAATTATTCAGGATGAAGAGCAGGGAGAGAAAACCTAATATTTGACAGGACTTTGTCAGGAGGGTTTGTTAAAAATGGGGCAAAAAGGACAAAATTTCTTTGGGACCAGTATGGGTTTGTTGTTTATATTTTTATTTATTTATATGTGTGTATTTTATATTTTAATATTATTTTATTATTTTTATTTTATTTTTAAATTTACACATTTTTCATTTTCAGCTTATTATTTATTATTT
>VZRH01004772.1:41709-82847 GCA_013397555.1 Urocynchramus pylzowi | reverse complement strand
ATTATTTATATTATTTTATTAGTCTATTATTTATTATTATTTATTATACTATTTTATATTTGTATTATTTTATACTTAAAGTATTTTTTACATTTTTTTTCCTCTCTAAACTTAGAATTTTGCTTGGATAGCAGAGAATTTTTGTAATCCAGCATGTGAAGAAGTGAGGAAAGGAAATAATCCAGTTTTTTGTGTATGTATGTGCACACAGACCAAACACTGAACCATCCAAAGTAGTTTATTGGCACAGCTGGAAGAAGCCAATAAGTAGTTTAAATTTTGTGCCTATTTAGCAAAAAATCTGAGTCACTCTCTGGAAATACTTCATAAAAATGTGGGAATAGAGACTGACACTCCCATCAGTGCTTCCAGGCTTGTTCCAGCACGCTTTAATGTGTATTTTTCTTATTTAAAATTATTTCCTTGAATTCAAACCAGAGCCTCTTTCCCCTATTTATCACCATTCCAACCCAGGCAAATCTTCATCCTGAATTTTGCTATTTATGGTCTTTGTTTTGGCGAGTAGCAGGGTTGTATTCCCCAAAGAATCTGCAAAGCATCTTTGGAGGAGCCTCTTTATTCTTCCATTTTGGTGCATAAAAGTTCACAGAGGAGATAACCCTGAGCTGAACTCTGAATTCAGGGCTGTGTTTTCACAGGGAAGGAAAATCTGTGTAAATAAGCACTAATTACCCCCCTGACAGGCAGCAAACCCCAAATCTGTATCCATTTAGGCTTTCTGTAAGCTGTTTTTTTTCAGAATAATCCATTTTACGCATTTATTAACCTATAAATACATTTTTATAAATCTCGATGACATTTGGGTATTTTATTAACCACAATAAATGCCAGGGAAAATTGAATTAAGAAAGCTTGTAATGTGCTTTACTACCAGTTTTCAAATTTTGCTGAGCTGTAAATGGTCCTGCTTTATATCCAGGATAAATCTGTTTGAGGACTGCAGGAATAATTCTTTCTCTTTGTTGCCAGAGGCCCTGACCTTTAGGTTGATGGGTGGTTTTTAACAGCTTCACCTGTGTCTTATTCTCTCTAATTCTGGAGTAATTTGATTGTCTGCCTGGAGCAGTGTCCCAGCAGATGTGAAACCCTTTAGGTGATGGTACAAAATATCTCAGAGTGCTTGGAGGGTGTTGGACAGAGCTGGGACCACCACGGTCCCACAAACATCTTATAAAACACAGGTTTTCCCTTGTATTTGTCCTGTTCTTTCAATCAAAATCTCAAAACAGGAACTAATTGCCCCCAAAGTGTGGGGAGGAGACAATATCTGATCCCAAAAGTTGAATTTCCTCCAGGTGAGAACCTTCTCCTTCATTTGCAGAATAAAGTTTGTAGTCTGAACAGTTTGCAGTGGATGCACCAAACCAAACTTTTCTGGGTGAAGTTCTTCTGGTTTGCTCTGTCCTTGCTGAAGATGCTGCTCCAGAAGTTCCTTCTTTCCTATTTATCCTGTTTTTTCACACCTCCTGCCCAACTCTGAGCTGTACTTTTGTTTGCATGACCCCCATGCTCTTGGCTGCTAGGGATGGTGTTCCCTTCCTTAAATGTATTTTTTCCCCCCAAATATTTGCTTATCAGAAAGGCAAAGCTGGACTTACCACAGTGGTACTTTTCTTGTGAACTCAATTAATTTTTTCCTCACCTAATGAAATACAATAACCTCATTATTTCAGAAAGCCACTTCATTTTTAGGGTAGCAAAACCAGTGCCTGAGTTGTAATTAAAATTGGTGGAGCATCTTTCTTTGTGAAGGCACTGATTGAACTAATTCTGGATTAACTTTTGGTTCCATGATCACTCCTTGGGCTTAATTACATGGCTAAAAGACCTTTTTCCTCTGGATTAGGCTGGTGGAGACGAGGAGCTCTGTGAAGCTGAGAGCAGAATCATAATTTTGTGTTCTAAAGGTGCTCCCTGGTGGTTCAGGGGTGCTTTTCTGGTGTTCCTGCTGCTTCCAGGTGCAGCTGGAGGATGCTCAGGCTCTGAGTCCCACTCAGAGACCAGATCAGCCCTAAGCATCAGCTCAGCAGGAACAGGAGTAAAGTGTTCAGGTGAATTCATCTTGTGGGGCCCAAAATGTAGAGTGGAAAGCACTCTGAGAGATTATTAGGGAAAAATCCAGATGTGTTTTTTTTCTTTTTTGCCCAGATCCCAGGGCGTACCAGGAGGCTCTGCAGTGACTGGGGCACCACAAGCAGCAGCTCCAGTAAACCAGAACAGCCCCATTGATCTACAAGTGTTCATAAATACAGACTGCAGGCAGGAGGATGGGAGAGGCAAGGGCTCACCATAAAATACCTGTATTCATTTATTTATATATTTATCTTTGTCTCTGAAGTACAGAAAGGCCACACCATTTGTTTGTATTGACTTAAAGGTCTCATCTGAGGAGGCACTGACCACCTCATTCATTTATAAATCCTCCCTTATCTGTTATTTCCCATGGGTGGGGTAGAAATAATTCATTTAACAGCAAGATCAGTGGCACTGAACATCCTGGGAGAGGGAGCTGGTCAGAGCTCCACTGCATTGTTTTGTTGGTTAGGAATAGTGCAAATGGAGTTTATTTCCATTAAAGAATTTCCCTGCTATTTACTGAGCTGGAAGGTGGGCCAAGGGTTGGAAATATCTTCTTGCTTTTTATTACAGAAGAATTTAACACTTGCAGGGGTGGCCCTGGCAGTTGGGGAAATATGAGCTGGTGAAGCCAGGCATGATTTGACCCATAAAACCATCTCGTGTGACATTTTGATGTGTTTGCAGAGAAATCTGCTGGAGAGGGGCTGGGTTTGGAGATCAGCTTGGAATAAAGACCCTCCTTGGAATGCTCAGAGCTTTTAATATTGGTCCCTTTCTCCAGGGAATCTTCCCCACTTATTTAGAGTATTTGCATAGAAAAGCAGAGAATGAAAAGCCATTGCACAAAGGCACTGCAGCTCCAGGGCGGCTCTAGGACTGTTTTAGTTGTTTGAAGAACCTGGGTTATCTCCTCGAAGATCTGAACAATGAGGGATGACAGCAAACAGCCCGGGTGTGTTTGCTGTGTGTTTTATTTCTGGCTGAGGAGGAGGCTGGCTGCAGACAGACACATCTGTCATCTCGGTTCTGGTGAGCACACATGAACTTCTTAGCCTAAAACATGGTTTATCTTGTCTTATTTTATGAGTCTTCTCAGAAGTGTTGTAGGTGTGAGGAGCTTATTTTGGTTTAAGCACTTATGCTGCTCTGCAGAGCAGTTCAGCAAAGAAATCACCTTCGCTGCTGGCAGGACGTGGCACGTCCATCATTCAGCATTGCTGTGAGTAATGTTCTCGATGATTTAAAATGCTTTTATGGGCACATTTATCTCCAGGAAAGAGCAGCCATTGACCACTTGCATACTGCATTGCCCCAGAAACCAAACAACAGCTGAATGTTCTTGTCAGACTCTGTTTTGTTGGTTTGTTTTTTTTTTTTAGAGAAATGACTGGCAGGACCTCCCTAACATTTCCCATTCCTTCTGTCTTTCTCCTGCCTCTGGTGCTGGTAACACTCAGCAGCCTGGTTCTGCTGAGCAGCAGCATCTCTTCAGAGCATTTTCATGTTCCAGGATTTATTCAGAGGGAGAATAGAGCCAAGGCAGTGTGAGTGAAGTCTGCTTTATGGATGCACGTGCTAGTCTTGAAATGAGATTGCTCAGGGGATTTTCAAAGAGTCCTTTTGGCTTTGAACCAGCCACCCCTTGTGGGAGGAATCCCAGCACCTACCTTGGATAGAGCCATGCAGGAGGGAAATCCTCTAAATGCTGCTGCAGGCCAGTCTTCAACACCATGGTATTTTCAACAGAAGATTTAAAGGGCTTAAGGAAAAAAAAAAAAAAATCAGCTCCAATTGAAGGTCAGAACAAGTGAAATGGAAGTACTTTGAGTGTGATAATCTCTGCTGGTATTTTATGAACTGTAGCTTTGTATCCCCGGGTCACTGTTTTCTAGCATTGATCACTGTAATCCGAAATCATTTCCCTTCTATTAAATGTGCTGCCTGTCTGAGTGCTGATCCTGGCAGGGAGAGACCACAGGGAGGGATGCAGGAGCATCCCCAGCCCTCCCTGAGGGCAGAGATCCCTCCCTACCTGTGCCAGGTGTCCACCCTGCTCTGTCCCCCTGTGCTCACCAGCTGAGCTCATGAAATACTTCAGCTCCCATCAGATAACTCGTAAGATTTCAAAAGAAAAATGCTTCTGGGCTAATCCAACGCACTTTGATTGGAAATAATTGCTTTCCTGGTAGTTTTTGTAACGTTCATCATGCTCTCATTCTATCTTCCTTACTCCCCCGGCCTGTAATTATGTTTTGAAACAGAAAATTTGTACCAAGACGAGTACAAGTGTACAGCTGTTCCTTTAGTCCCTAAATCTATGGAACACCATTTATTGAGCTGTTCCTTTAGTCCCTAAATCTATGGAGCACCATTTACTGAGCTGCACCCTCATTAGCAGAGCTGCTGGCGTGAGTGCTGGGCCCAGTGCAGACATTGGTTTGTTTGGAGCAGTGAAAGCAGCAGGAAATGGTGACAGATTCCAGCAGCCACTTAAGGCTTGCAGAAATTATTGACTGAAGCACGGGAGATCTGTGAATGTTTGCAGCTGACTTGGCTTGGTTTCATTTATGTGCAGGGCTTGTATCCCTCCTTGAAATCACTTGGTGGGAAAGGAGTTGCACAGAGAAGCTGTGGCTGCACTGGAAGTGTCCCAGGCCAGGTTGGAGCAGCATGGGATAGTGGAAGGTGTCCCTGCCCGTGGTAGGGGGTGGAATGAGATGAGCTTTAAGGTCCTTTCCAACTCAAACCATTCTGTGATTATAAGATAAGTTAGAAATGAGGTGGTTGCAGGTTGAAAATATCCACAAAAATGTTGTGTAATTGTTATCACCATCCAAAGGGCTCCATGAAACCCACCCAGACCGTGGGAGATGCTGAATTACCTCCCTGTGGCCATGGCAGGTGAGCACTCCTGGCAGAGGGTTTGTGCTGCAGGGGTGCACAGCAGTGATGTGGGGGGAACTGGAAATGGGAGAAGAATTTTCAGAGTGAAACCAAGAAGCAGCCTTGCTTCTAAGATTAAAGTCTGACTGGAATTCAGGAAAAACAGGGATTTCTCCTACCTTCCCCTCTGTTCCCTCTTGCAGCTTCAAGGAGCCACTAGCAATGCTTGGAGCTAGAGATATCTCAGGATTTTGTTAATTATAAATTGCCTGTTTGATTTGAACCACTCTTGCCTTTCTCATCTAAAATCAGCTGCTTAACATTACTTTGAGTGTTCAGTTTGTAGAGACCAGGTTGCTCTATCTAATGTATAATTGAAGTATTTGAACATTCTACAAGTTGCTGAGCCTTTGTGAGGTGCAAGTTTACTTCCAAATGCTGCTCTGCTTCTTCACTTGTCCCTTATTTACAATGCAGAAATTTAACTTTTCTTTGCAATTAAGAAATCACATTAGTTAGGAAAAAATCTGAAAAATCCAGGCAAAAGAGAGAGGTTGTTGGATTAATATTTGTGCTTCAGTTTGGAATTGGGATCACACTGAGTAGCTTGGGAGGCTCTGTGGAGAGGGCTGAGCTCAAGAGGAGTCTCCCTGCTGGCTTGGATGGCTGAAGTTTGGATGGTTTCTCCTCTTTCTGCTGCCTTGTACAAGTCAACTAAATGGCAAATCCCTGAGGGGTTTGGAGCATCTCTTCCCTCAAAAGATGCTGTGCTTTGACTCTGGCATTTACTTTGCTAATGAAGGATCCGAGTCCACCTGGAAATCTGAGTCACCAGGACTTGGGCTGAGTTTGAAGCTGTAGAAATGCAGCTGGTTCATGAAAACACCCATTTTACCCATGCTTGGAATAGCTGTGCTGTCCAGCCAGGCTTGTGGAATGGCTCTGGAGCTCTTGTCCCACCCATCTCCAGAGGACATCAGAGCTTCTCCACCTGCCTCTGTCAGAGCTCCTGAAAATCACTGGTTTATTCACTGCTCTTTTATAAAGGGCTGATGAAATCACACTTCTTGGCAATTTCACAGGAATGGAGCCTACAAATGGATTGTTACAAGTTGTATCCCAATGACTAAATTATGAGCTGTTAAAAAAAAAAACCCTTTTTATGTTATCTTTAGTTTAATGCAGGCTGAAGTTGCAAATCTCGATGGAGAGAGCTGTTTACAAAGGCATGTAGCGACAGGACAAGTGGGGATGGCTTCCCACTGACAGAGAGCAGGGTTAGATGGAACATTGGGATGAAATTCTTCCCTCTGAGGATGGGCAGGCCCTGGCACAGGGTGCCCAGAGCAGCTGTGGCTGCCCCTGGATCTCTGGAAGTGTCCAAGGCCAGGCTGGATGGGGCTTGGAGCTGCCTGGGACAGGGGAAGGTGTCCCTGGCCATGGCAGGGGGTGGCACTGGATGAGCTTTAAGGTCCTTTCCAAGCCAAATCATTCTGGGATTCTGTGGTATCCCATTCTGGCTTCTTGGTGTGGGGTATGACCAGACATTTGTTTTTTTCATAAACAAACCATAAAACCCCTTTGTCTCTTCATCCCTTGCCCACCCACCGGAGCACACGTGGCCTCTGAAGCAGCGGTGGGGCACGTTCTGCTGAGCCTGGAAGAATCCTGTGACGAGTTTAAAATGTTTGAGACATCAATTTGTCCTTTTAATGAAGGCAGAGCAAGATAAATAAGGCATGTATGCAGATGTCAGTGGCACTTAGGCATGTGCATGTCAGCGTTGATGAAGCACTGAACTTCCAGGGCTGGGGCTGGATTAGCGCCCGCCTCGGCAGCCGAGCAGGGGCTCATTCAGCACAGCATCATCAATTTTTGTTAGGGCCAGATATGGGGGTTTTTTTGGTGCCTTCTTGAAGCTGGTTGGGCTTGAGAATTCTTCAAAATAGAAGTGCCCTCAGCCCAAAGAAATCCAAGGCGTGTGTTTGTTCTGTGTGTGGCACTTGTACTTCGGGTGGGGGGGCAGGAGGGTTACGTGAGCTGCAGGAATGCTTTGGGCTGAGGGAAAAAATTGCTTTTTTTGCTTTTTTTTTGAAGTGCATTATAATGAAATGGACTCTTGTTGCATTTGATCACAAAAGCGCTTCTTAACATGATACTCAGGAACATCATTTTCTTCTCTTGGGCAGCCATAGTTCACAGTTGCTTTGGCAGCTACATTCTATTTAATCTGTCAATTTTTCTCACATGGTGTAGCTGCTGTGAGAGAAATTGGAGCTGTTATAGTCTGTGCTTTGATACAGTCTGGGAAATGCAAGGTGGGAGACAGCAAACCAAACACAGCACGCCAGTAATTCCCTGAAAATTGCTGCTGTTCCAGCACGGCCATTTCCCATCCTGGGGAGCTGTCACTGCTCCTCCTGCAAGGAGGTGCCATTCTTTAGAGCCTTCTTTTTAATTTGTTTTGGTGCTGCCTATTAAATATACTCTGCAGGGCTTGGAGCTTTTCCCCAGTTTTTTGGTTTTTTGGGTTTTTTTGGGTTTTTTTGTTTGTTTTTTTGTTTGTTTTTTTTTTTGTTTGTTTGTTTGTTTTTAATGATTTTCTGTTCTCCGTTTTTAATGATTCTTTGTGATCTCCACCTTCTGATTTTGAGCATCCTGGTCAGTGGAAGGTGTCCCTGCCCATGGTGGGGTGGAACTGGATGGGCTTTAAGGTCTTCTCCACCCCAAACCATTCTGGTTTGGATGAAATCACAAATCAAACTCCTCTGTGGGTACAGCCTCAAATCCAGCTGCCTTCATTGGTCTTGGAAATATTCCTGATGTCTGGATCGAGCCCTTCAAATATTTCTGAGTAACAGCAAATTCTCTGTGGCAAGGAGCTGCCTCATTCTGTGATCCTGAAGGGATTTCATCCCACAAATGAGAATATTTCTTCATGGAGTATTTATTTCCTGGTCTCATTTTCCAAAAAAACAACTCAGTGAACCAAAACTGATTCCTCTATGGAAGTGTGAAGTGACTTCAGCAGGGAAGTGTGATGGCCACTCATGGCCATGGGATTTCAAGGAGAAATAGGATTTTCAGACGGTCTTTTGGGGGACTTGCTAATATTTTAAAGAAAACTCAGTGATGGAATAACAGAGGAATAGATGTATATAACATAGATAGTGGTTTAAATTTTAGGAAACACTCAGTTGCTTTTTAGAATAATTAATAAAACTGTTTTACCTTAAACACATTTAGTTTTTCTTGTGCTTCCAAATCCAAATGAAAGTGACTTTTGCAACAACTCAGTAAAAATGCAGCGAAACCAAGGCAGCAGCAAGCAGTAAATCCTGTGCATTTATTCAGTGTACATTCCACAGAACTGGTGCCAAATTCAGCATCTCTGGTGGAGCCTGATGCAATTTCCCTGAAGTTAATGGAATTACCCAGGTCAGGATCTCACTTCTGCTCTCTCTCTGTGACCCCTTGCTTGTCTTTGCTCCAAAACTTCCCCACTGCTGTTTTCAGGTGACTTCACGTGTCTGAAACTGGTGTGGATCCAGGGATTTTTGGGTCTTGCTGCTGACCTTCCCAGTGCACTTCTACTGATGTCCCAGAGTTTGGTGGTACCTTAATTTGATGCAAATTCTATTTTTAATTTGCAGTATTATTATCTGCTAGTACCCTACTCCTCCTCTAGCACCTACTGGCATAAATCACACTGAAGCAATTAGCAGTAGGAATTCAGCTCTGC
Organism: Urocynchramus pylzowi; assembly: GCA_013397555.1. Taxonomy (NCBI): domain Eukaryota; kingdom Metazoa; phylum Chordata; class Aves; order Passeriformes; family Fringillidae; genus Urocynchramus; species Urocynchramus pylzowi. The sequence goes on along the minus strand of VZRH01004772.1, from coordinate 74,122 downwards.
TCACACCACAGTCTTTTCAAATTGTCATTGCAGAAATTGGCATTTAATTTGCCCTTTTTACAGGATATTCTGGGTGTGTTTTTATTAAAAAGGCACTAAACATCCCCGCTGACTAGACAAGAGCATCATCTACTGACTTGTCCTGCATGAATGGGAGGTTTTCCCCCTGTTTAAAGTATTACATGGACATAAAGAAGGGTCAAAATAACTTTGAAAGCTTTAAAAAACGAGATAGATGAGAGCTCTTGCCTGTTTAAGTTGCAGTATATTTTTGCCAGGTAAACCAGTCTGTAATTACATATTTTCTAAGGACTTGTTGCTTTGGATATTCCTCCTGTGCAAGCTCTGCTGGTGTCTGTGATCTCATTGCAGCTGGGTTTGGGGTTTGAGACCTTGCATTGCTTTATTCTGCTGCTGCCACGTTCTGACACATTTTATTTGTACCTGATCTAGAGTGGGGAGAGCAGAGAGGGGAAGAAATGCCCTGAGCTCAGAGGAAGGGTGAAGCTGAAGGCAGGAATGAGATCCCAGCACAGCTCACCTCCCATCCCCTCTGAGGGTCAGGAGTGGCTGCTCCTGGGCTGAGGATGCTGCTCTGGGCAGGGCAGCTCCAGTGGCTGTCAGGAGGAGCAGCCATGTGCAGGGGAAATCAGAATTTCTGTTGTGATCTCACACCAAGCTGTGATTATTCCAGCTGAGGGGCTGGCTCTGGTGAGAGCAGCCCCAGGAGTGTTGGCTGGGCCCCAGCTCGGGGAGGAAGGGGCAGAGTGAGCACAGAAGCAAATGCAGAGTGTCTGAATGAGGCTGCTGTGATGCCTCCTTACCCTGAGGTGTCACTCAGCGTGGCTGAGGAGAGGAGAAGGGCTCTGCTGCTGTTCCACTGCTCCTTTCAGCACTTCTCTCCAAGTCCATGAGGGTTTTTCCATGGGTGGTCGTGGGAGGATGGCAGCAGCTGCCACCAGGGACCACCTGATCTGCTGGGACCCAGCAGCTTCAGCTTTCCAAGGACCTCTGCTGCAAGTGGAGCTCTGGTCCTTGGCTTTGCACAGCGTGGATTAAAGGGATTAAAAGGAAGGTTGGGATATGAGCTGCAGCTGTTGAAAGGGAAGTTTAAAGGTCCCCATATGGAAATTCTGTGGTCCCAGTGTGACATGTAATCCTCCTACTCTCACACGTATTAAATTGTCATCGGGCACGGATTGATCCCGGCTGCTGGGGGTTTAATCTTGGCATTTACATGGAATTCTTTATGCTGTTTATGCCATAATGTCCCCAGATCCTCACAGATTCCTCCATGGAATGCTACTTGTCATCTCCTACCACCATGGGAGCTTTTTGTGCAGTCTCACTTCTAACACAATATTAAGGTCTAAATATCTGGGAAATATTGTCTATTCTTCTTCTCTTAAGCCCTTTTTTCTAAAGGGCAGAAGTGATAGCACAGGGCTGCAGGATAAAGGAACTGGTCTTGATGAAATGAATTTTAATTTGTAGTTCCCTGATAATGATCTTGTGAAGAGCTACTGATACACTTCTGGTATTATATCTATAATAAAAGCTCCAAGAAAGAACTCATTTGATGCATATCCAGGCAGCCCTGTTACAATGCTTCGAGTCCCAGGATGTTCAAAATAAATAAATAAACTCCAAGATGAATCTATTAGGTGAAATGAATTCAGCACAGAAGGAGTTGCTGCACACCCTGGGCCTGCTCACTCTGTTACAGCTGTGACATGGCTTCCCAGATGGCACAATTATCTTCCTAAAATATTGTGGAAAACTTCCATTTGTCATTTGGATTAGTGCAGTGAGCTTTCCCTAAACACAGGCAGAGAGCTCTGCCTCTCTGTGTTCTTCATGGCAGTAATTAGCAATAATTCACTTGGAATCAGAAAAACACTTTACAGGAGCAGGGAACAAGCCAACTTCTCCCATTTCCATTTCTGAAATCGCTGTCCTGCGTGGCTGTATCTCAAATCTTTGACATCAAACCAGACCTTTACAGGGTTTTCTTTTCCTGAGGAGTATTTTATGTTCTCTTAATTGGACTGTCGAGGATTTCAGATGGTGGGCATGTTTTCACCATGCACTGGGCTGCAATGTTTGCACTAATCTAGGATGATAAAAATACAGCTGTTTATTCTTTTATCAATCAGGAAGCTGTAGCAGATGATGTACCTCCAGTACAGCCAGCATCAGGCCCCTTTTGGATGTCATTTATGAAATGATAGAAATTTCTAGTCATGCCTGAAGTATAAATGATGCTCCAATCCTAACACATTGGGCTGTTTACATGTTTTGAAGGGCTGAAAGTGAAGGTGTAGGGCTAGAAAAAGATTCCTTTTAGGAAGAGATAAAAAAAAAAAATCAATTTCTTTGTTGTTTTACCAAATCTCCTTTTTTAAAATATAGTTTAAGACTTAATCTTTGCAAGCCTAAATTTGAGGAAAGAAAAGAAATCTATAATAACGGAGCATTGAATGATAATCTGGCAAATGGTCCTTAGGAGAAATTTGGTGTTTACTTAAATTTGCTTGCTACCTTTTGAAAAAGTCAAACTGTTTTTTTTTGTTGAATGAGTATTGTTGCTCGATTATCATGTCCCCAGTTAAAACATCTCCATAACTGTGGGAAGGGATGCCTTAACCAGCAGTGATATGGCAAAAAAGTGTGGGAGAAAATAGGATATGAATTTAAGGTCTCTTATTTGGAGAGATTCTGCTGGTGAATGGAATCTGGTTTTGCTTTCCTTCTGTATTTTTAGGAGAGAAAAAAAAAAAAAAATATTCCCTGCAGCTACAGAAGGGGAAGTCTGGATGATGGGTTTACTACTGGAGGAAGTAAACACAAATAAAATAAAGCACTTGTAACTAAAAGCAAAGCCACTTCAGTCCCACCAGTTGAGTAAACGGAGCTCTGGGAAGGGAGTGACCTCCTCCAGGAGAGAGGAGAGAGGGCAGAGCTCTGCAGGGAATTCCTGCCTCTGGAGAGGCAGCTGCCCAAGTGCTTTCGAGTGCTGAGGAGAGGAGATTATGAAGCAGAAGCCTCTTGTCCAGATAGACACACTTGACATTTTGCTGAGTGAAATGGAGCTGGTAGGACAAAATAGCACCCACTGCGCCGGAGTTATCCAATCCTTAAATTTGATTTTGAGTCTGGCAAGCAACTGAAGGCGCTGAATTAGGTGGTTTTCTGTCTGTGGTGAGCCTGGAATCAGGAGGGGAGAGAAAAGGCCTGGCTGAATGTTGCATACAGGTAAAGATATTATAAAGGAAAAGCCTCATAAAATATAGTTTAAGCCGTACAACTCTAGCTAAACTTACAGCTGGCTTGTAAGTTCTCATGTGAAAAAATTACAACTTAAAAAAACCAGTTAGCACAACAAACTATTCTAGAAACAGAACCGTTCACACCTAGAAAAACAAGAAAACTCTCCCATGAGAATCAGTAAAAAAGAAAGTCAACAATCTAGGAATAGGTTTAAGAAATATGCAGAATGGCTTCTGCCAACCAATGAACTAAGTGTCAATATATCATTAACCAATGAGAGCTAACACAGTGCCTTCTAATAATCCTATATAACATGAGCTATGTAAATTAAAAAAATTATTTTTTCTGCATCAAGAATCAAAAGCTTCATCTGTTTGTATTGAGACAATTGAGCACCTCAAGTTGTGCTTGAATGTCTGGAATTGGGACCTCTTTGGAAGTGTTTTTAATTTAGAAAAACAAATTAATCAAAATGAAATTACTTCCTGCCTTCCCTCACCACACATTTTGGTTTTCATTGGGAAAAATATCTTTGAAGGGCATTACAGAATGGCTGGAGCTGGTGAAGACCCCCAGAAGCCTTCCAGTGCACCCCATCAGAGCTGAGGCAGCCAGAGCAGGGTGGCCAGGGCTGTGTCCAGCTGGGATTTGAGCCTCTGCAAGGATGGAGAACCACACTCTCTCTGGGCAGCCTGTCCCAGTGTTGTGCCAGCCCTGGCTGGGCTATTTGCTGGCCTTGATCCCCTGTTTCCACCCTCCATGCAGAGTTTTTTGGGTTAATCAAGAGCAAAAACTGCGTGGATGTGGTTTGAAGCACCTGAGGGAATGGCCATTCTGGAACAGATGACCTTCATTCACTGGCAGAAGTTTCCTGGAGGAGAAGGTTGTCCCAAGGCAGGCTGGGTTTGTTTTTGGAGCCTGGGGTGTGTTGGTAGGGGTTGGGTTCCTTTTGGAACTGAGGCATTGACAGGACAGGAAAACCATTCCACATCTAAACTTATTTATATCCTTATTGCAGGAGGGAAACGAAACCCTTGCAAAGACCTCTGGGTCAAATATGGTGATAGAATTTGTGTGGACTTTATTCCCCCTTATCCACAAAGCCATCCTTTATTCATATCATTCTTTTTTTGCTGGATTTTTTTCTCTTTGATGATCTGATACAACTTCATTCTCCCTGCAAGTGGTTCCATCTCAATCAATCAGTGGAGCTCACGGGAGGAGGAGATTAAATGCTGTGCCAGCTCATTTCTCTGTGTCCTGGCCAGTTTTAGCTTGGGTGGGGGGTCACTTCAGTGTCCAGGTGGTCACCTCAAGAACTTGTGTCACGAACTGACCCCTGCAGCTGCCACAGGCAGCTCTCAGCTGCCAGTTCCACCTTCAGGAGCAATAAACACAGGTTTTCATCCCCATAATGAGTTTCCTGCAGCAGAGTGCAAACTCCAGGGTTTCTTGTTATCAGCAGATAATCATATTCTGGCAGTGGTTCTTATCTCACACGATAGATAAACGTCCTGAGGACGTGATTATCTCCTGATACCTCTCCAGCCTGCTCAGCTTTGTTGTTTCCTCACAGTGCAGGCAGCATTTGCAGTCCCTGAGGTTGGTTTTATCGTGGCACTGGAGGAATAAAGTGACCATTTGCTTGTTGGTATCAGGCAGCTGCATGAAAGCCCCAAACACCTTGAACCAGGTGTTGGAGAAAAGTGAGTGTATTTAAAAGCCTCCTCCTACAGCTTGTATTTCAATAGCTCCCAGGGTGCAGGTGGAGTGAGGCAAAGCTAGCAGGATTCTGGAAGCAAAAAGGCTTTTTTTGTATCCAAATAATCTCTCCTTCCCATTGAAAACTTAGATTGCTTCTTTTAAACCTTTATGACACCACTGGATTTCCTGAAGGTGCCTGGAATTGAAGGGGACAATAGAGTTTTAACAACATGAAAAGCTGTGTGCTTGAGTAATGAATTGCATTTCCAGATTATCTTTGAGAAAATTTGGGTCTCACTAAGAAGGCTGTGACTAATGACAGTGTGTTAATTACTCTATGATGAACAGTTTTTTAAAAAAAATCAAGGATTAAGCTCAGTTTAAGGGTGGATGCACAGTGCTTGGCAAAGTATAAAAATACAGTGGTCAGCAGTATGGAAATCTGGGGATATGCTGGAGAAAGCCAAAGTTATTTTTTAGAGAAAAAGATAAGAAAAAAGTTGTGAAATTTGTGCAGCAATTGGTGGTGACAGTAAATGAAATTCAATGTATATTCAAGCATATACATGTATACAGAAATAGAGTAGCACTGATGTGTTGATGCAATAAATTATTAATACTTTTGAATAGCCATAAAGATGCTAATGCTGCAGAGGAGTGCATGCAGGGTTAATATGTTCATTTTTAGTGGGGTCAGAGAGGTTTTAGTGCAGGAAGTTTAGGTTTGGAACACTCATATCTCTGTTTTGTGCACTGTATCAATATAAAGTGGGTAGAGGCAATGAGAAGTTTCACCTACAGCATGTATGAGATGTATTTCAGTACAATACAAGCACTGAAGTGATGAAATTTCAATCACTTAAAGAACTTTCTTTGAAGGAGAAAAGCACAGCATTCATTTCATTTTCCTCATTAGACTAAACAGAATTTTTATTCATTCCATAAGAAGCATTCTGTGCCTATTTCCCTCAAAATATCACTTTTTAATTGTTCATTTTATTGTTCTCAATGTGAGGTTTGATGTCCAGGTCTGGGGATATAAAGGCCTAGCCACAGTTTTAAACAGAGGTTAACTCTTCTCTCCAAGTTTTTTTTGTTGTGGTTTTTTTTTGTTTGTTTGTTTGGTTTGGTGTTTTTTTGGTTTTTTTTTGGCTTCTCAGCCCTTTTTGCCGAGGCAGCACATTCCCAGCTGAGTTGATGAGGTCTCTGATAAATACCTGGTCCTCGGGGCCTCCTTGAAGGTCAGCCCACATGTGGAATTTGTTGTGCACAGAACCTGCTTGGTTATGGGGTAGGAAAAGTCACCTGCTCCCTCTGGGACCTTCCCCAGGGATGGGAATTGTTGCTTGGAAGACCCTGGATCCCAAATAATGTTACTGTGCTGCAGGAAGGGGAAGCAGGTTTGTGGGATGTATCAGGAAAAACCAACCATGTGTTGTGTGGAAAGGAGCTCCTGTGCTGTTTTTGAGAGGGGTGGAAGTAAAGCACAGCCAGAAAAAGTGAATTTTAGCTTGAAGATCCTCCCTACTGGAAGCCTTAATGACAAAAATAGCCACTGGCCAGAAAGATCAAAGTCACCAGGCTTTGTCATCACTAAAGTAATTAGTTAATGAACCAGGGTGATCGGGGTGGATGATCTTTGGAGATAACATCTCCCCAGGATCAGCTCAAACCCTTTTCCTTTTGACAAAAGACCCAGCTTTGGAAGTGAGATCAGATTCTGTGCACATACAAAACAGGGGGAGAGAGCACTATTAAATCTACCCAGGTACTGGGTGTGTAAAAAAAATAATAAAAAAGAAATCAATAGTTGGAGATGTGTCTCCTTTGGCAGACAGGGGTTCTTATTACCAGAGATGCCGTGGATCAGACGTCAGCTGGGGCAGGCAGGGGGGTGAAGAAGATGCTCTGCTGTCAGAGGACACCTTGTGCTTTTAAGCTTCAATTCCATTATTGATTACAACATCTCTGTAATAAATCAGGTACAAGGTTGCATTTAATTTTCAAAGCCTGCAGATTCCGTTTGTTCTACAACTTCTGAGTGACAGAAATCTTTTAATGAATGTTAAAAGAATTGTTTCTTGGGTAGTAACCACTCATTCCTAATTGTCCAAGGAATTCACTTGTGTTTAGAACATATCATGTGTTGGATTAATGGAAATTTCTCGGTTGTCAACATTTTTTTTCCACATATATTTCTTTTTTTTTTTCTAACCAAGTTGTAGAAAAACTGATTCAAAGTTTTATTAAGTGCTTATTTGTCATAATGAACACCTTATCCTGGTGTTGTTTTATGGACTGGGGGGATTTACAGAACAGTCAGCCTGGATTTCCAAACTGTCTGGTTGAGAAGACTTCTCTACTTGCACTTGATAGAAGGAAAAATGCCTGATTTTTCTTCCTATCTCATTGTGCATTTGGATGGATTAGGACTGTATCCATTGGTGCTTTTTGATTGGAGAAACCAAGTGATCAAAAGCAATGTGCCCCCCCTGTCCTCTTCCCATAAAACTCTGGGGAGAAATAAAATAACTTCCTAGGTGGTAAATTCTTGCAGGACACACCCATCCCATGGATCCTGTGGGATGGGTGACGTGGTGTTCAGATCCAGGGGGTTCAGCTGTGGTGTGTAGAGGGACCAGGGACTGCTCCAGTAGCAGAAGACACAATTCCACTTGTGTGGGTTGGGAAAGGAGCTCCCAGCCACCCTCACTTCTGCTCAGAGCTGTTGTGTGGTGGAGTGGGAACACGTTAGGAACAAAGCTCAGTGTTTAAAATAAGATGTGCCTAAACATCCCAAGGGAGCTTTAATTGCTCTTCCAACTATTCCTTACTCTGAGAAGGACTTGTTACCTTTCATAACTGAAAAAAAGAGACATTTAAATTTTTCACTGCTACTTTTCTTCTTCATCGGTTTTATCCTCTCTTTGCTGGAGCAGGAGATACCACAAAGGGTCTTCCAAAATATCTCATAATGGATAAACAATGGAACTGGAGCTCTAGATTCCCTTTTCTTGTGGAGCTGCTTGGCTCATGTGAAGTTAAACGTCCATCCTCTTTAATTAATGCCATCTTTGCCCCACAGTGAGTGCTTCAGCTGCACCTTGTTTGTCACTGAGAGAGTCTCACGCTTGGGAAGTGCCTGATGCTGTGATAGCAGAGCCTTTTTAATGAATGCCACTTAACGGGGTGAAGCAGTTTGGGCTAGGCATGATTAAGTTTGTGATCAAGAGCTTGACGAAGAATTTGATAGTTGATGTTGATTAAGAATATTGGATGGTAATTAATGCATAACTCCTGTCTTTTACGTGTCTGGAGAATCAAAGCAGCTGAGAGCAGGGCGAGGAATCAGTGGCACTGCCAGCTCACATGGAGCTTTTAGCAATTTATCCCACTCCTAAATTGCCTGTGGACAGCAGCAGGAGAGGGGTCTGTTGGTTAAGTCCATCTCTGTTAATTATCACAGGGACCAGAAATCCCAGGAGGGTGAGGCGGCTCAAACGTCTCCAGGATTCAATTTATTTCTTAAATAAATATTATAATGCAACACTTCAACAACCTCTTCTCTCTGTAATTTCTGGTACTGGCAGAGCAAAAGTTTGGGATCACAATGTGTCTCTTGTCACTTTCAGTTGGCACTTGAGGTCTGCAGTGTAATTAAAGTTGAGTTCCTTCAGGATCTACATTTAATTTTAGAGGGAGAGGACCTTGCTCCATATCCTTGGGTATAGGTGAAAATAGCCCTTGGAGTTCAGAGGGTTTGGATAAGCCATCTTTTGGGGTTTATTTTTGTCTGATCTTTTTAATTTAAAACATATCCTACTCTTATTTCCACCACAGAAGAAAAGAAGTAATAGGATAAGACCTACAGAAATACTGAACAGACTTCAAGTCACTGTTTGCCCAAAGAGTGTAGATTTAAAATAGTGTAAATTAAGTATTATTTGAAAAAGAAGCAGACTTCCATTGTAAGAGAAATTCTGGCAGTCCAAATTCTTGTTTTTCAGCTAAATGAAACCAAATCTGAAATTACTCTTAACAGAGCTCTCCACATGGCTGCAGAACCTTCATATTTTTTCCTCCAGATAAATTAAAAATACAAAGCCTTATTATGTGTTGCGCTAAAGAGGAATGAAAACAATATTTTATGCAAATGTAAAGCTGACATAATTGAAGTGAAATAACTACAGACATTAATTTTACTCTGCTTTAATTTCACAGAAATCACACTTATCGAAACCATACATTTTGAAACAATGAACCTCTTCTATCAAATTAAAAATGAACAGCTTTTACGTAGCACTAAGCCACTTGATTTGGCTCCAAGGCAAGAGTTCATAGCTGAAGAGAGGAGAAAACAACCTATTTTTAAAATCCAAAGCTTGTAGGGATTTTTGTGGAGAGGGGAATGAGTCCACAGTTGTGTTTTTATGGAGAAGGGAATGAATCTATGGAGATGTGCTAAAGCAATCTGTGAGCACAGTGCCTGCTGGCTTAGTCCATGCCCAAGTAACAGTTTGGTGAGGAGGGTTGGGGGGCAAATGATCCCAAATCTCCTCTAAAATAACACTGGAATGATGTAATCATTGAACCATGGAATGGTTTGGGTTAGAAGGGGCCTTAAAGACCATCTTGTTCCACCTCCATGGGTGAGGACACCTTCCAGTAGACCAGGTAATGGGATCATCCTGGTGTTTGTTCCACAGCCAAGGAGGATGGTGCTGATCTGCCAGGCCTGAGGGCAGCTCCATTCCCTGTGCCACACCCCCTCATCCCCAGCTGGATATCAGCAGGATTGGGAGATGGGTGCTCAGAGAGCTCACCCTCTCTCTGGGGAGCCCAAATCTGTCACCTCTGTATCCAGCAGGGAAATGACAGAGAGGAGAGTGATGAGTAGTGAAAGTTGAAAATGAAGCCATGGCCTGGCTGCTCCCATGGGGCAGGGACATGGTGTTATTCCCAGTTATTCCCAGTTATTCCTCTCTTCCCAGGCACAGCCCAGCTCTCCTGGCACGCAGCCTCCCAGTGCCTTGCCCCAGGACCGTGCTGCTGCCTTCTCCCTGCTGCTGTTTGGGGGATGTTACAGCAGCATGAGAATTGATGTGGCATCTTGAATGCATAAAGAGTTCTTGAGACACATCCAAAGATAATTTTCCTGAGCATGCTCTGGGGCTGGCTTTGGCTGTTGGCACAGAAGATGTCCCTAGCATGACTCGTGTCGTGCTGGGCTTAGCGTGACTCGTGTGGAAAGGCAGGGAGGGGTGTTTGACAAGGGCCCGGAGTGACAGGACACAGGGAATGGCTTCCCACTGACAGAGGGTAGGGGTGGATGGGATTTTGGGAGGAATTGTTCCCTGTGAGGGTGATGAGGGGTTGGAATTCCCACAGAAGCTGTGGTTGCCCTTAGAATTGTCCAAAGCCAGGTTGGACAGGGCTTGAAGCACCCTGGGGCAGTGGAAGGCATCCCTGCCCATGGCAAGGGGGGAAATGGGATGGGCTTCAAGGTCCTCCCAACCCAAAGCAGTCTGAGAGGAACCTTTGTTAAGTTTCAGAGAAGGTAAAAATCAAAATGCCCTGAAGCTCTCCATTGGTGAGGTTATGTACCTCTGCACCTTTGACACTGAAGGGGAAATTTCTCTTAAATCTTTGAGTCTCTAATTCTGTATTTTTTTTTCTCTGGATGGTAAGGGCTGTAAAACCACCATGCAAAGTACATAAAATGTCAGAGCAGTATTAGCAGTTCACAAGGCAGCCTTGATGCTGATGGGCCGTATGATCCTTCCCTGGTTTTCTCATATTTGTCTACAACCCTACAACCAGTTTACATATGGAGCCTTTGAAAGGAGATGAGGACCAAAAACATTGTGCAAGTTGATTGAGTAGAAGTTCAGCTTTCTGAGGCTTTCATATATTCCTGACTAGTCTGAAACACTAAGTGTTGGAAGTACAAGATTGGAGCTTTTGTGGCCTAATCAACAGCTGTGTATTCCCCCTCCCCTTATTTTCCTCTCTCCCTTTAGACTTATGAATTAGTTTTCCCCTTCAGCAGATTGTTTTTTCTTTATCTTTCCTACTTAGATACTGTAAAAAGTAATTAAGATAATCTTATCAAAGGAACATGAAACAGAAATTTAACTGATTAAATTTCAGACCAATTAGTCATACAGACGCCTTTGTGTAGACCTTCTGTGGATTTTGCATCGCTTGTACTTTCCATTTCCTATTTTACAACTGCATGAAGTTAGGAAATTGCATTCCATGGAGATGGTAATTAACTTTGGTAATTAAAATACCACCTTCGTAGCAGATAACCAGTCGGCTCCAGGTCAATGACAATTTTTGATGTGACACATTTAATCTTACGGAAGATTGAAATGTAAGAAATCACAGGAGCAATTTTTTGGGGGGGAGGAGAGGGGGTTGTTGTGTCTCTTCCTGACAAAGTACCCTACAACTTCACCAAGATGGTGGAACAGGGGAAAGGGAGAGTTGAATTTCTGTCTAGGAGTTAATATTAGATAGATCTAGAATATTGTATTTTAGTCTGCCAGGAGGAGGCTCAGGGGGGACCTTGTGGCTCTGCACAACTCCCTGACAGGAGAGGGGGATCGGGCTCTGCTCCAGGGAACAGGGACAGGAGGAGAGGGAATGGCCTCAGGCTGGGCAGCAGCAGGAATTTCCTCATGGAAAGGGTGCTCAGGAATTGGAACTGCCCAGGGAGGTTTGGAGTGCCCATCCCTGGAGTGTCCAAGGAAGGACTCGACGTGGCACTCAGTGCTCTGGGCTGGGGACAAGGTGGGGATCAGGCACAGCTTGGACTCCATGGTCTTGGAGATCTTTCCCAACCTAACAAGTTCCTGTTCCAATACCACAAATATTGCAGGGTGAAAGGAAAACTTGTCCCAGTATGGCAAAGTGGTAAAAAAAAAAAAATCAGAGTGAAATAAAATGGAAAAAAAATCTGAAAAAATCTTTCAACTCCACAATATAGAGGCTTTTTTTTGGTCAGCAAGCACAGAGAAATGGTGAGGAGGGGTGAAGGGTCTGCTGAACATTAATATCAGCATAGATCTGTAGTTATTTGGAAGTCAGACTAAAACTTTTTGTATAAAAATTGCAATTAAATATTTCCACAGATGTCATTATTTTCTACAGATGTCTGCTCACTCTCTAACTTTAGAGCCTCCTTTGAAATAAAAGAGAGATTAGTAATGAGATGAAAGTTGACTTTAAAATAAAAGGAAGATTAGTAATGAGATGAAAGTTGGCTTTAACTAAAAAGAAATTAGGCCCTTAAAAGGAGATTATTAATTACAGCTGTCTTCAAATAAGACAGAAACAAGCCTTGAGGAAGCAGATTATCAGTGTTTGCAATAACTGAGCCCAAGGTGTGTGCACAAAGCATTCAAAGCCCTGAAAAGCAAGTGCTGGAAGAGCAGGTGGGAGGATGCAGCTGGGGACTAATCCTCTTAACCTCATCAATACTCACCCAGGGCACAAATGAGGGCTGGGGGGAGAAAATCCAGGGTTGCCAATGGCAATGGAACAAAAGGAGATCAAAGCCACTGGAGCTGGAAGTTGGCTGTGCCCAGTGCGAGCAGCTCTGCTCCTGAAATTTACTGAGACTCTCACTGGAGTCTCTTGATCAGGGCAGAATAAGAAATGAGCAGATTATTCAATATTTTAAGGGACAAAATATTTAGACTGTGGTTCAAAGCTTTTTTATCAGTGCTAAATTAGCAGGGACTGGAAGTTCAGAGTGTGATTTATCATCCAGGAATTCTATCCCTGCACAGTGCCTGGGATAGACACCCAGAAAAAAACATGGATGGGAAATAAACTGGATTTAGTCTCTGGTGGAGCAGCGTGTCCTCATCAGAAGGACCCTTTGGGGCAGTGTGGGAAGAGCAGTTGGATGGTGCACAGCATCCTGGGGAGCTGGGCTCTCATCCCAGGCCATGTCCTGGCTGGATGCACCCCTGGATCTCTGCAGGCTGCACATCCTCTCCCACTCTGGATCTGGCACTGCAGGGCCAGGCCAGTCAAACAAATCCATTTTTAAGCTGATGTCCCTAAATATAGAACACTCTGGGCTTGTGCCAGTTTCTTCCCTCCAAGCCGAAATAATTTTTTTTCCTAATCTTTGCTAACAAATTACTTCACCTCCAGAAAGAAATAACATTTTCTGACTCCACTGGAGGAGAGCTGTCAATGACACTTATTCCCATCTGCTTTTCATCTCCCTTCAAACGCTTACGACCTGTTTAAGTGGGACATTTTAATCGGAGTCACTCTTCACTGGATTTTTTTTGAACCTTGGGTTCCTGCTGTGAGGAGCCCTCTCTGGAAGGGGGGTTACCTGTCCCCAGGTGTCTGGGGAAAGAAGCTTCAGTTTGAAACCCTGTCTGCTCTGGCAAAAGGAGTCAGACTTCAAAGCAGCTGCTGCTTGATTTATGTTCAGAGCTGAGCTTTCCCTTGCTGCTGCCCCAGAGGAGTTCCTGGCTATCCCTGGAAGGAGGGTAAAATCCCATATTGGGAAAACCTGGAATGACACACTCCTAGCTCACCTTTCCCACTTTTAAAGGTGCTTCCTTTGAATGGAAGGCATGGGATTGCACGGACAGTGCTTTCATACCACTTCTCTCCTGAGTTTCTGCTCTGCACAAAAGTTATCTGTTATGAAAAATAGGGGAAGAAATTGCAATTAGTGACAAGATGAATGAGGGATTTGACTCGTGCTTATTACCCAGACAGGGTTCAAGGTAAATGACGTAGCCCAAGACAAGGAGAAAAGTTAGGCTGAATACAAGTCATTGTGACAAAATCAAGAGGTTTTAGAAAATTATTAAACCTTTCTGCAAGTGGAGGTTCGGGGCTGTCACAGTGAATATTAATGTCTCCCATAAAAGAGGTTTTTGTTCGTCAAGTCCAAGATCATACAATCAGCAGAAATTCAAAATTAATCTTTATAGTATGATAAAGGACCAAGGGAAGATAAAAGAAGGGATGTATCTGAAGGGAAAAGTCAGCCAGGGAAGTGATGCTCTCATATAAAAATATTCAAATATCTATGGCCTCTCCTGAAATCTGCTCTCTGTGTAAAGTAATGTTTTACTTACCAGGATTGGGAGGGGGTTTATGATTTTTATTTGATGAATGGGAAATGCATGGAATCCTTAATGATGGTTTCCCTTTTTTTTTTTTTTTCTTTGCACGTGGCCTTGACCCACAGTAGAGTTTGCAAACCTCAAAAGTCATGCAGTGTGATTGGGGGGTATCATACAGACAAATCAGGTTACATAATGGAGTCATTGGGGATGATTTCAGAGTGAAACTGGAAGGTCCAGAGCCCAAATAAAACATTGAGTAACATCAGGAATCTCACAATGACGCTCCCCTGGCTTGGTGCTCTCTCAGCTATCACCAAGCCACCCTGGCAGTTTTCTGGGTGCTTTCATAGTCTTTGTGGGGGTCTTTTCCCTTCCTTTCTAGGTCCAAACCCCCCAGTTGACTTCTAATCTTTCTGGCTTTGTGCCTAGAAATGTCCATCCTGGTGCCATTCTGTGCCATCACAGCCTCCTGGTCTGATGGTCCCTGTTTCGGTGTGGAAATTCCCATATCCCAAACGAGTTTCAGCGTCCTCAGCACACAGCAGCAATGCCTTCATCTCAGAGTTTTATTTTTCCAAACCTATCCAAGCCCCTCTGATGGGAAGATGTCCAGAACAATTGGCACCAATAAATATCAGCATAGCAGGGTGAGGTGGATCCTGGTGATCAGCATCTCCTGCAAACAACAAATATATTTATTCTTAATTCTGTATTTGAGCTCTCAAGCCATGTAACACCACAACAGATTAATTATTTGCAGTGCTGGGTGATCAATCCCTTCCAGCCTGGCCTGACAAGGAGTAGTTTGAGCAGTGGAGTAGAGCTCTCAGAAACAATCCGTTCTGTACCATTTAATTTGGTAATAACCAGTAATTTACAGCTGGGCTCTATTGCCTTAATAGGAATCCTAATGAAATGGAGGCTCTTCTGGCTGAATTTAGGAAGGTCACTGCTGAGAGTTTTGCTATCAAGTGCCTACTCTGTGTTTTTGGTGGGGATAACATGATGCCAATAAACTTAGGATGGACTTTTTATTAGTCTGGTCTGAAGTTCAAACTAATGTAGGTTATACTTCATATATTACTAACAAAGCTTCTGGACAAACCCTCCTTTGTAGATGTAGAATGTTTTGAATCATGATGAAATGAGCCTGGATGAATCCTGGCTGCAGATTTCATGGCAATGAAGAACTGAATCCGGCCTTGTGGTTTTTGGTTTGTTTTTTTTTTCATTACTTGTTTGCACTGGTTGAAAAATTCAGCCTGAATTAATGTTTTGATGTAACTGAAGCAGAGATCAGTAGTAAGAAACCTCCTTTCACACTATAATGTTTCCATATTTTAACTTCAGCAATTTTTTTTTCATACTTGGCAATCTTATCATTTTTTAAATGTAAACAGTTTTGCTTCCCCAACCGCTTGATCTTAGGTCTTCCAAAATCTAATGGGGTGTTTTGAGGTTTTCAGGAGCAAATAGAGTGGACTTGGAAATACCTACTCATCCCATCACCTGTAGAGCTGAAAACATTAAAATATTAAAAGCAAAGTATTTTTCTTGATTGGTAAAGAAGTTTTTGTGGGTAAAACATAAAAAATCAGGAGAAACTCCAATTCTGTGGCGTTGTAGTTCTGTTTCCAACCAAAAGCAACTGGATAACTTAGAATAAAATGACTTTGCCCTCCTCTATCTTACTGTAAAGCACAAGTAAGTCTCTGAGGAGTCCCATCAGACTGTGAGAGCACTCTCCATGTGCTTCCAGAAAATCACTCCTGGGAGCCTTTGGTGGCCGCGGCCTCTGGGAGAAGGCCGGGAGTGAAGTAGCTGGATTGTTTCCAGCTGCATCCACTCCGCAGCAGGTCCCTGTGGTTGTGCTGAGGGAAGCCTGGGGGAGAGGCTGTTTGAGGAAGAGCAGAATGTAATTATCTCTGCCCACGGGAGGTGGGAGAGCAACGAGCTCAGAGCTGCGGTCGAGGCCGCGGGGCCAGCGAGGCGCCGCGGAGGACAAGGCCGCGCTTTGTTCTCCTCGGACAATTCCCCGTATCCGGCTTTTTTGAAGTGAGCAATGGGTGCAGGAAGGATTATTTACTGGAGCAGTGATAATCCAGCAGGATGTGTGTTTAATGAAGGGCGTTTCTCCACGTGGAGCTGAGGGCTCGTGGGTTATTCAGCTCGTGTGGCAAAGCCCGCGTGTGGTACCGGAATGAGCTGCGTGGTCCCTCAGGATGGGATGTTCAGCCAGCCTTTGCTTCTCCCTGGAAAAGTCTCTGGAGAAGACACATAATTGAGATGTGCACATCTCTAATGTAGGGCCAGAGCACATACACAGCAGTAAAACCGCTTTTAGTGCAGCTCTGTCTTTGTGGAGATGAAAATCCCAGCCCTTGTACACAAATTTCCATGCATAGATGAGACCCAAGCCTGCTGGGAAGTGAGGATATGGCATTCCTTCTTTGGAGTTTTGTTCAGACCTCTTGAATCTATTATACAGTCAACCTTTTTTGTTAAATACTTGGTGAAAACCCCAAAATACTTGGTTTTCACCAAGTATTTTGTTAAATACTTGGTGAAAACTTGGTGCTGGTGTGTCTAAGTGCCAGAGCTGATCTGGTAATGTGGTTGTTGGTCCTTCCTGGAACAATCCCCATGTGAAAATGAGCTCAGAAGGGTCAATGAATCAATATGAGAATGATCACATGGGTTTCCTTGCATTTTTTTTTAAGACCTGGAGATCTCATGCCTCTTACATTCTGGCCAGACTTCCAGAAAATGTTGTGCTGTGGGTGTAAGGAGGGGAGGAAAAAAAAAAGTTTGTAGTGAAAATTCCAGGAAAATCTGGGATGAAAGAATTAAATGCCCACCATGGCAGGACTGTCATGTAGGGCAGAGATAGGTGAAGTCCAGATGGTTTAGGATGTAGCAAATCCAGCATCAATTTCATGCTGCTTTCCACAACAAAAATAGCCCAGATGTTTCTCTTTAGATTTTGCACAGATTTCAGCCATAAACTTGGTTTAAATCCTTCTGAAAAATTAAACATAGGAATAGTCAATGTGCTGGGAGTCGATGCCTCATGTAATTGTTATTTATTAATATGGAACCAGTGCAGTAATGGTGCTATCAAGTCGTATACCTGAGTTAGCTGCAGGAAGACATTGGATGAGTGGCGTGGGAGAGACTGGTGCAGCATCTGGAGAGAAATGTGTAACTTTTTATTTAGATTTTTATGCATTCTTGAGCATCTTCCTCACTGCTGAGAGCTGAGGGCTGTTGTCACCTCTCAGGACCGAGTCCTGTGTACCCATGAGTGAGCTCTTTTTGAGCAGATTAGTAAAAATCTTGCAGCCCTGAATATCATGGGTCAGGAGCACAGCAGATGCTGTGATGTTCAGATATGTTCCAATATAGTCACTTTTAATGACATTTGAAAGAGATAAGTGGTCTGAGGACACGATGGGGTGACATATGGCACAGCAGATATGGTTTTACCTCCCACAGCTTGTCTTCGTCTTTGACCTGAGCAGAGGAGAAGGGAACCTGCCTGGGAGGAATATTTCAGTCTGGCTTTTTGCATTTTTATTTCATCTGGGGATAGCATTTTCTTAGAGTGCTGAAAATTAATAATTTTTTTAAAATGTCATTGGAGCAACAGTGTGGGGAATAAACCTTGGGGTGTGAATAACTCAGTGTGTGAGAGGCTCAGCACCAGTCCTTATCTGAAGGTTTAAATCCAAACTCTGCCCAGAACATGAGTGGATTTGAAGGCAAGAAGCACTGCCAGTGTTTCTGTTGATATTTACCCCTTATACAATAAAAAACAGACGTTATGAGGAAATTTTATCTGGTATCTTTATTCATATGTGGAATCAGAGAATCCCAGAATAGTTTGGGTTGGAAGGGACCTCAATTCCCATCCTGTTCCACCCCCCTGCCATGGGCAGGGACACCTTCCACCTCCCAGGCTGCTCCAATCCCTGTCCAACCTGGCCTTGGACACTTCCAGGGATGGAACCTTTAAAGTTCAGCTAGCCCAACCTCCAGTATTATTATCATTGTTTAATGATGAACTCATTTTAATGAAGTAATGGATATTGGAAGCTGGAGGTGGTACCTTAGAGATCCTAATTACACCTGAGTCTCTGCTGAGGAATGTATGCTGCTCTGTGTGTGGAAGGGGGATCACGAGGATTCTGGCTCCTGGCAAAAATATCACGGCTGAAGAATGGCATCCAGAAGAAAACATAAATTCTGGAGGCTTTTACTTTCTCAGTGATAACCTTTAAACACGTGTGAAAACTGTGTCTGTGTATACATTTCCAAAATTGGCCTTTCCCCCCCCACATCTTTTTCCATTATAAAAAGCTGTAAAAAGCTGATAGAAAAGCCAGATGACAGCAAATAACCAATTCTCAATATCACTTTATGTTGCTGTAACACCCAGACGCCAAAGGAGCTGTATAAACACCTCGGAAAGCACAATCTGTCTTGAACAGCTTACAAGTAAAAGGGGATTTTTTTCAAAGACATAAAAGGTAAATTGGTGTTCTGCTCTTGCTGAAAATCACTGAGCACCTCGACTGTTGAAAATCCCACCCAAAGCCCCTCTCGCTTCGTGTGAAACAACTGAAACGTGCAGTAAAAGATCTGACAGCTCCTTTTCCCCAACTGTTTTCTTTATAAGTCACTAATCTGCCTTCTTAAAGATTATATGTGATACTGAAAACATATTAGTGGGTGGGTCACAGACCAGAGGACTCATAAGAAAAGAAGGAAAAGGGGAAAAGGCTGCGGCCGGCTGGTTTCCATCTCCTCCCTGGCTGAATGAAGAAAGATGTTTTTCTCCCCACTGCTCCTCTATCTCCCTCCTTTCCATTTTCTGCATTATGTTTCCTCCTCCAGACTGTGGCAGTGGAGCTGAATGCTGATGAGACCATCGGCAGCCTGTCCCCAGACAGAACTTTTTAAGGTCATTTCTCCTGGTTCTCAATTGCTTGACCTGCTCATTTCTCTTCCCCAACCATGGGAGGCTGCCCAATTACACACTGTTATTTTTATGATACTTGCTTGTCCTTCCCAGCCTTAATCTTCCTTTATTGCCAGGAACACTCACAGTCTCTGTAGTCCAGTTAGAGCTAAAGTTGGTAAGAGAGAGGTTTTAAATTGACAGTTTCAAATGAACAGTCAGGAGTTGGAGGAGGTTTTCTGTGGTGAAAGCGAGTGAGGAGCTGCTACTTGTGCAGGTGAGCACAGCTGGCACAGCTGGAGGATTCCTTGGGATGAGAGTGACCTTTGGAAGGGAAGGTTGCACGTACCTGGATGTAGCTGTCAGCCTGGGCAGAGTTGTGTTGGGTTTATAATGCTGGAGCTGTTTGTACAAGGAATATTTTTAAGGCTCAGCCTCTTGTTTTCTTGTTCTTCATTGCAGAAAAAGTCTGGTGTTTGTTAGTGTATGTTGTTCATTTTATTCCAAATTCTACAGCCCTTCTGGACACAGTCACTTGCTGAAGTTCATCAATTATTTATTGTCTGGCTGGTCACAGGGATTGTGCAGTGGTGACTTGGAAGAAGAGGTGGAGGCAGAGATGGCAGCTCTGAGCATTGAAACATGAGCTCTGTTATCCTCTGACGTGGGAGGCCCACACTCTGTGAAACAGCATCATAAACTGCTGAAATAAATTCCCTCAGATCAAATTCACTTCCTTGTTCCAGCAAGGACAAACTCAACATCAATAAAAGGAAATTGCTCTGAGAGACAATCTGCAAGTTACCTGTGTGGATGTGTTAGTGTTCTGCAGGGTGAGATTGGATGTTAGGAGGAAATTCTTCCCTGTGAGGGTTGAGAGGGGCTGGGATGGAATTCCCAGAGGAGCTGTGGCTGCCCCTGGATCCCTGGCAGTGCCCAAGGCCAGGTTGGACAGGGCTTGGAGCAGCCTGGGACAGTGGAAGGTGTCCCTGCCCATGGCAGGAGGGGCACTGGATGAGCTTTGAGGTCCCTGCCAACCCCAACTATTTTGTCATTCTATGAAGTTCCCCTCTGCTGGTGCAGGGAGTCCACTTCAGCCCCGTTACCCATTTGCTCATCTCCTAATTAGCCCTCACTGCAGCTCCTGATGGATTTCACAGCCCTTCCAAAGTGCAGCCAAGCTCCAAATCCCCCCAGGCCTCCGTGGAGGCAGAAGGGATGAAATTCCTCCAAGGTCTGGCTGGCCTGGTCCCAGCAGAGCTGCAGGACCAGTGGAGTTGGCCCCAGCTCTGTGTTTCGAAGCTTTCAGCAAACAGGAATGTGAATGAATCAGACTTTAAGTATTTACAATTCTCAAATGCCTGAGAAGCTTTTTAAAGGTCAATCTAATTAAGACAAAGTTTGTTTGTACCAATATAAAGTAGATACTATTATTGGAAATTCATTCCAAGGCAATATATGGCATTTTACTTACAGTTTAATTTTTAGTTTTCTAGTCTTAATTTGGAAGGAGCAGAAATGATCTTTTGGTTCCATAATGTCTTACTTAAAATGACATTTTAATCTATAATGATTTTTTTTGCTACAATTAAAAAGAGATTCTTTCTTCCTGATGCAAAATAATTAATCAAAGTTTTTGCATAAGTAGGATTCTTTTGTATTGGAAATAAAATTGCCCAGACTCATAGCAGCCACATTATTTAGTGGGTCTGGTTTTGATTGCCATCTTATGGGAACAAAAGCCTTTTTTCTATAATTTAAGGATGCATTTAAATTCAGTTTGAAAGACTGAATTTCATGATGTGTTGCCCTTAAAGGCTATAAAAACTGAGATCTACTTGTGTGTCTCCATAAGAATATCAAAGTGAGAAGTAAATCAGTTTTTCTTTGAGTTTCTTTTCATATTTGAGTAGTTCTCCCCTTGTGTCTCCTTCAGACAATCCTGCTGTCCCAAACTTTGCCCAAGTGAGGGAAACTTAGACCTTACAGTCCTTAGCAGGCTAAACTTCATAGTTTTTAGAAGATACGAAATGAGGGAAGGGGCCGGGGGGGAGATAATCAGTATTATTCCATGAACTGCTTCCTTTTTAGTGGTTGTCTTGTAATCCAAAAGCTCAGAGCCAAGTGTTCAAAACATGAGTGAATTTTGTGCTCTGGTTTAGTGGGCAAGGGGGAAATCAGGGCAAAGTATTTACAGTTTAAAAAAAACCAACCCAACCCTCTCCAGTCGAGTGCTGGTGCCAGGATTGTTCCGTTTCAAGCGTGGGAGATGCCTCACTCTGCTGTTGTCCTACACTGGAGGAGCTGCTGCCTCCTCATAAATCATAAAAAATCATGGAATGGCCCAGGGTTGGAAGGGACATCAAGGGTCCTCCAGTTCCAACCCCCAGCTGCCCATTTTTGTTACATGCTCTGCTCTAAGGACTTTGATGTGTGGACTATAGAAGTTTATTGCTATTTGTAAGCCAATATTCAGTGGTTCCACAGTTTTAAAAACAACAATAATAAAAAATTCTCCTTTAAAGTACCCTAAGACTAGGAGGAAATGTCAGATATTTTCCTGTCTGCGTTTTATCCGTGTGAGCTGCAGGCAGAGCTGAAATGACTCAAATCGCCAAAGCAGCAGCAGAACTCTCAGATTCCAGATCTGCTCTATCCCAGGCATTACAGAGCAGATAAAGATTACACAGAGCAGATAAAGATCCCCCTGATAGCTGCGTTATCTGATAGGCACCAAATGGGGCTGCTGCCCTTATCAGAGCATCGGGGACACCAACACCGTTGTGAGGAACACAAAGGACACTAATGGGATAGGGAGTGTCTGTTCAAAGCCGTCCTGCTGTAGGTCCTGCTGTGTTTGCAGAGGTCTGAGGTGAGGGTTTTGCTCAAAATTCCACTCCAGGACCAGCTAGGATCCCGTGCAGCTCAGAGAAGGGGGAATTAAACCCACAGCAGCTTGCTGAATGAATGAACACCCAGCGTAAGGATCCCCAGTAAATCTGGCTCCTGTGAATGGTGCGTCATCAGATGCATAAAATAGGTCATAAATAATCATAGGGGAACTCAGCACTATTGCCTTTGTTGGTTCCTGTAGCTTCTGAAAGAACAGAAGTGCTGGGTGGATTGTAGTACAAGAGTAAAGGAGCTGTTGAAAGGCTCTTTGTCATTGCTGACTTGTTTGTTGTTAATTTATTTCGTTTCCACACAGCCAGATGTGAGGTAGGTTTGTGCAAGGAAATCCAGTTTCTGTCTGTCTGCTGTCCTGGAGGGCTCTTGGGCAGGGATGGGAGTGGGAATAGCCCCAGTGCTGGCATTTGAAGCAGCAGTTTTTGTCCACCTGCTGCTACCAAGCTTCCTCTTGTTTCAGAGACTGACTGTGGCACACAGCCTGAGATCTCTTCCTGACATCCCTGATTCTGTCTCCTGCAGTGGAGGGAAGTCTGGGGAGCAGAATATGCTCCCTTCAATGGCTCTGGAGAGGAGGAAGAGGCTTGAGGAGGCTCTGGGAAGACCTTGAGAGGATTTTCCAGTGCCTAAAGGGGCTCCAGGAGAGCTGGAGAGGGACTTGGGACAAGGGATGGAGGGACACAGGGGATGGTTTCCACTGCCAGAGGGCAGGGCTGGATGGGAGATTGGGATGGAATTCCCAGAGCAGCTGGGGCTGCCCCTGGATCCCTGGCAGTGCCCAAGGCCAGGTTGGGCACTGGGGCTTGGAGCAGCCTGGGACAGCAGGAGGTGTCCCTGCCCATGGCCAGGGTGGAATGAGATGAGCTTTAAGGTCCCTTCCAACATTCTGTGGTTCTGGTTCAGATAAACCATTCCTGTCTGAAGCATTTCCACATAATGATGTTAATTACCCAAACAAGAATGTGAGTTGAAAACCCTTAATGTTTAAAAGAAGCGTCAGAAGATCTGTGCTAATTTCTGTCAGTATCCTGATTTTCTGATCAAGTACACAGAAAGGAAGGAATTGTTTTCCTGTAGCAGGGCCCTGGTTTCCAAAACACTCTGCAGCAGGGACGATGACAGGAATTGCTTTTGAGTTGTTCTGGTAATAATGACTGAAGATCAAATTATAATAAGGTCAATCTCTCAACCATTTCACTTTAAAAAAATCAAAATGAAATCCACTTTTCTCTTTGGACATACGTTTCAGCTCTGTGGCATGGCATTTATGTGGAAAATGATACAAGGTAAGACATGGAGTGCTGTTTAGAGGAAACATTGGAGATTATAAATAGATTAAAGATTCATCTGACAGAGGAAATTTTCAGTGCACATTTCAAACTGGATGTGGCTTTTTGCCAGTCTGCCTAATGTTCTCTGAGCAATATCAGGGTCAACTGACGGACAGCTCTACCTGGATTTTTAGAGTTTATGCTCAAGATGTTACTGGAGGCTTCTTAGACTTGGAGCAAAGAAAAAACTGGAAGTTAGCAGCGACTTAACAATTGTTACCCATGGAAAACTATCTGGGTTTAGGAAGAAAAGTTAGAACAGTGCAGCTGCACTTCTGCTAGATCCTGTGGCTGGAAAAGATGTGCCTTTGTCATGTCCTTGCTCTAAAAGAGATAAATTTTATTTCAGCTGGAGATTTGAGGGATTTTGAGCAAGCTGGCCTCATGGAAAGTGTGTGTAGATGTTAATGGGCCTTATGGGTTTCCTCCTGTCTTCTTCATTTTTCTGCATAATTCTGTTTTCTTAGGGAAAAGACAAAAACCACATTTAAATGGTTTAGGGAATGTCAGCTATGTTTTAAAATTTACATCTATGTTTGTTTTTTGCATTCCTTCTTCTGACTTTCCTTTCACCTTCTTACTGAAAACAAATATTATTGCCTTGGTTTGCTGAGCTGATTTATTTAGCCAATACAAATGACAATTGTGATAGAGCAAGATTTTTTTTAAGCTTAAATAATAATTCATTTGAAAATGATCAGAAATTTGTCACAACAGTTCAGAAAGTACAAAACTCTATTTCCAGAAGTTTCTGATGGTATTTTAAACTGCAGTTGTAATGGTGTGATTGATGGCAATACCTTTAAGCTACTGAACTTCTTTTAGGGGACTGGTATCTACATACATTGTATTTGTTATTTAGGATGTACTTTTTCATGCTGAGAGCCTTGTTTCTTTTTAGTGCTGGCTTTTAGGACTTTGGGATAAATTAAAATAAGTGAATGACACCAGAAATATTCAGAGGTGCTTCAGCACAGCGGAGGGTGCTGTCAAGTGATTTTTGGGCTGCTCAGGTGCTTCTTGGGAGCTCACTGAGAGCCTAACAGCTTTGGAAAAAGTGATTTTGTTGTTGAAACATTTGTTTTGAACACCCAGCCCGTGTGTCTGGCTCAGCTTGAGGAGAGGGTTCTTTTAAGTGACTGGTGGGTTAAGAAATCCTGCACAGTCCACAGCGCAGGGTGTTTGTACAGGCTGATCGAATTGAAGGCTTAGAGAGGCTCTTAAACCACACACCTGCACCTTTCCAGTGATCTTTTCTGCATCTTTCATCCCAGTGAGTGAGGCCAAGTGCAGTTGCAAAGCTCCTAATTAGGGCTGCGTGAGAAGCGAGAGCGCGGCCGCCCTCGTGTGCGCGGGGAGCGCCGGGTGCCGTGGAACCTGCAGAAAAAACAGGGCATAAACAAAACTGTCAGCGAAAAGAAACAGCCTTTGATACAATTCTGCATCGAAATTCACCCTGGATTAGAGTGTTTGAGGCCCAGGTGGCTGGAGCTCAGGGAAGGAGGGGTTTCTGTGATGTGTTTGCGCTAAGGAGCGCGGCCGTTCCCCCGCTGCCATTCCTCTCTCTCAGAGCTCTCTCTCAATTCAACTGCGCTTTGAGCCTGTCCAGGAGACACCAACGAGGCCTCAGATTCCTCAGGAATAAACATA
The DNA here is from genome assembly GCA_013397555.1 of Urocynchramus pylzowi. Taxonomy (NCBI): domain Eukaryota; kingdom Metazoa; phylum Chordata; class Aves; order Passeriformes; family Fringillidae; genus Urocynchramus; species Urocynchramus pylzowi. Next base: position 49,190 of record VZRH01004772.1, on the reverse strand, counting down.
AACAGGGCTGATTTTCAAACTGATTTTGGCAAATGAACACTGAGCCAGCAGCTCTCTGGAGTGGCTCTCCGGTGTGAGCGGAGCAGTCCCTCACTGGCCAAACACGATGGGGGGATTTCATTCAACACCTTGATTTGAGCTCACTGAGGTGCCCCAGGGTGCTGAATACTCTCATGAGCTGAAAGTTGCTGACTCCTCTTAGTGTCAACAAACAATTTCCATTTGAAATGTACCTTTTAGTGACAAACCAAATGATTTGCTATCAAAATAATAGCTCCAAGATGTAACTCAAGTTCTTTGAATGAACTGCTCACAGTAAGTCTCACTGGTTTGTTTTTGACACAGAACAATGTCTGTGACGTCCACTTCTTCTTCTGCTCATTGCCACTTCCAGACTCTAACATTTGGAGTTTTCACGCCTGTTTTGCTGTTAAAATCATAAAATAATGTTGCTGGAGGGAATCTGGATGTCATCTGCTCCATCTTCCTGTTCCAAGCAGGACAAGTTGCTCAGACACTTTTCCATTTTGAATTTTGAGCATCTTCAAGGACTCCACAACCTCTACGGACAACCCACCGCAGGATTTTACCATCCACTGTGGAAAATAAACCAAAAGTAAATATATTAATCAGTCTAGTGCAGCCTTGGAGAGGATTCAGAGATTGGGATTGTTCAGGCTGGAGAAGAGAAGCTTTGGAGTCAATTAATGCAGCTTTCCTGGGACTTTAAGGGAAGTGACAAGAAACACAGAGAGAGACTTCACAAGGGCTTGGAGTGCCAGAACAAGGGGGAATTGCAGAGTTAGATAGGACATTGGGAAGAGCTTCTTCCTGTGAGGGTGGCAAGGGGCTGGGATGGAATTCCCAGAGCAGCTGTGGCTGCCCCTGGATCCCTGGCAGTGCTCAAGGCCAGGCTGGACAGGAGTTGGAGCACCCTGGGGTAGTGGAAGGTGTCCCTGCCATGGCAGGGGTGACACTGGATGGGATGTAAAGATCCCATCTCATTCCATGGCAATCCCAATAATGTTCTCATATTCTTATTTTCAGTGTAAAGTGGAGTAAATTAATATCAGGGTTAACACATGGAGCAGTTGCCTCTGGTAGATCCTTAGAGTTGATTTCCAAAAGATCATTTTGGGGTACTTTGGATCATTTTGTTTTACAACAGAGCAATCTGCTGTGATACCTTTCAGCTGCTGTTTGCATTGAAGGAAACTTGTGGGTGTAAATATTTCTGTGTAATGTGGCCAACCATGGGCAGCTCCAAAATCCTGTATTATCTGCTTAAATAACTTCCTATCACGAGATGTTGGAGCTCAAGTAAGATGTAATTAGATAGTGGCAATGAAGAACTGCTAGATTATCATGTGTGATATGGAATGAACAATTTTCAAAGTAACTTAGGCTTTTAGGAAGCTCAACTTCAATTTAAGACCTAATTATTTCCACAGTTATGAAAATTTTACCCTTACACATTTTCCTGAAAACCAAAGCAAATAAGTTTCTTTCTTCTTGGCACGATATTTTTTTTATATTTGTTTTATTCTTAAAAAGATTAAATGGTCTAGCTGCATTAATCAAGGTTTTCTGAGGTTTTTATTTGGGTTATGCAATAGCCAGGAATTCCACAGCCCCTCTCAGTATGTGCATCTCCTCATCTGCTGTCTCAGGATGAAATGCTCTAAATAAAAAGTCAATTAAAGGCCACATTGGACTGAAAACTTCTGAAAGCCCCTGGGTATTCCTGTATCTGTAGATTACTCCACTATTTGGGTTTTTTTGGGCTGTGTCCTTATCCTGTAGAACATTTTAAGGCCCTTTTGAAAACGTCAGCTTAGGGTTTGCTTGGTAAAAAGAAATAGAAATATTTTTCTGAATCATTTTTTTTTTTTTTTTTCCCTGGAAGAAATAAAATAACAAAATTGGATTCCTTTACTGATCCTTGTCTTTAGGTGGATCTTGTTCTGTACATGGATCAATAAAAATGTCTTTAACAATGAGAGGATAAAGCTACAAGGGGCAGAAAAATGAGTCCATTCATCAAGGACAGCATGGAAGGAGGCTGTTGTAAAGATGTTACAAATATTAATGTGTTGTGTTGCACTCCCAGGGCACTCAAGTCCCATTAGTGATAAATATTTCCAGTTTTAAATATCTCCAATTTTAGTAGCTGCTGAAGCTATTTTTATATCATAAAATGAATGTATGTTCAGAAATGTTCTCCATGTGCTCATCTCCCAAGAAGCATTTTTATATCCTGCTCCATCCATCCTTTCTGAGTACAGAACAGTTTAATTTGCAACCTGAAGTGTTAAGTTTTAATTTTGCTCAGTCTCCTACTTAGTCATACATAAATCAGAGGAATTTGAAAGAACTGGTAAAAATGGCTGGATCCCTCTCAAGCTGTAATTTGGCTCCATGAATTATTAATTACCAGACCAGGATAGCACCAGCTTTTTCAGAAGTCACTTTAAATGTACAAGGCTCACCTTATCAGCCAAGATCTAAGCAGTGGCAGTAATGCAATTCTTCCCATTTAGCACTTTGTGGTACGTTGAGAAGGAATTGGATATTAGATCATTTAAACTCTCTGAAATACAACACAAAGTGAGGAAGTGGATTGGTTTTTTTTCTTTTTTTCTTTTTTTTTTTTTTTTTTTTTTTTTTTTTTTTTTTTTATTTTGCCCTGTGACAATTTCAAAGCAATGAATACACCTGGATTTCTCAGGGGCTTGGGCTGCTGGAGATGTTGAAGCTGCATCACTGTGAGGGAGACCAGCAGCTCAAAGAGCTTGAAAGGGAAAGGTTTTAACTGCTTGTGGTAGAAGAACAGAAGGAATCTGTGGTGGCTTGAGATTGAACTCAAATGGATGCAAGGTAGCGTTGGCCAGATACAAAGGAAGCTGGGATTGTAAGTAAAATTTATTTCCTAAATAACAGAGCTCTCCAGGTAATTATTGCAGCATCACTTCAACCAGGTTTTAATTTATTTGACGACCCTCGTCTTGTCCCCTAATTTAGCTTCTCTCTCCAAATAAAAACGGGTATTTTTGTCCCTTGTCTTAAATGATTTCATGTTTGACGTAGTCCTAAAGGTTCTTTTCACAACTTTGCCCTTCTCTGATTTAATCTGCCTTTGGCAAATGCAGAGTTGAGGGTGGCAGCTGATTTAATTGAATCCCATCTTGCAAAATTTAAGGGTGTGTAATGGAAAGTTGAAATATTTCAGGGACTTTGCTAATTCTGAAATTCTATTGGAATGTTTTTAGTATTTTGGCAATGCTGTTCTCCGTCTCCAAAGATAAGTTATTAAAATGAGGAGTCTCTCTTGTAATATATCATCTATTTTTAAAGATATTTTTAGACTTCTAAACAAATGAGGAGAGGGTGTGAAGGAGGTGATTAGATCTCGTTTTGTATGGAAGTTTTTAGGAACCATTACACTGCAAAATTGATGTAAAGCAATATTTCAGGGAGAAATCCTAACGAGATTCTAATGTGAGCTGTACCTGAGATTGTTTCCCAGAACCGAGATAATCTCGCTGCTGTCACTGGGCTCTGATTTACAGAAGTCATTTTGCTCCCATCTGTTGATGTGCCAGACAAGGCAGGGTTAGGAACGAGCAGTTCAGTGACTCTGCTTGCAGGAAAGTAATTAGTGTAAAAAAAAGTCAGATTACATGTGGCAATTCCCACCCTGGTTCTTTTTTTGGTGCCCGAGGCGAGGAATTTGGTTGGTGATGCTGCAAAACAAAGTTGGAAGCTTTCCCTTAATTTTCTTATTCCTTTTTTCTGTTGTTTGACCTTAATTTTTGGTACAATATGCATACCCATCACCAATTTCCAGTGGGAAATAAATAATTATCTTATCTCTGTGTGTTTGCATGAAGCCATAAATGCACTTGTGTATTGACAGATTTAACAGCTTGGTTTGGAGAAGTGCTTGTGAGGCACACCAGGGCTGGTGTGGGGAGCTGTCACAGCTTTCCTGACCCTATTCCCTATCATCTGGGATAGCTGGTGAATTTTTAGAATGATTTTTTAAAAGAAGAGTCGTGGGGAGGTCTGGACTGGGGGCTGTGGTGGGAATTGTGCTGCTTGTGGCGTCACCTCAGCGCCAGGTGTAAAGCATGAGGGAGCAGAGCAGTAGGAGAGGCTGCCCAGTTGGTTTCATTTGGAATGGGAAATAGCTTTTCTTTCGTTGCTAACTGCATAATCATGCTCTGGTAATGCTTAATATGTGGAAATAATCATGGCACTTCCTCCATCTCTGCCCTGTGGAGAGAAGGAGAGCATGAATGCCCCAGCCCTTCCCAGGATCCACGCTCACACGCAGCACCTCACACAAGCTAATGTCACAAAAACCACTAAAAATTCTATTTCTGATGAACTTAAACTCATTTCTTTACTCCTGTTTTGGCTGTGCTGTGCTAAATGGGATGAGAGCTCAGGGAGATGGAGAGGGGCTGGTCCTGCATGGGTTTGGAGTGGTGGGGCTGGGCAAGAGCTGGCCCTGGGCATCACCAGAGCTGGAGCCTCCAAAACCTGGAAAAGCCCTTTTAAGACAAGGAGGGTATGGAGGAGGTTAAAGAAACAGTTCTTTATTGGGAAGCTGTAAAAAATAGAGTGGCAAAACTGGCCCAAAATGTGGCAAAATGCAATGGAAGCTGCTCCAGGGGAGTCAGGGAGCACCTTGTGCCAACTCCGTGTGTCCCTGAGCCTTCTGCCAATAAATAACACCAAAGTTTGTGTTCTTCAAAGGATGAAAGCAAATTTGGGTGGCTTCTTGTCATCAGTGCTTTTAGGGATGCAGTTTTTTCTGCTTGAAGAGCTGTGAATTTAAGGGATTTATACTCCTCACATCCCGTGGGAGCTGCCTGGCTGTGGAGGAGAGGAGAGGGGACTGCTGAGGGCTGGCCTTGGAGGTGCTGCTGCTCCAAGGCTTTTCTGGGGTGGGCTGGACAGACTCAGCAAGGGGAAACAGCCTCAAGTTGTGCCAGGGGAGGTTCAGGTTGGATGTTGGGAAAAAAATTCATCACAGAAAGAGTGGTCAGACGTCGGGATGGGCTGCCCAGGGAAGAGGTGGCATCACCATCCGTGGAAAATGAGAGGATGTGGCACTGCCCAATGTGGTTCAGTGGGCATGGGGGACTCAAAGGATGGATTTCATGATCTTGGAGGTCTTTTCCAACCCTTTTGAGTCGGATTCTGCCCATGGAGCTCAGCAGTGATGGAGCAAAGTCTCGTTTGATCAGCATGGGTTGGGTAAAAGGTGGCTGCTTTTCATGAGTTTTATCACATCCAGTGTTTGGCTGAGTTTGGAAGCTTTCCTGTAAAATCTGGCCTCTGAGGGATTTATAACCAAGTCTGGGAGCTGGGGATGGAGCAGGGCAGTGAAGAGGGAGGAATGGGTGCTTGGGGGGGGTCACCAAGTGCATCTGCAAGTGAAAACATGACAAATAATTGTGCTTGGATGGATGTTAAACCCCACCAATCAAACATTTTGGGCAAGTCTTGCCGTAGTCTCAGGTTTGCACAGTCTTAATTCTGCATTTGGAGCAAGAAGTTCATATTTCAAGCGGCACAAAACATGACAAAACACTTATTGCTGGGAGTGGAAGTACAACAGGAAATATATGGCCATTATCCAGCTGCAAGTTTTTCCATTTAAATGCAAACAAAACAGGAAAATGAAATGCAATTTTTAGTTTAATCAACTTTCATGAGTCTTCTGGGAAGCCCAGAAGGATCTGAAAGGAGCCTCTGGGACCTGTTGGCTTTAAATATGAATTTTGAAGGCTGCTCGGTAATAAGGGGGTTATGCTGGGCTTGGCTTAAAAATTAAGCTTTGCCAGTGACAGCTGGGCCTAACTGGGGGCAAAGCCAGTCAAATTAACTTTCATTTCAAAGGGGGATTAAGCCATTATTTTGCTAAAACCGTGTCTGATGTAACAACTCTGTTCTACAAATAATAACAAATTTATCCACTGTAATTGCACTTGTTCTCTTTATTTTAGTACAGGAGTGATGATAAAAATACACAACTGGCTCCAGTATTGGAGAGTTCCCCCACAGGAGACCTTGCAAAAAAGTTAAACTCCATGAAAATGCCTCTTGTCATTCTGCTTTTAAAAATCATTAAAGGTGGGAGGGATTAATAATTCTTTAAGTATTTGATATCACCCCGTCAAACACCTGAGAGAGCCGTTACAGCCATAAGAAAATACAAAAAGTGTTACAATAATTAAAAAAAATAATCAGTGTAAGAACTGAGGGGTGCAAGAGGCTGAGTGAACTGGATTTTTTATTTTTTCCAGTCACTGGGGCGTTTCTGCATCGATGTCCTCAGTGCTAGGTTCCTCTGGAGACCAATTACAAAGGTTCACAAGGTTGTTTTTATTTTCCTTGCTCTTGATGTCTTTTTAATGAGGCCTCCTAGTAAACAGCAAGCATTATGCTTTCCTGTTGGATTCCTGTCTGCCGCCTTGAAACATTTATTACTAATACATGTGGGAAATGATGTATAAATTAAATATTAGGAAAATGTACTTTTAAAAAACAGAAGTACTTGGGGGGGATATCTTATAATTGTCGTTGGAGGAGTGGGAGAGGAAGTCGTGCCAATATTTTGCTAATGGAAGCAGAGTGAAAGGGACTGTTAAAGCATCCTTGTGGTTTTATGTAATAAATAGAGCTGATAGATGCATGGAGCTCTCAGTGCTCGTCTCTGGGCTTGTGGGCTGCTGTGAGAGAATCTGAAGGATGGAAAAAAAATTTTAAAAGGCTGTTCTGCTCTGCTCCAGCCCTGCCACATCCTGGTGCCCGCAGCATCCCCTCGGATTGTTCCTGCCAGCACCAGCTCCTGCCCTGCACTTCCCTCTGCTGCTTCACCTCTTCAGCCACTGGATCTTCCAGATTCAAAATATTCTCTAATCACCAACACCAGCTAATCAAGCTTAATAACCAAATCATTGTGAGCAACAGAGCCCTGTGTGGAGTCTGCACCACGCTGAACGCTCTGTTGGGACTCTGCCTGCTGCAATACTGCTGCCTTAGAAACACCCAAGTCAAGTACAAATTCCATAATTGCTTAAAGGTGTTGCAGCTCTGAATTTTTGCTGGCTGCTTAGTTCCTACATTGGCAAAGGCTGCTTTAAATCCTGACTTTAAATCCTTGCTGGGAGACCAGGCTGTTTTCACCGGGGTTTGGAGAACCTGTCCTGCTCTTCCACGCTCTGGTGCCAGATTGGCAGCGAGGTTTGTGGTGAGCAGATGCAAATCTGGGCTTGCTTTGGGGTTTTTTGGTGTTTGCTTGGGGTTTTTGGAGGGGTGGGCTGTATTGGGGGTTTTTTGGCAGAACTCCTGGCATGTTCTCCAGGTGGGCTGCTGTGGGTGATATCTGATGATGCCCAGGGGCTGCATCTCACCCGTCCCCCTTTCACACCTTTCACATCTCTGGTAGGTTTTTTTTTTTTTTTTGG
>VZRH01004772.1:17410-41631 GCA_013397555.1 Urocynchramus pylzowi | reverse complement strand
GGGGGAAATAGATGAGTGCCTTGGTAAAGCTCCTCTGTGTCTGTGTGTGTGGGGGTATGTGCATCAGTCCAAAATTTGTTGTAACCAATGCATTTCTGGCAGGTTTGTGTTTGGGGCAGGGCTCTCATAATTTCTCTTGGTTTGCCCCTGTTGGGGTGGAAATCTTGGAGAGCTCCTGGGCCTCTCCTTGCTCTGGTGGCTCAGAGCAGTGTTGGAAGGTGAGCATGGGGAGGCAGCTGTTCAAGGAGTCGTTTCAACCCTGCCTTTGGATTCCTCTGGGTCTGGAAGTTGGTTGTGAGTACTCCAAGGACAGGGGTGCAGAAAGTGCTTACTCAGTGTTCCTCAATGTCTCTTCAACAGATTTTTGCTGCATTTCTTGAATTTGCATCTGTGATTGCGACCACTTCTGTGTGCTGCAAAGGCAGCTCCCTCCTCCCCTTCCACCCTTGGAGTGTCTGCTGAATCCTGGTGTGGGTGTGAGCTGGCACTCGCTCCCTGAGCCCTGGCACATCCCTGGAGGCACACAGGGAATTCAGCTGTGAATTTGCTGTCTCTCAGCTACATCATCCCTCCAAAAAGCCTTTCCAGGCTTTTTCCTCCATTGGAGGAGAGGCTCACTTGTCCTCTCCTGCTGCACTGGAAGGTGTTTACTTGCTGGGAATGTCAGGCTGGTGGCACTTCTCTAAAAGAAGCGTTCAGAGAATCTGAAACAGAACTTTGATCGCTTTCATCTTTTATCTTTTAAGTAGCTGATTTCATTCTGGCATGAAGGCAGTTGGCTCAGAGAGCTAATCAGGCTGCATAATGATGAAAAGGTCAAAATGAAATGGGGAACTACCATGATTCACAGCAAAGGCTGGGTTCAGCTCACAGAGCACAGCAGACCATTGTCAGAGCACAAACTCATCTCTGTTTTCCAAAAATAATCTTGGTTCCTGCTTTTTCCTGTCCTTTTTTGCTGTGCAGTCATGTTCTTACCCGAGGATGTTGTCCAGAGAAAAATAAGAAGAGTGAGTAGCTGTTATCTCTTGTGAGGAAAAATTACCCTGAGAACAGAGAGGTCTCTAATTATATTGAAGTAAAGCTGCAAGGGGAATGTGCTCCAGAGCAGTTTTCCATTCTCCAGGCAAGGCTGGCAACAGCCTGGCCAGAATGCAAACTGTCTTCTGATTTCATCCTGTGAGGAGAGCGTGGTGTCACATCCATCTGAGCTCAGCGCATCACGTAGTGAAAATAGAAAATGAATCAAATTAATCCTTGCTGGATGGTTTATTCTCTTCATAGTGACCCTCCTGAGCCACATTTGGAAGATATTCTGTTGTGTCCCCTCTGCTTTCTGATGAGGATGATGATGATGATGATGGATGTGGTGCCCCTGCTTGAAGCAGGGGGTTGGAACTTGGTGGTCTTTAAGGCCCCTTCCAACCCAAGTATTCTGTGATTTTAGAAACTTCTGTCCAAGGTGCTGAACTGGAGCTTGGTGAAGTTAAAGCAAGGACTGGGCTGGTAAAGTGGATGCCTCTGTAAAAAGTCCAGTCTGTAACGAGGAGCACCTTGGCTGAGCTGGGATCTTCCCAAACTCTTCAGAGATGTGGGGCTGGCATCAGTCAGGTGCTCACAGGGACTCGTGGTAGAGTTTATTTGATGAGGCATTTATCTTCTGCTTCTGCTGGTGGGATTTATTTTTAGTGTAACTAATCAAATGAGTGCAGAATGAACCTTTTCAGGAGCAGAAGTAGCTTGATTTATTAAGTGGAATTGTAATCCGACATGAAGCATTTGATTACTCCTCGCATGCACTAATCCTTTTTTTATGAGATCAATTTGCCCCAAATAACTGTACATGGTATTTTTTTGGCATCCTTTTTCCTTAAGACCTCAAAATGGTATAAATGATGAGCTCCAGCTGTTTCTCATTGTGTGGTTTATTTTCTGACACACAAGGTACTGGATTTTAAGCTTCTCAGATTTTTCCCCAGTAAGTATTATTTAATAGCTATTGCTGCATGAACATTGATTTTAATTTTACCAGAATAAGTGCATTAAAATGTTTACAAGTTGTTATTTATTACCAGCTGCTTCACGAACATTGGAGCTGGTGGTTTTATTTATTTCTGGCTACGGCATAATTAACTCCCCGTGCTTATCTGAAGACTTTCTTGTCAGTTATTCATAGCCTGACTACTTTGTCTGCAATCTTCAAACCATTTACTCTGTGATGTGAAATATTTCAGGGTGTTCTTGCTTTAAGATTTAGAATAATGCCTGGTGGTATTTATAGCAGCTGCTGCACCACCTTTTATCTTCAGCCTAGGGAAGATTTGCTTTATCCACCTTGGGGAATCAGTTTAACTCACCCCCCTGCCATGGTGGTCTTGTAAATACAACAAAACGTTGCATATCATGAATTATGTATCTATTGAAATGAATTAAGAACGAATTTGCCCCTATTTGTGGGTGTACCTGTGTGTGGGTATCTCCTTGGTGTGAGTGAGAACATGCTCCCTCTCCCATGCTGAGGTTGGGTTATGAAAATCCATTCATATTCAGCTCAAAATTAAACAAAAAATTATTAAGTCAGCAAAATACTTTTTTCAGCTTGGTCCTTACATGTGATTACAGTTTATAGTTGAGCATGTGGTAATTCCATAGTTTAATCCGTTTCTGCACAGATATCAACACTTCAGATATTTTGGAGTTTATCAAGAACACTGTGTATCCACCTTAAAGTCTTTCCAACAAGGGGAAAAAAAGAAATACCAGAGTTCACAGCTGATTATTTTTTTTCTTATTTGTTTATTGTTGCCAGTACTTGTCATATATCAACCAAATGAAGACATGAAATGAAACCCGTGGAGATCAGTTTCATTAGGACTGAAGATAATCCTGTTCAGGATCCATCCTTTCCTCCCAAGCCAGCTTCCCCCCCAGCTTCATCCCAGCCCTGTGCAGCACAGGGATGGACAGATGCTTTTCTGTCTCATGCATTCCTAAACATCCCCAAGGAGTTTAATTCCCAAGATTCAAGGCCAGCAGTGTTTGGGCAGCCTGACGTGAGCCCAAGCAGAGCCCTCTGGGTTTGTCCATCACCAGCCATCAATATCTGCAGCTGCTGATCAAGGTAATGAGGTGGAGACCACCAAGGGCATCCCAAGCTCAGCTGGGAGGGAAGGCAAGGCCTTCAAGCCCTACCTCAAAGGAAATTTGATTAATGACATGGACAGTCAGACTTCAGAAAGGCTGAAAAGAGCAAATCAGACTTTCTCCCTTCAGCTATTGCAGGGAGGGGGAGATATTTCCCTCCACAACACCCCCATGGCAAACCCCACCTGTTAAATTACAGTTGCTCTCCCTCTGCTTGAGGATTCCTTCCCAAATCCCAAACACTGGTTGTTTTCTGTGTGTTTGTTTGGGGTTTTTGCAATTAGAAGATGTTTAGGGATGTCACGGCAGTTTGAGTTGGTTTTTCATGTAGGAGTAGTGAGAGGAAACTTGTTGGTTCATGTTTTGATCTGCTTTGCTTTCTCCCTAAAATGAAACTTGGCAATGTGATATTTGGAGCTGATGGGGAAGAAATTCCTTCTGGTTCTTCTAATCCATTGTGCAAACTGTGAGGAATTTCCTACCAGGCTTCCCTCAGCTTCTGATGTCATAACAGAGAAAAATGCTTCTTGAGAAAACGTGTCACCCCAAAATCTACCTCAGTGGTAAATATTATAAAAATACATGAAGACTTTCAAGTGGTTTTTTAGAGGAATTTAGGGGCAGGGATCAGCCAGGGAAGGAGGCTGTGGATAGCCTGAAACGCATTTGGAGAAGCCCTCCAGAAGGATTGGTCTCAGAGAGCTTGCATTGATCCTTCTCTTGTGGAGAAGGGCACCACACACACACATCTGTAAGAATTCAGTAAATCTTGTCCTAGAAAGTATATTCTGTCCTGAGTGCTGGGATTTTCTGGGATTTAATGGGATTTTAGCAGGGAGTGAGCAGAACCTGGGTTTTCTCTCCTGTTCTAGAACTGGGGGCTGGATTCAGGTGGGCTTCCCATGGGATGCTGTCCCACCAAAGAAGTGCCTGTCTCTTCATCTACTTACTGAAGGAAAGACACAAATGTGATCTTATATCCTATTTCTGCTGAATCTGTGTGGTTAAGCAGTGGTTCCAGCTCACACAAGCATTCCCACTAGGAAGAATTCCCTGCCTGGCATTTCTTTCATAACTCTTTTCCAAAGCCACCTTACTGAGAAGGTTATTCTGGTAATATTTTTTTTTCTTTCTTTCTTTTTTTTTTTTTTTTTCTGCAAATAAACTATTTTTGAAAACCAGCTCCTTCCTGAGGGCAGCCAAGTGTCAAAGGCAGAGTTATGGATGGTGTCAGCTGCGTGTGGAAACACACGCTCCATTTACTCATTCCAGCTGTGGGAGCTTGGCTGTGCAAACGCCGAGTGCTGCTCGTGTACCTGTCACTCCAGAGCTTTTAATGAACATTGATCATGTTCAGCCAGACCTTGATTTGAATCAAGTGGATGGAAAGTCATTTTTAAAAGCACACTGTGAAGTTTTTGTTTTGTAGTGGTGTAGGGTGTTTAGGGTGAACCTGAAAAAAAACCATCATCCCGGCTTTGAAAAGTTTTTGCTGGGTGAGAGAGGATCTGCACATTCAGTTTGGTCATCTTGGAAGCTTCATTTATAATTTAAAGTAATTTTTCAGCACAGTGTGTATTTGTATTTACTTTTACAGAGAGAATTATTAAGGTCGAAAAAGACCTCCAAGATCAAGACCAGGACTTTTAATTAGTTTTAAAAACCCAGTAGTTTAAAATTGCCTTTAAATATTCCCTTTGGGGGAACAGCTCTGGTTGTTTATGCAGAACTGGGTTACATAATTTGGGGCAATAACCTTTATCTCTTTGCTTGGCTGAGCAGCCTGGCCCACCAGACTCCTTCTGCTGTTGTAGGTGATGGAAAATGTGAAATGTAGAAATGCTGGGCTGCCAAATTCCTGCTGAGAGGGATGGATCTGGAGAGCTGTGCCCTGGAGCACTGGGAGCAGACAGATGGGACCCATTTAATGCCCAGCACGGTTCCACCTCCCAGGAGCTGCTCCCTCCTTTGTAGGGCACAGTTGGCTCCAGGTGTCCCATGGGATGGACAAAGTGACCCCAAGGTGTGACCACAGCAGAGCTTTTGGGAAACCCCCAGCCAACAAATGATTTTTGGGAATCCCAGGGAGAAGAAATCCCTGTTGTGTGGTGTAAAACTGCCGTGTTCATTTCATTAAATGTCCATTTCTGCATGGGCTGTTTGGGTGAAAGTACCTAAAATAGAAGTGGTTACAGTGGTTGCTTAAAAGCCTCATTTTATTGCAGCTCTAGAGAAAAAAAACCCATAAATAAAATCTTTCTAACCAAATTCAGTGCTAGTTTCATAACTGAAAGAAACAACTTGCAGAAGGAAGAAAATATTGAGTATTTTTATTGTAGTAAAATTTCACAACGTTTAGCTTAAAACAAAGACTCCAGTGAAGTCTGCAAGCAAATAAATTGATCTGCAGGCTCTGCATTTGTGGTGAGCAGAGTAAAAAGAAAGAAATCCATAGGTCATTTCTTCAAGAATAAAGCTAATATTAGCCCAGGAGTCACTCTTAAATGTTGTTTACATAATGATCTTGGAAGGTGCTGAGCTTTACAATTTAATTGTGCATTTGAAGGTAGAATCCTTACAAAGTAGATGGTTTCATTCCTTTAGGGACTAAGAATACAATGTAAGAGACTCTAAGCTTGGGGGGTTTTTTTCCCCCTCATTTTCCTTTTCAAATTATTTCAACAATAACCCTTTGACTCTGGGATGTGTGGAAGACAGGGAATATCAAAGAAGAGCAATCAGGTGCTAATCCTACTTAACCAACCTTTGACTTGCAGCATCTGCTGTATTTTTAGTCTGATAGGAGCAGAATTATCATTCCCAGTAATTTGAGAAGTGTTGTCATTTTCCTCTGAAGATCTTATTTTAATATTTTTTTTTATCAGCACACCTGCTCCCTCGAGAGTAAACCAGCAAGTAATTTATGCAGTGAAAATCCTTGTCACTTTTTAAGTGAGAATAAATATTTCTGAGATGCTCATGGTTATAAAACTTGATGGTTTGCCCACAGATCTTCTCCTCTTTTCGCTGTTGTGCGGTGGTGTCAGTTTGAGATGTGATAGCCGGATCTTTGGGATTTTTCCAAAGAATCTTTAAAAAAAGTTCCTCAAATTGAAGTTCAGCTCTTCCTTAGTTTTGAACTGTTGCTGTGTGGTTTTTTTTGCTTCCATTGCTGATGGAAAAAGCCAGGATAAAGCTGCCCTGGTGCTGGGCATGCCAGAGATCACTGGAGTGGGGAATGAATCTTCCCAGTTCCATGAGACACCTTCTCACGGAACGTTCTGGGAATGTGTGGAAATCGTGTCCTGCTTCAGAGCCTTTGGTTTCCACCTGGGGACTCAGTACAGCAGTTTCTTGTCCTGATTTCCCTTTGTTCCATAATAATTCCTGAATGCCTTCAGCACCACCCCACACAGAAGTGAGGGGCAAAAGTCCCCTGAAGTCTCTTGCAGCAGTGATTGTCCACTTCTGATCCCTGAGGATGATCAACCAAATCGACAGCTTTTCAATTCTGACAAAAAAAACTTTATTTTTGTGCTTATTTGCTTTGCTGCCATGAGAACGAGCTGCCCTTCCCCTTTGTGAATTTAGATTGATGAAAAGATCTTTTTGATGACCCACGTAGAACCAGTGTTGTGAAGGAGAATTTTATCCCTGGAATGTTTCGTGTTAGAAATCCACGTGGAGCTGTTTGTGTGAGTAAAGCCCACAGGGGAGGGGCAGGATCTGAAATGATCTCTGAGAAGGGAATGCTGCTCAGTGAGGCAGAGAGCTGCAGGTTATCACTCCGTGGGTTGGTCCCACAGTGGCCCAGGTGAGGACTGAGAGCACCAGGCTTGTCTTGGGCTGTGTGTGGAGCAAAACCCCTGATGCAGGCAGAGGTGTTTGCTCAAAGCATCCCCCAGTGCAGGCAGAGAACACTGCTTGCTCAGGAGTATGAAGTTTTTACTGTTCTTTTCCTCTTTTATTTTCTATTCCTTATTCTCTTTACTCCTCTCCCCCTGGTCCATGAGATATGTTAATGCCATGATGGATTTTTTGTGCCTTTGGATACAAAAAGCTGTGCCCACAACTTCCCAGAAATTCCCTACAAATCATAACCACAGCAATCACTTCAGCCTCTCTCATCATGGCATTTCCAAGTTCAAATGATCTTTCAGAACTGTTATTGAACATGGAATTTGGCATTTGGAATTTGCTCAAGGTAGGATGTCCCTGAGTGGGCAGCCAGGAGAGGAAGGAGGTTGGATGGGTTCTGTCTCCTGCAGTGGTGGAGCTGATTAAGGTTTTGTCATCCCCAAAGACCCCCAGGGCTCAGACTGACAGGACTTGGGTTGTTTTGTGTCCTGCTCCCCTGCACTTGTGTGTTCCTCCCCTGGTTATGTTCAGTGAGAGGAGAGAATATTAAACATCAATAAATGATCTGGGTCACGTGTGCTGTGTTCAACACACTGAGATTTTGAGAGAAAGCTTTGTTCTTATATAAAATAAAAGTAAATTTTCTGTCCAGATTTCCCCAGAAGGTTGGAAAGGAGGCAGAGCTCAATCATTGGTAAAGATGGCCTGTGGCAGTGTGTAGATGAGACTGCCAAAGCAACTGAGAAGCAATAAAACACACAAACCTCCTAAAATATTGTCATTCTTACAGGTTTCTGCTTAAAAATCTTTGATTTCTGCACCCTCAGGCTTCCAGTTCTTCTGTAGCCCGGAGAGGTCTTGGACCCTGAGTGCATTTTTTAATACCTTGTAGCCTTTTGCAGAAAACAGGTTGGGAAAAGAGCCTGTGAAGAGGGAGAACCTTCCCTTTCTTCTTCCTTGACTTTCTGTGCCTGTTGCCAGAGGGGAAAGAGCTTTTAGGAAGATCCTCTAGCAGCAGGTAAATGAAATTATCAATAAAGTGTGCAGCAAAGCACACTCAAATATTTAATATTGGATTCATGAGGATTGGAATCACGTTTTCCTTCCAAAATTCTGCTCAGCTGTTGTGGCTGGGGTTGGGAGAATGCAGGTGTGCTGGGCTGGTCTGAGCAGCACCACAGCCAGGGCCTTAAAAAAGAGAAATTCCCATGTTTTCTTTGCCTTGCTGGGATTTTCAGGAGTCTCAGGGAGAGCTGGGGAACAAATTGCCCAGATGATGTATCCTTGTGTAAGATAGTCCATGTGTCATTCCTTACCTGACTCACAGAGAGCTGAGAGAGCCCTGAAATGTGAATAAGATTTTGGGTGTCCTCCCAATCTCCAGATGTTCATGGCTGCATCCCTGAAGTTCACAACACTGGGTTTATTTTCTCTTTGATTTTCTTCCTAAATCCTAAAGGAATTAAAAGCTAACCTTCAGTTAAGCTGAATGGGGCAGTGCAGGCACCACATGAAATACAATTTTTATTTCCATGTTTTCCTCCAATGAGCTGCTGAAGCAATTTATTTGCCTAAGTTACAAAACAGTGGAAATAGAAATGACAAACTATTGGTACAGCACAGAGCAAATGTTATTTTGGATTCCTCTCCACTTCCTAGAGTTGATTTATGGGCTCCTTTCTGGCTACTGGGGTGGCCCATCCTAAGGACAGGAGGAAATGGTGCAAGAAATGGTTGAATTTGTAGCAGGAGCCTGAGGTTTCTGTGATCCCCTGCTCCCAGTCATCCATCCTCCTCTCCCCTCCACTGAGTTTTTGAAGTAGGGAAGGAATTTGGAGAGACAAAATTCAGAGCCAAATGATGATTTTACAAACTCCCTGTGTGATGCTTAAGTGGTGCTTCTTGTACTTAAAAATGAAATGGTGCAGCGAGGAGTTGGCTTCAAGAGAAACAATAAATCAAAGTAAATAAAAAAAATTAAACTTCCTTGTGCCTGGCTGTCAAAAGTTTTGAGTGAATAAACCAGTTTTAACATTGTTAAATGCAGTTCATGGCATCTTTCCTGTGAAGTGCTGCTTAAAACAAACAGTTTTGCACTGACGGCATAAAAATTGTTTCCCTAACATGCCCAGAGGTGAAATGACTGCCTGGAGGAAATAAAGCTGGCAGATTTTTTCTCTCCATGTGCAGAAAGTCTTGGGGCTGTAAAAGCTGTTGTGTGGTTTAACTAATTTCCTTTAAACTGACAGGAACAGCAAAGCAGAGGATGTATTTTCCCTGGTGAGCTGGTATTTGGGGTTGTTTATGAGCTCCTGCAAATTTTCACTTCAGGAAAGCAAAACAGGAGGAGGATATTCAGGGGAGCAGAGATGGGCTGGGTGTGTGAACTGCATTTTGTACAGGGCCTAAAAATACTTGTAAGCCAGTGTGGAAAGAGGCATTTTTGCTTGGGCTGAATGGACTATCCCAGAAACAAAATGCCATCCTTGAGCTCTTTCTCTTTCCTGCTCTTTGCTCCATCCCTGGAGCATTTTCCCTCCTCTCTGCAGCAGCACCAGGTGAGATTCTCATGGTGAACACGTGAGGGAAGGATTTTTATTTCCCCAGGTGCCAGCAGGGATTGGAATTGGAAATCAGTGAACAACAAGAGACCAGACCCTCCCAAAGTTTATCCTGGGTAAAACCATTCTCCATCCTCTCACCAGAACCCAGTAAAAACCCAAATATCCCCAGAGCTGCCCTGTTCATCCTTGCTCTGTTTGAATGGAGAGTGGCTGATGTTGAACTTGCATCCAGGAGTGGGAACCTGGTTAAAAAATAAATGGGAATTATTAATTCTTGGCTGCAGCATCTTCCTGGGTAACATCCTGCTCCCTGAGCTGGACCAGGGGAGGGAGAGCAGAGCATTCCCATCCCTCTCATTCCTTAATCCCTGTCTGAAGTCTCTTTTATCACTTCAGGCATAAGATCTGGGTATTTGGAGGTCATTAAGAGAGGTGACACAGCCTCAGAAGCCACCTTGATCTTTTTCTTGAGCTGCTGGTGAATGGTCTTGGACAGGAGTAAAAGGAATTTAAAGGTCTGGTGGTCTTTATAGGGGTTTAACATGAGGATTGTGTATTCCCAAGGAATATTGAGGAGGTGGAGGCTGGAGCTCTGTGAACCAAACAGAATTTGGGAGGTTGGTGTGCTGTGACAGCACTGAAATAATCAGTGAGGAGAATTAGCAGTGTTCTGCTGAGAGAATATTCTGGGAGAATGTTTAATCTCAGGAATGACCACTGAATAATTGATTCACCTGATTTTAAAATATTTTTATGGAAAACACTTGAGGTTTTAATCAGGCACTCCATAAACAATTTCTATGTCTCAGTGCTGAGAAGTTTAATGGAAATCTGGGCATTTGGGAATATTTTATTCACATTTAGGAGCTATTTCCACTCTTTGGGCACCTGCACAGCTGTTGGAAAGGAAAGTGGGGACCCCCCGTGCCTGATTCCTTTTTCTTCATGGAGAGCTTGGATTGGATATTTAAAATTTTATTTAAATCACTGGTGAGATTCTGTGTATTTGTACATGGCACAATCTTAACAGGGTGTTTTGATGTTACTTTGATTCTTAAAATGTATTTCTAAATTTTAAAGGATTTTTAAAACCTTTCCAGAAGGTTCTAGAAGCAATGCAGATGATCCTGCCTGAGATTGTCCACTCACTGCTTTTCCAACAGTTTTCAGTCTTCCCAAAGAAATCAGAGTTTCAGTAAAGTAAATCCCCAGTTTTCAAGGAATCACTCCAAAATTCTCTTTATCATCTGTTGTGCCACTCCCAACACTCCTTGGTAGGTGTTATATAAATGCACAGTAATCTTTGCCAACAAGGGAAAACTAAATCATTTTGTTGGAATTTGTGGAGCAAAATAATTGGATAGAAATAAAATATTATCCTCAGATAATTTTTGGTTTTTTGTTTGTTTGGTTTTTTTTCCTTTTCCTCTTCCATAGCATCCCTTATTTTTTTTCTGGTCTTCCATGCAAGAGAATAATTGGGATTTGAGATGAGTTGTGCCTGTGTTGTTCCATTCTGGATTTTCATTTTAGGTATCTCATAAAATCCCTGTAGGTTGTTCCAGTTTCTTGCCCTTTTCTATGCTAATAGTAGGAGGGGAGAAAATAAACAATTAAGACAAATGAATTAATTCCTGTCTCAATGCCGTGTATTAGGAGAACAGTTCAGGGGAACAAATGTACATAGATTTGAAATTTTGAATAAATATTAATAATAGTTACAGCAACAATAAAGAAAAAACTGAGAGTAAGGGAATTAAAGTGACCTTGAATGCAGGTACATTATTACTGTATAGACACTGTTTGACTTTAATTTTTATTAATGTAGATAATGGCTTACATGGGCCTTATGGCTGCATTACCAGTGCTCTAAAATTTAATTAGATTTTTAGAGCAGCTGTTAATGTCTTCTCTAGGATTATATCATTCAGGGGCAGTGTCAGAAAACTTCAGCCATTTCATTAGACTCAAAAGAAACTGAAATGAGGTACTTAGTCCACAAAACTACCCTGAATTCCTGAGTCTTTCTCATAACAAGCCATTGAAATTGCATTTATTTTATCCTTGCACTGCAGGGGATGGATAACACACTAAACCACAGAGAGAAAAAGGCTGGCTGGGAAATATTATAAAAGGTTTTTAGGATTTGGAGGTTTGTTTCTTGCTTTGGCAGACCCAAGATTCAAAGTCAGTGATAATAACTTGGAAGAAGCCCATTTTTAAGTGAACACAAGGCAGGAATAAATGTCCCCACCACCTTGGAATGTAAATGAAAAGTGTTTTATTTTAATGACAAAAGAAAGAAAGAGTTGTGGTTTTTTTATTGTCCTGTCCACCAAAAATATAATTAAGATGGAAATGCAGCAGGATCTGTATTTTTGTAGCTAACTCCAAGAGAACTTTGTGAAGAAGCAGCTGTGGTGGTCCTGGAGGAAAGGTTTTAGAGTTGATCCAATTCCAGGCAATGAAACAAATCTCAGTTCAAAAGCTGAGAGCTGATATTCCAGCCTGGTATAGTTCAGGTGAAGCAGAGTCACCCTGGAGTGGTACCAGGGATGCTTGGTGTGCACGAGAGGGCAACCAGGAGAAGCTGTGAATGGAAATTTGACATTCTGGCAGCATTTTCCAAGACATCTGTGTAAAAGATGTGGATTTTTAAATGGCTGATGTGTGGTTTGAGGTGAGCATGATGCCTTGGGTTTTAGCTTTCATATTTTTCACATTCTGTGCTGCTTCAGTGTGCAGTTCTGAGCTCCATATCAGGGGATGCTGAGCTCTCTGCACAGAGCAGGGAGACAAAACAATTCCTGCTCCAGCTGGGCACCAAGGACAAATGATCCAAACCTCAGGCCCAAGAGCACAACCAAGGTGGGCTGGAGAGAGAAAAACAAGCAGGGTGGGGCTGCCTGGGCTAAAGCTGGAATGGGACAATGAACTCCAAGGTGCAAATGGAGCAGAGCTGATCCCAGGGAGAGCCCCCAGGAGCGGCCGTGCATTTTGGGGCCATTTTGGGTCATCTTGGGTGCAGCCCTGGCTGGGCTCTGGTGCTGCCCAGGGTGGATCCATGGAGGAGATCCTTTTGATAAATCCCTGCTTTGTTCTGCAGCTCTGCCCAGCCTCTGCTCTAGGGCAGCCTGCACAGGGCACCATGCAGAGGACCAGTGCTCAGCCTGGAGTGGGTTTGTGTCCCTGGCTGCACCCACTGGTCCTCGGGCTGGATCATCCTTCTCCCAGCCCCTTGGAGATACCAGGCTGATAATCCATGCATGGAAAAGCCACAGGAAATCATGTTAAGGTGGTTCATTCTACGTTTAGTCCTCACCTGCACGTGCAGCTTCCCCAGGTGTCAGGAATTGTTTGCTCTCACCCAGAGAAGAGCTGGTAACCTCTGCTGCTTCCCCAGTTCCATCAGGCTTGGAATTATCCATCAGTGAACTTCTGAAGTCTGCCCTAAGACTGGATTTGGGGCTGTAAATTGTCCTTGTTTATGTGAGAAACTTCAGGGGTGGCTGGTTGGGCTCCTGGCTCAATCCTGGATCACTTTCCTTTCACTCTCCTTTGGTTACTTGGGAGCAGCTTTCAGAGCAGTTTTTCTGGAGGTGTTTGAGGGTTCTAAGGCAAGAAATTATGCAGAATATCTTAAAAACATGTTTAGGGGAAATGTGTGGAGGATAAGAAACTGGGATTATCTGATGAGTAGAAAACAGGTGCCTCATCCAGAGTGAGGTTCTGTTGCAAGGCAAACCTCTCTGTAAAAGGAGAATTTTTGGAAGGTTTGCTGCTCTTAATGCACCTGTTAATGAGGAGGATGAAGAAAGTGAGTTTTTCTGGCTTGGTAAAGGTTGAGTTTCAGTATTTAGTTTATCAGGGTGGTGATGAGAGTGAGTGTTACTGTGCAGGGTGGAGATGAGAATGGATCAAAGGATGAGATGTGTTGGGCAAAGAAATTATAATGATGAATGACAGTGACCTAATTTATGAAACAATCCTCTGGTATCAAGCAATTCACTAATTTGTAATTATATGATGAACTGGCCAAGAACAAAACCAATCCTGTCAGAATCATCAAAAGCCATCAGGGATTCCTGTCAGAAATCAAAAGCCACCAGGCATTGCTGCAGGTTTGCAGCAGCCCTGGTGCTGTGCAGCTTCTCCCAGTGCTCCTCACCGGAATGCAGAGCTGGAAATGAGGATCCAAGCCCCACTCCAATCCTTAATGCCAGAGTTAAGGAGCAGAGAGGTGAAGGGAGAGTTTCTGGCATGCCAGGAATTCTCTCCAAACCCTGAAGGAGAAAGCATCCAGGCATGTTTGCTGAAGGGCTTCATGTGGAAAGGTGCCTGTGGAGCAGGGATGGGGTTTGGAGGGAGCAGACCCCTGAGAGCCCCTGGGATAGGCACTGGTGCTGCTCCTTGGTCTGCTCCCCATGCCACAGACTCATAGAAATTAGAATAAATAGGGAAAAGTGGAAATTTTAATCAATAGGAACTTTATTCTTGGTGAAATGCAGCTCTCAGGGAACTCACAAAACCTGCATTGAGTAACTTTGGGCAAGTCTGGTGTTGCTGGAATCCTGTGAAGCAGCTGGAGATGGAAGGCAGATGGTTTTTGATGGTTTTTGTGGATCCTGAGGAGCAGTTAATTTTCTCCAGGTGAGCTGTGCTCCAGCAGGGACAGCAGCAAAGCTCCCTGAGGGATGGGCTGGGAGCAAGGACCAGGATCTGCAGCAGAGCCTCCCCTGGGAGCTGCAATCCCCCCAGAGCAGCAGCAGGCTTTGCCTTTCATCCTGCCCAATTCTAGGGTGGGATGGTGGCTCAGGAAATGTTCCTCAGCCAGGAAAAACCAGCATCCAGCACCAGCCTTTATTCATTCATTATTGATTGAAATGAAGGCCAGGCCACTTGGCTCTCACATCATTCTGTGTCAAGGCTGACTCTGCCCAGGAATTTTTCCTTTACAAAAAGTTGAATCAACCCCCTGAGAGGTCCAAGGCATTTGGGAGAGGTGGGGAACAGAAATGTTGTGTTTATTTAGAGGTGAGTGCAGCAATGTGAGCTGCTCCTCCTCACTTAGGGGTTGGTTGATTCATTGAATAATTCTTAAATTCCCCATTTTTCAGTGCTTGGAAAATGGGGAATTTCTTGGATATCTCTGTCTTTAGGTACTCGTGGATTTTGTTTGCTGTGACCACCCCCAGCTGAGGCTGAGGAGGTTTGGTGTAAATGGATTTAAGGGATTTCTGCAGCTGCAGGGTGAGCCCTGTCCATAAATGGATCCAACACCTCTGGAAAGGACCCCTCGCCCCTGAGGGCCTTTCCTGCATTTCAAATGTAAATAAAAATCATTTTAAAATCAAAGAAATCTTCTCTGTAGTTAGTAGATTTTCCAAAAACATGGTTAATACTAAAGAGCTTTTCTATTTGATGTTTAATAGAGCTGAGTTAATAATTCATAATTTAATGTATCTGATTAATTTTGCCTCTTTTTCTCAGAATGTCTTCAAAGCACATAACAATTATCTCAAATGTACTTATTCAGAATGACTTGGTGACCTCTCTTTCTAGATCACTTATTCCTGATTCAATTTCTCATAGCAGTGCACAATTTCTATTGGCTATCGTTCGTTATTTCCCTGCTAATTGAGTAATCACAAACCCAGTTAAAAAAATAAATAAGGAACAACCCTCTGGCAAGAAGAAATACTAAAAATGGATTAAAAATTCCTTTTGTCCAAGGCCTTGCTGCTGAGGAAGACCCAGTGTTCATTTAAGAAAAAATAACTGATGAAATCCAGGTGTCCTGGGAATTTGCAGTGCTTTTTTCATCCAAGTGATGATCTAACTCTAGAAATTGTATAAAGATAATTAACCTGTGCCAGCAGATGCAAAGCTCTTAATATCAAGAAGTAGATTTGCATAATATATTGCTAAGTGCATGTGTTTATTTCAGTAAAGTTCAGGAATTACACTGGAATTACACCAGGGCTGAGCTGCCCAACAGTGCCTGTGGCTCATTAGGATTTTTCCCTTTTATTTCAACGTGCTCTTTATTTTTAAAATATAAAAAAGCCCCTTAGTAGTCAAATGGAGGCCTTAATGTGCTGGATTCATTAAAATTAAGGATTTTATTTGGCTGTTATCTTTCTTCCCCTCTCCCTGTCAGTCTGTGGTGTCATTTGAGGTGGCCATGCCAGCCCAGCAAAGCAGTTTGTTAATGAATTTCCCACAAATTAATTTTCTCCATTACCACAGCCTCGATAAACACGAGCAATTATTTTATGTGGGCCAGAAATAAAAGAGATAATAACAACTTACTGGACTTTAGTTTGTGGAATTAAAAGTACTTGTCTTTTGGCCTTTTTTCATTAGGGGCTCTTCTAAATGATTGCAAATAAAGGAATGGGGGAAAGCAGGAATTGCTGGATACAGCAATTTTAGGAACTAAAGGAATGGGGGGAAGCAGGAATTGCTGGATACAGCAATTTTAGGAACTAAAGGAATGAGGGAAAGCAGGAATTGCTGGATACAGCAATTTTAGGAACTAAAGGAATGGGGGAAAGCAGGAATTGCTGGATACAGCAATTTTAGGTTTAGGCTGTTGATTTACCCTAATTTTGTTTCCACATAACACTGGATTTTGTTGTCTTAGATCTATTGATACCTTTAGGTGGCTTTTGTTCCTGGTAATTTGTAGTCACATTTTAATATTTTTTTTCCTAAAAGAAGCTTTTTGCCTCCAAGTGAAGCAACTCAAAGGTATCAGCACCAAATCTGATGAATGGATACCCCATGGGTAAGGAAATTATATTGGCTTAATACCTCAGGCAAGTGAGATGCAATCTCAGCAAAAAGAACCCACAAGGAGCAGGATTATCATTTGAGGAAAAAAGGGATTAACACTTTCCCTGTAGCTCTGGGGGGAGGGAATTGTCTTCAGTGCCTTTATGGAGGTTCAAAACCCCGTGTGAGGTGATTTTTAGTGTATGTTTCAGGAATATTTTTTATTTATAGAAATTAATGGAGTCAAGCTTTATTAGTCCACGTAGCTTTAAGGGAAAATTTGGAGCATGGGATCACAGAATGCTTTGGGTTGGAAGGGGATTTAAAGATCAGGGGCACCTCCCACTGTCCCAGGTTATTCCACGCCCCAGTGTCCAGCCTGGCCTTGGGCACTGCCAGGGATCCAGGGGCAGCCCCAGCTGCTCTGGGCACCTGTGCCAGTTTATATCTATATTTATATTGGCTCCCCCAAGGTTTTACACAGTGGCAGAGGTAGAGAAGTGATTCTTTCAAGGAATATTCATTTTTAATTTAACAATCTTGAGAATTTAATAGTAAAGTTTTAGAAAATACAAACTGGGTCGCTGGGCTTTATCTGGGGGTGTCAGGTTGGGTATTAATGGCTGTGGGAAGAATCAGGGAATCACAGAGTCAGAGTGGTTTGGGTTGGAAGGGTCCCTAAAGGTCATTTATTTCCAACCCCATCCATGGGCAGGGACACCTTCCACTGTCCCAGGCTGCTCCCAGCCCTGTCCAATCTGGCCTTGGACATTTCCAGGGATCCAGGAAATGCTCCTCTGGGCATCCTCAGGGCTTCCCCAGCCTGCCAGGGAACAATTCCTCCCCAATATCCCATCCAGCCCTGCCCCAGAAGTGCTGAAACCTTGGGCAGAGCAGCCCAGGCTGGCCCTGTTCAGGTGGCTTGGGGCTGGTGCCTGTGTTTGGTGTCAGAGATCCACAACATCCCTCGTGCTCTGCTGGGATTTGTGGCAGCATTTGGAGGGACCTGTGGACCTTGGGCACCGTCCCCATGGCCACCCCTGTCCAGGATTTTGGGATGTCTTTGTCCAGGGGAGAGGGCAGTGCTTCTGCTGAGCCCTCTGCTGAACAAAGAATGCAGGTTTTGAGCACAGAATTTGGAATATTAACCTGAAAATCAAGACATGTGGATATGGAAATAACCCCCCTCCTTCCTCTGGATGATTTTGAGGAATATAAGAAATCCCATAAGGGATCATAAAGCTATTTTTCCTTAAAACCTGACTGCAATACCTTCAGGTGTAATTGGATTGTCTGCTGAAGGACTTCTTGGTGTTGTTTTTATTTATTTTAGGCAGCCTTCTTTAGGAAATGCTGTTCACAAAAGGCAGTGTCACATAATGTTAAACAGAAAATAAATTTTCTGCGTTCACCTTGAGGGATTTTGGAAGTTCCAAATTATAAAAGCTGTAATAACTTCCATTTAGAAGGCTTTTGACAGGAGGGAAATGAAAAACGAGGAGAGAATGTTTCCACAGAAAGTTATTCCAGCTCATTTTTATAAACAAAACACACCAACTGTGTAAACCAGAAATAGCAACGTTTTCTTTGACTGCTTTTTCTGAATGCCTGCCTTCAAACCCTCAGTCCTGAAGCTAATGAAGGACTTGTGGAGATGATATGCTCAAAGAAATTCCAGCAGCCCACACAGCTCCCATCTGCTTGGAACAGAAGCACAGCCTGCATCAGACATTAATAACAATATTTAGCTGGGGGGGGAGAAGGGAGGATATTTTGGGCCAGTTTAGGCTGAAACTATGGCTTAATTTGGCACTGAGTGTGAATTTGGTTATTTGGAAAAGCTAAAAATTCTGGCTGGTGAAAAGTAAATTTTGCTTTACATGGGATTTTCTGGGGGTTTGTTTTGGTTTATTTATAGGTTTTTTTATGTTGTTTGGCACTGAGTGTGAATTTGGTTATTTGGAAAAGCTAAAAATTCTGGCTGGTGAAAAGTAAATTTTGCTTTACATGGGATTTTCTGGGGGTTTGTTTTGGTTTACTTATAGTTTTTTTAATGTTGTTGTTGCTGTTTTGTTTTGGGGGTTTTTGTTGTTTTCTGTTTGTGGTTTGTTGTTTTGTTGGTTTTTTGGTTTTTTTTTTTTTTTTGGGGGGGGGGTTGTTTTGAGGCTTTTTCTGGGTGCATTTAAAGAAATTATTTGTGATGCTTTCCCGCATTTCCAGTAGAGCCAGAGTGAGTGGGATAGAAGGATTTAAAGCAAATAGTATAGATTGAAGAGGCTAATTACCATAATCCTACTGTAAACTTCCTAATGCTCTTTGGAGGGAGGAGTTTTCTGGCTTTTTGCTGCCAACTTTTACCATTTGAGAGTGCCTCAGTCCATCAGCCCCAATATTGTTCTGGGCAAGGTCAGGAGCATCGAGTGTGCAGGTAGTTTGTAATTGGCTGGCTGCAGGAAAGAGCAGGGAATTCAATCTATTCCCTGCACTTGGATGAACTAAACCAACACTCCACGGAGCCACTGGAGCATGGAAAGGTTGCTAATCTCTCTGCAGTAATTATTGCAGGTGTGCCCTGCTCCTATCAGAGGGGACACTCGGCTCTTGATGAACCTAAATGTTACTAATGGCTTTTTTTCCCCCTATTAATAAACCACATTTTGACATTCAGAGACTTTGCTTTACACTAGGGGAAGGACAGCTTGGAAAAATCTCAAAAAGTTGTTCTGATAGTCAGTGATGTTCTTGGGAGCTGGGGATAATTCCAGCAGAACTGCCTGAAATGTGGCAGGTTTTGTTCAGGGGAGTTGTGCTCCTACCATGTCGGTGGGAGAGGGAAATAAAGACATAGACAGCTGGAAATCCAGAGTTTGGAGGTGCTTGGAATTCATGAGGTTTGAGATAGAGAAAGAGATTATTTCTGGTAATGTAGAAAGAAAGATTGTTTCTGGTAATAGAAAGTGATTGCTCCTGAGAAACTTAAATGCCAGAGAATTCAGATTTTGGTGCATGAGGAAGAGAGGGAAGCCGAGGCACAACGTTGTCTCTTCTCTCTGAGAAAGACATTAATTTAAAAATTCATTTTTAACCTGCTAGCCCTTATTTCCTGGGTGAAATCTCTTCCCTCAAACCACTGTTTCTATTTTTCCAAGTACTTTGCATTTGATACTCTGGTAATACCCCTCTTTCCTTCCTATAGATGATACTATCAATTCCATCAAGTTATATTGAATCATTGCAAATTCTCTCCAACCCAGGCATAAATTAATGGCTGTATTTTCCTCATGTAATGGATCATAAAGAGGAAATCAGCTGTAATCTACTTTTGTGATGTAACCTGTTCAGAGGTCTTGGGTTTTTATTCTAATTTTCAGAAAAACCAATGGTAGTTGATGAGCTGGAATTGCTGCCCTGAGATTCTGTCATGTTCACCAGCTCCATTACCTGAAAAATATTCATTTAACTGTGACTTTGCATCTTTGAGTTCTTCTTTCAGGTGTAGAGCATCAAATTGAGAGACCTTTACAGACTTCAGCAAACAGAGACAAGGAGAAGCTTTGTGTGAGCACAGGGTTGTGTTTGGGTGGGATTTGTGTTGCTCCCTCAGTTTATCCAGGTTTAATTGTGGATTCCAGATGTTCCAAGGGCTTTGTGCTCCCTGTCCAGGGCCAGGCAGGTGACAGAGGTGACACAGTTTGACCTGAAATAATCTGGTTTCTCAGTGTTGGACATTCAGGCATGTAATAAAACTATTTTAAATGCTTTGCAGTGTAGTATTAGAACATGCTCAGTGTCCTCAATGTAGCAGCAGCTCTGGCTGTGTTTGTAACTAATGGCTGCTGTAATAGACTTTATTTTGGGTTGGAGAAACTGTGGACTGGGCAAGATCTAAAACAGCTTTTAGGAAGCTTTTTCAGCCTTTGGAAGGGGCTAATTCTCATTGTCCTTTGCACAAGCAGGGAGCATTGCTGGCTCTCAGCTCCCCACCAACATTTCTGGTTTACACAGAAAACCACCAGGCTTTCCCTGGAGCCTCTGAGGTGTCCCCTGACACCCTGCAAAGTGGGGGATCAGCTCTGGTGGTGGCAGGGGGTCAGTGTAGCTGGGAAAAAAGCTGTGAAAATTCTCAGCAGGAGCAGCCTGGAGGTACCACAAATCCACATTTGAGCCTTGTACTTGTGTAGCCAAAGCTGCTGATCCTGGCCTGGTCGGGGGGTTAAACCCAGACTCAAGAGGCTTCATCTGGGTCTGAAGCTCAAAGCCAGGCAGGTGAAGCTTGACCTAGGCCTGTGGCATGAATTGCCATCATTTGACCCCCAAATAATGTTTTTAGCATCTATTTATAGCCAGGTTTTGTGTTATCAGGTTTAAACGACTGATGTTTCCACAGGGAATGAGCTTCAAGGTGAGAATTTCAGCTTTGCCACAGACAAAAAGTGACCCAGGCTCAAAATCTTTTCTGAGTCGTTGGCTGCAAACAAAATGTCCAGGTAGGACAAGTGAGAAGTGGCTGTGCTGTATCTGATATCAAAAGGCACATGCAGGGAGTGTCTGTGAGGGGTGCTGGGTGTCATTTCATGCCTTATTGTTCCTCAGGCTGTTCAGCTTCCAGGGAAAAGGCATTTTCCTGTCTCCTTAGCTTTGCCAGGGCCCTGTGGGCTCCAAGGCTGGAACTGGGAGCTCTCTGGTGTCTCCATTTCCAGCAGCAATAAAGAATCCACAGGGCAAACCCAGCCTTGGTTCCACCTGTGGACCCCCCTGACGTCCCCTCTGCCACTCAGAAGGACAGGAGAGCTGCAGGCTGGCACAGAGAGGAGGAGAACTGAGCAGGAAATGCAAACATCATTAGCAAAACGTGGCAGTGGAGGAGAGGTTTTGGAGAATGAGATGTGCAGGACCACAGGATGTTACCTCAAGGAGGTGAGACAGGTCCAGTGCTTGGATATTTTCAGGGAAAGAGTGGGAAGGAGTGACCATGTGTCATAGCTGGAGATAATTGAGGCATTTGGGGAGCAAGGATTGGGGAAATGGCCACAGATTCACTGCATTTCAGATTTTCCTTTTTTAAAAAATAGGATGGCTCTTTGTTCCCCTTTCCTTGATGTTCCCACAGGATAGTCCAACATTCCTGCAGCTCATCAGAAGTGCAGCAGGAGAAATCCTAAGTTATGCCCCTCTATCCCATGCCAGTAATTCAACACAATTTACCTCATGTCTTCTCCAGCTCCAATTCCTGCAGTTTTGCATTTTCCACTGGGGTAAAATCAGGAGAACCAAGCATGCACCTTGTAACACTTCCATCAGCCCTGAATGTGTTCCTTCATTACAAATCCCAGTATTACAATGCAAATTAGCACCATAATTAGTTTTGTTATGTGTGCCTCTGTCTGGCAAGCAGAGAAACAAAAAAAAAAATGGTTTCTGGAAAAATAATTATCAATTGAAATTGTGAGCTGATATTTTTTTTTAAATGCTACAATTTTTCACGAGATCCTTCAGTGCTCAGTTTGTGCTGTGGGTGATTAAAGGTTATTTTGCAGCAAGTCCAGTGATGTATTTCATCAGCAGAATTGTATTTATTTAGTTGGTTTCCTTTCCCTTTGAGAGGAAAGCTCAGAAAGGAGAGGGATGTGCAAACCAGTCTGAGGGATTTCTGCATGGTTCCCTCTCTGTGGGTAAAAGGAGAATTCGTGTTTCACATCTGCCAATCTGACTTATTTCAGGAGCTTTAAATATCTCTAATAACTTCTGGGGATGGGAGATTTGTGGATTTTTATGAGTGCTAGGAGAGAGTTGTCTGAATCAATGACAAAGGCAGCTCCAGCTGCTGTCTGGACTTTCTTCAGGAGCCAAACTCCAATTTTTACTCAAAATTTGTTGCCATGTGGGGAAACTTGCAGATGTGGACACTCTGCAGGTTGTTGCTTTTCCACATTGCCCTGACTCCAAACCATTCTTCTGGGAACTTCCCTTCCCAGAGGATGCAAGGCAGGGCCAGAGGAGGTGACCAAGGCTCAGTGACAATGTCCCTGCAGGAACTCACCTCTGCAGAGCACACAGGGCTGCAAACAACACACACAGGAGAGCTTTTCCAGGAATTTCTCCCCTGCAAAGTGGAGCTGTGGAGATAGGCACAGGTGGGGTCTTTGGAAAAAAATGTCACCTCCTTTTATCCTGCTTTGGCCCCCAAGGAACGACCCCAAAACACAGAGGGGCAACTCGTGACATGGAATTTTGGAGGCTTCAGTTGCCTCCTGCCCCTCCTCATCCCTGGGCTTTGGCAATTCAAGGACCTGAAGCAATTAAAGTGCCTGTAATTATCTGCAATGTGTAATAATCAGCAATTGCCTCANGCAATTAAAGTGCCTGTAATTATCCAGGACAGCACATTCAGCAATCACTTACCCCTCCAACACTGCAATCAGCAATTGCCTCGCATGCAGAGGCTGAGCAATTCCTGCTCCAAGGCCTTGTTGGCTTGGGAAATTGAGCAGAAGTGGCTCCATGGGATGTCACCATGCTCACAGTCCCTACACAGCCCTGGTGGCTGGCAGGCAGCAGCAATCCTGGCTGTGACCCCAGCTTTAACAGCAGCTTCCCTGGAAGTGGCTTTGGGGATGATGGAAACACCTGAGAGTCACAATATCATAGGAATGGAGGGTGGGCAGCCCCTCTGGGAATTGATAGTTTGGGATTCTTGGATAAAAAGGCACGATAAATAATAGAAAAGGGACAAATCATTCAAATCTTCCCCTTTTGAGGTTTGCTGGCTTGCAGGAGCTGTTCCTGGGCGTGCAGCTTTGCCTTTGCACAGGTTACTCCCTGTTCTGACATGTTTGCAGATTGACAAACTGCACTGTTGGGTTTGGTGGAGTGAGGAACCAGTTCTCTCAGCAGTTCAATATTTTGTGATCGTCTCAGGAATGTTTTTTGTTGGGGTTTTAATGGCAGAGAAATACAGGCAGCATTAAGAGGATGAGCTGCACTGAGCATCTCTGCTCTGCCTTTGATGACTCTGATCCATTTGGGAAGTCAACAAAGATGGAAGAGAGAATAAATCTGCCCTTCCATGGCCATCTTTATACAGTCTAAAATAACACATAGGGTAATTTTCCATCTTTTTCTGAAGCTAAGTGCTTTTTTGTGGATCTCCAGCCTGAGTTTTTCACTCCTGCAGTACATACTTGGAGCTGATAGCTCTCATCTTTTATGGCAGAAATTGCTGAAGCTGAGTAATTAAAGTTATTCTTGACTTCTCTTATTTACTGGAAACGACTGAGCTGAATCATAAAAGACTGAGGATTGTACTTTGAATGGTTTCCTGGATACTTTGCTCCTAGCAAGTAATTCCTTAATGGCATATCCACAACAACAACAACAGCAACAAATGTTCTGGAATGGAATCTGACACTGGACTTGTGCTCTTTGTTCCCTGGAGTGATCCCTGCTGGGTGCACACCAAGGAAGTGCTGCTTTGCCAGGCTGCTGTCCAAACCTTTTCCATGTGTTTGGCCTTCTAAATGTTATTTCAAATCTACTACTGCCATTAAAAAAAATAGAGTTTTGGCTTCTGTAACCACCTCATCCTCTTTTTTGTGCACTCCACAGCTTCACCTTCCCATCTTTTGCAGGCTGGAGCAGGTGAAGTGTGAGAGCATCACCTGACAGGCAGCACAGGCATTCTCTGGGGTGGCATACATCACATTAAATGAAATTCACAAATATGGGTGACTAAATTAAAAAAAACAATATTATTGTCCTGCAGGAGAGTCCCTCCAAACTGTCCCCCTCATTTTGGTTGAGGTGGCTTAGCTTGTGTCCAAGAAATAAAGGAGCTTGTTATTGCAAAAAAAAAAAAAAAAAAAAAAAAAAAAAAAAAAA
>VZRH01004772.1:0-17266 GCA_013397555.1 Urocynchramus pylzowi | reverse complement strand
AGTTATTTTCTGTCCAAACAGTGAACATTTGTGAAAAAACAGTTTTCTGTGAGCTCAGCCTGGAGGATGTTAAGCCATTAAAAAAAGCACAACCACAGATTGTGATGCTCTGTGTAATTTATTAATCACAGAGGTGGCTTTTTTTTTTTCCTCACCTTATTCCTCACTTATTTTTCAGACTCTCAGAAGGGTTTGGGTTGGAAGGGACCTTAAAGACCACTGAGTTCCAACTGGATATACACCAAGTGCCAAATTAGTGTCATTTATTAATCACAGGATCAGCTTTTCCTCACCTGGATTCCTTAATTATTTTTGTTTTAATTTTCTCTCTCTAAGACTCTCCAGGAGTGCAGGCTCCTTCAGGCAAGGACAGAAATGTCACTGCAAAACTGATTTGCTCCCAACAGGAAAAATCTACCCTTGATCACAGAGACAAAAACTGAAAAACAAGAATTTGGAAAAACACAGCAGTTTTAGCAAAGTTTTCTGGGTGTAAAGTTGCTTTTAGGGGAGAGTTTTACTTTTAGGAAAGGAATTATTTTGCTTTATACAGGAGGGGTGTGGGAGGGAGCACACCCAGGGTGATGCTGCCCAGAGAAAGAAGCAGCTCCTGGAGAGCTGTCCCCAATTTTGTGGTGTTTGTGTCAATATAAATCATTCCTGCCTCCCTCCCAGCCTCCCCAGGCATTGCCACACTGCTCCAATATTGGGAACATCCATTGCTTTACCCAGCCTTACAAAATAAGGGGTTTAAAACATTGTTAAATGAGATTGCTGTGGTTTGTTCAGTGGCTTCCACGTTTCCTTTTGCATCCCTTAATGCAGTTTTTTTCCTGTTTTTCCCCTCCTCTCACAGTGTTCTCTATCACAGGACCCATCAGTTCCCATTTTGGTGATGGTTCTTATGCATATGGAATGGTTTCATGATGAATCTCTGCTCTCTTTGCAGTAGCATCTCCTTTATTGCAATGAATTCCACCTTAAAGGAATCATTGAGACATCACACCATTTAAAGCTACGAGTTTTCCTGCCTTTGATGGGCTGCTTCCAGGGGGATCCATCCCACCAGGGACAGACAGAGCTGGAAGGAATCCTGGTTGCTAATTACTGCCAGCATTTAGGAACAAATTTAGGAACAATTCCGAGTCACAGGGCAGCACAGCGAGTCCAACCCAAGGAACAATAAAATCTGAGTCTGTGCAATTGCTAAGGAAATGAAGACTGAATAGAACTTGAAGGCAATTCAAGCCTTTATTTCCATTTTATTATGGAATAAATACTCCAGGATATTTTCATTTGCTTCACTTTTTGTTGGCTCACGGGGTCTACTTGTTAATGTGACTGGGATGTATGAGAACTCCTTAATTAACCTGTTTTTGTGGGCATCTCGTGGTTTCTATGAAATGTGTGTGCTGACAGCTCTGGAACAATAGTCCAAATAGAAATGACAGATTTGTAAGCACTGGCCAACTAAGAACTGCTCAAGAAATGCAGTTTTTGAATTATTGGACCAGGCTTCTCTGCAAATTGGAATTCAATTCATTTAATTGAATTCACTGGATCTATGGCAATTTGCATAAAGTTATAATAAGAGCATGGTTATCTTTGTAAAAGCTGCAGTTTGGGAATCTTACATTAAAAATGGAATAATATAATTTTTATTTTGCAATAGCCAAATGCAGCAATATCTAAATGACACGGGAACAAAATTGAAATATGTATTTTGCTCTGGATTAGAAAGAAGTTCATATTCAACAGTCCCAGGCAGCCCCTTGTGGAGGCTGTGTGGGTTGGATGGAGGTGGATGTAGCTCTGTTTGTCCACCACAGCCCAGTCCTTTCCTGGAGCTTTGCTTTATTCCATTTTATATTGCATAAATAAATAGAGCTTTTGCTGAAGGCCTGGAAGCAATTCCTTCAAACAGGGATGGTCCCATTTCCTCTGTGCTGAGGCTGGGATGTGTCCTTGGCATCCTCTGGATTGGGGATGGACTCTGCAGGTGTCCTGCAGGTATTTCCTGCAGCAAATCCCCTTCCACACCTTTCCTTCCCCATTTCTCCTGTCTGATGTTTGGGCACATCCAGGGGAGTAAATTCAGTCCCTCCACTCCCAGTGCTTTGTGTCACTTCTGGGGCTGTGCAGGGGTTTCACAAAGACCCTGGGGAAAGAATCTCTTTGCTTAAAGACAAAATATTTGTTATTAAATATTTGTTACATTGCCCTTAGGAACTGGTGAGTGTGATGTTTAAATAAATATCTGTAGAGCAATAAACCTGCAGGTTAAAGGGAGGAGGAAACATCTGTACAGCTGCCCTCACTGCAAGAAAATCCTGAGAAAATGTTTTCTCTTGGGGTCTTTGAAGTGGAGACTTCAAGAAGAGTCTGCTCCACAAAGCTTAAACAGAGATGAAGTGAAGGTTTAGGCAGAGGGAAGGAAGATGATGCTTCAGCTCCAGCAGGGCTGCAGAGCCTGCTCAGCCCCCAGCACAGGCAGCATCCTGCTCCATTCCAGGGGTTCTGCACCCATCTCCTGTGCAGACAGGGCGAGAGGCCCTGAGCAGGGCACATTCTGCATTTTGCCTTCCCTGGGTGTCGGAGGGCTGGCAGGGGGGATGCTCCCCTTGGCAGGAGGTGCTGCTCCCTCCCTCCAGCAGGGCTCAGCTGCTGCTGCTCCCCAGGGATGCAGGGCAGGGAGAAGCCTCCTGCACCTCCCAGCTGAGGGCACAGCAGCAGGGACGTGCAGGCAGCAGCTCCTGCATCCCTGGTGCAGCCCGGCGGGTTCTGCTGGCTCACAGAGCATCCCTGGACATCACAGAGCATCCCTCTCCTGCCCTGGCTGCTCCTGGCATTCTCTCTTTGCTGCTGAGACAGAATGCTCTGCTCAGAGCTCAGCACTTCTGGGCTTTTCTGTTAGAGGCACAGCATTGATTCTTTAAGGGAATTGTCCCTCCTCAGGACCAAACAGTTTGTGCAGGAGTCAAAGATCTCCCCGTGCAGGATGGCGCTGCCTCACCTCAGAGCCAAGCAGCAATAAAACCCTTCAGGAGGAGCAGGAGCAGGAGCAGCTCAGCCAGGTATAGCAGGGACAAAAAGAGGAAAAACTATCTGGCATAAGTAGAATTTTTTTCTGGCTGTTGCATTCTCTGGTAGGATATAGAAATTATTTGTGGCGAGAGCAGATTTCATTGGGGACGCAGGGGTGGGACAGTGCAATGCCTGATTCCTTTCACCTGTGCTTTCAGACTTCTGAGCTTTGTGGCTTTAATAATAATTTATTTCATTTAAATGCTGAGAAGGGAGTTCAGAGAAAGATGTGCTTTGCCCAGGAAGACTTTTCACATTGGTTCCTTGGAGTGTTATGAAAGCAGAAATCAGAGTTGTGGGATAAATGGTTGAAACCTTTAAGTATTTGCTTTTATTCTTAAAAATACTTCAAAAATCGATGTTTGAGGGCTGCAGCACTCCCTTCTCCCTTGATCCATGTGCTGATCCTTCCTGGATCCCTCCTGGATCCCTCTGGCCAAGAGCAGCAGTCGATAGCTCTAAAACCAGCCTCACTTTTTGGGTCTTGCCCTGCTTTTTGCAGGGCCTTGCAGTTCCCGAGCGCCCGTGGTGACATTGAGGATTGATTGATAACGGTGTGTCTTTGGGGGAATGGGTTTTTGGGGACGTTGTGTGGCCTTAGGAAGTGCCACTCTGCAGTTCCATGTGCCTGTCACACACTGGGTTTAGTGCTCTGTCCCTGGATTTCAGGCTCTTCTGGCTAAAGCTCAAATCCTTGGGGCTGGAATTGCTTTGATTTGAGGAGCAGGGGAGCTGCACCTCAAATTTTGCAGGAAATTCTGCAGAGGATTTTTCTGCAGACAAGTTTTGTCCTGGACAGGCAGTAGGTGAAAGCAGAGAAAAGCACAGCATGGAAATGTCCCAGGGTGAGGACAGGAATGTTCTCCTTGGATTTGGGTGGGGAGAACAGCATGGAAGTGTCCATGAGTGAGGACAGGGAATGTTCTCCTTGGATTTGGGTGGGGAGAACATCCCAGGAAATGTCCCAGGGTGAGAACAGGGAATGTTCTCCTTGGATTTGGGTGGGAAGAACAGCATGGAAGTGTCCATGAGTGAGGACAGGGAATGTTCTCCTTGGATTTAACTGGGGAGAACATCCCAGGAAATGTCCCAGGGTGAGGACAGGAATGTTCTCCTTGGATTTGGGTTGGGAGAACATCCCAGGAAAAAAGAGCAGCAGTGACCTTTGTGGTGCTGAAGTTCTGAGGGGTGGAATGGGGCAGACACTGAGCAGAGATGATGGAATATCCATGGAATGGCACACCTGGGCCTCAGGAATGGGCACCCTGCCCTGCCCAGGCACCTGGGGGTGGAGGGGGCTCTCAGAGTTAGGTGTGAGCCATAAGGGGCAGGTTTCTTGTTTCCAGCATTTTTTCCCTCATGGAAAGCAGAACTTGCCCTCATTTCAGAATAAAAGGCATCCCCAGTGAGCACCAGTGAAGGGGCTGGTAGGAGCATTAAGGAAATAATTAATTTTCTAAGGAATGTTGTAATTTCAGAGTTTCTGTAATGATGAGAGGTAGGGCTTCAGCACAAATTATGGTACCAAAACCCAGGGTTCTCAGTAAGGCTTCTGCAAATGTACACATTTTCCTTTCAAATGATAAATATCTGTATATTTAATTATACATATTCTCTGAGAATAGTAAATAAACCCACACTGAGGTCTTGCTTCTACATTAAGAGGTACAAAGCTTTTAAATTAAGAGGGGTTTTTATCTTTTTGCTGAAACCTGACCCCATTGCCATACTCTCCTAGCCCAACTAAGCAAAACTTGACCACTATAATGTGAATTTCCTAATTAATATTTTTATGCTTCCCACAACCCAGCCTGGCCTTGGGCACTTCCAGGGATCACAGCTGCTCTGAGCACCCTGTGCCTCACAGGGATGAATGAATTGTTTAATAATAATAATAATAATAATAATAATAATAATAATAATAATAATAATAATAATAATAATAATAATCTGAACCATTCCCCCTTTCCCTGTCATTCCAGGCCCTTGTTAATTGTCTCTCTCCATCTCTCTTCTTTTTTAGTGGAAGAGGGGAGAGGTGGGGACAGGAGCCCCCAGCAGGTGGAATAAAATAGCAGATTATCAGCTTTACTCTCTCAGAGCCATAAAAATTATTAAATGAAAGGTTTCTTTACTGATTTCATAAAGAAATCCCCGGTATTTTTAAACCCCTGAGGAACATAGCAGAAAACAGTATTTTCTGTGTCCTTTAAATGCTTTATTGCACATCATTTGAAGGCCTTTATTGCTGAGAGCAACAGATACCATCTCAGATTTTCCCTGCTTTAGTTTTGGTAATGCCATTCCTGATTAAACTTCGAGGGTGTCGTATATTGAACCATGAAATAGTTAAATTTTTTATGGGAGTGATGAAAATCCTATTGCTTTTGGGTTTCAGAGTATCAATAGCCTGAGATGAACAAGTCACACCTCACTCCCAGGAAGCACCAGTGCAGGATCTGCCCTTCCCTGTGGTGTTTTTCCCATCCTGGGAATGTAGGTTCCTTTTAAAGGAAAACATCTTTGCATCTTTCCAGCCACCCAGGCTCTGGGGCCAAGGTGGAATCTTGGATTTCTTGGAGCTTGGATTTCAGGTAAAATTCCTGAGCTGCAATTTTACCTCTTGGCTTCAGCAGCGCCGTGCATTTGGCTCAGAACCAGGAATAAATCAGAATTTGGACTGTTCAGCTCAGCAGTGCTCAGCTCACAATGCCAGTGGTGCAGCAGAAGTTCTGTGGCACAGGGGGAGCCCAGCTCTGCACTCCAGGTAAGATTTGCCTGAATTTATTGCCCTGAAAAGCTTTCTTAGAGCTCTGTTACCACAATTAAAAGCTCCATATTCTCAAGGAACCCATTAAGCAGTTCCCTTACACAGCAAAGGGCTGCACCATTACCAGCCTGGATTTGAGCATGGAAAAATGGTGATTTAAACTCAGAGAGGAGCATCAGGAGGAGACAAAAGGAATAAAGTGTCTCGTGGCAAGATATCAAATGCAGCAGTGCAGATTTTTTAAGGAGAGGGCAGAATGAGTGTCCCAGGCAGTTGGCAAATGGACTAAAGAAGGCAAATTTAGGGCTTGCCAGAAGGAAACCCTGTGCCAGGGGATGGAGCTCAAGTGCTCTGAAAAGGAAATGTAAATAAGGCACTCTGGGTCCACAGGGCTGTGGGCAAATGAAGTGCAGAGGAGCAGCTTGGTGCTGAGGATGGGGATGTGTCGAGGGTGGGGAAATATCGAGTGTGAGGCCCCTGGGAGGAATCTGGGAGCAGCTGCCACATGCACTGGTGAGTTACTGTGGAAAGGATTCTGAAACTGCGGTGGTTTACAGTGAGAAGAGGTGTTCAGGAGGAAATTAATTGCCTTTAGCTGCTTTTTGGTGCTTAAATGTGTTTGAAAAGATCTGTATAAGCTAAAAACTAGACTGAAAAGCGTGGTACCATTCCAGAGGGGTGCCTGTGGAAAAAGCAGGACCTTGGCTGTTTTCTGGGCAGGCTTTGATGGATATCAGTGATAAAAAAAAGATGTACATGAAGAAAAAAGTGAATGTCACGGGGATTTTTGAAGAAATTTTGAATGAGTTGGAGACTGGACTACTGAGTTTTTTAGATAATGCAATTTATTGTTCTTATCTTTTACATAGACAGGAAGGGTGAGCTCGGTTCACATCTTCACTGCATGGTTCAGAAAGTCACAAGACTTCTAGTTACAAAACCTTTTAAGGATTTGTTGACCAATAAAACACTGCTAACAAGGATATTTATGGTTTTGACCCAATCCTTAAATATTTCATCTTATGGACCCATGCTACAGTGTCAGCTTTCTTGGCCAATCCTGTTATGGCACACAAACCCACAGTACTGCATTCTAAACTTCTTCTTTACCTCTGGAACTACTTTTATTTTTTCTGTATCTTAAACTCTGAAACTCTAAACTTGCTTCTTCTTAGCTTTAAAGTGTCTCTGCTTTAAAAATAAAATAAATAAATCCACGTTCTCACTTCCAGCACCTAAGTTTGGGAGCCTTTTCCAAGGTCTCAGATCAAATCCTGGGTTTAGATCTAAGCTTTGCCTTGCAAGCCCAAAGTTCTGAGAGAGAGTTCCCTGCCTTTCAGATTCCAACAAATGCCAGGGATGGGTAGAGTCCTTTTAGGAGACAAGGACTTGGTGGTGTGTGGGTGATGCCCTCACAGATTTTACCCTCACAGATTGGGGTAAATATTCTTGGTGTCGAGACCTTCGGTAGAGCACAAATCATCTTTGTGTGAGCTGCAGGCAGTGAGATGTGCTGAATGCCAGCTTCCTCCTGCAGCAGGGACCTGGTCAGCTGCAGGGCTGATGGAGCCATGCCCTGGCAGCTGTGCTGAACTGCTCTTTGTGTCAGCTCTGCCTTGTTACTGGGACAGGAGCTGTAAGAATTGTTCTGCTCAGGATGCTCAGGGGATGCTGGGCAGGCACCTGCAGGGCCCTGTTCCCTCAGGGAAACACAGCCTGTTGTTGTTGCAAGCCTTTTCCAAAGAAAACACCTGCTGTGCCAAGCTCAGGGAGTAGCAAACCCCTCAAAATAAACAGATATTGCAGGTGAAATTGTGCTAGTGAGGGGAAAAGCAAACTGGTATTAAAGTAATGAAAACCCACACGAGCTACATCTCAACAAACAGCTCTGAGAGCACGTGTCATGTTGCATTTGTGCTAAGAGATGTTATAAAACTACTCTGGCTCTCTGCAGCTTTCATCTGTATGGATTATTGTGTCAGATTTGTGACAAAATTCAAGTCCCAGCTGAGATTTTCCTCAGGAACTTGAGTAGGGATATCGCTGTCCTGGAGCTTGTGGCAGAGCAGAACTGGTGTCCCGCTGGATAAAATCCCTAAATTCTCTGCCTGGTAAAACCAAGCAGTTTTCTGCAGTCCACAGAGAGCTCTGGGCTGTCCCACAGCTGTGTGGGAGGGTTTGTGACACTGCAGGGAGCAGGAGGGGACAGCAGCTGAGCTGGGCAGGGCAGCAGCAGCTCCTGCTCTGCAGCTGCACATCCTGCAGGGCTCTCTGCTTTGGGCAGGAAAAGAGAGCCACAGGGGAAACCCAAGCCACAAACCTGGCTGGATCAGGCTGCACTGATAATTCCTCTTGTGTTAGAAAGCTGTGCTGAAATGACTGTGAACTGTGGGATTTAGGCAGCAAGGGCATTAAAACGATGTTGTGTCACGTGTTTATTTAAACACAATTTCTTTTGTCTTCCTAACTTGACAGGGGCACTGATTTGGGCAGGAAGCTTCTATTTTTAGCTAAAAAGTCAGGGGATGTGGCTTAGTGAATTGTTATGATGCTTGTTGTTTGTTACATGCTAATTGTTAAAATGCTTTTGGATGCTGAGTTTATTTGCTATAGCCCCTCAACTGTGAAGTTAATTTGTCCAGTCTTCCTGAAGGTTTCTAAAAGGATTATTTGACATTTTTTTCAAAGCTGAGCTTTGAAAAAAATTAATCTATTAAAGAGCAAAGGGCTGCACACAGTGCTGGGGTTTGGCACAGGTTGGGTTCAGGTTCAGTTCCTGGGCACCAATTTAAAACACAACTTGTTGTTTAGAACTTCCTCCCCCTCTCTGGGATTTCATAAATAATTCTGGAAGGATCTCTGAAGTTTTGTAAGTGGGGCATGAGAAGCTGATGAGGTTAGGTGGCTGATGAACTTCCCTGCCTATAAATTATGGATTTGAGGAGATTTGATGAAGTTGTGTCTCTGTGTGTGTGTGTGTGTGCTCACCATCTGCTCCCAGGAGAGGGAGGGTGGAGGGTCATGAAACCATAATGGGGCTGAGTGGGGTGGAAGCAGCAGAGACAGCTTGGTGACCACATCCCAGATGGAAGGAACAGGAAACAATTTAAACCAAATTTAAACCCTCCTCTGCAGGGCTGGGAGGGCTGAACACCACAGGCCAGCAGCTCATAATGCAGGGATGTGCTGCAGCCTCAGAGGAAAACAGCTGGGGACCCACAGAAATGAGGAATATTGGGGTGACACTGTAAAAGTTGTTTCTAATTTGACTCCTTCCAGCTTCCTCTGGATGAGCAAGAAAGGCAGGAAGGCCAGGGAGAAATCCCCAGCTGGTTTATGAGAGTTGGGATTGCAGCCTGTACTGTTTAACATGAAAATGCACTGTATGGCTGGTTCTTGGTAGGTTAAAACCTCCTGATTATACTGAGTGTCTCCTTCCCAGTATCAAATAGAGGCAGCATTTTCAAGTTAAAGACCGATACAAGGGGGTTAACAAGGTTTTTGCATTTTCCAGACATGCTAACACTGCTGCAGCCTTAAATGTCAATTGATTTAGAATGTCTTTTAACCTGATGTCAATACTGGGGTTTAGTGTTATTTTCCCACAAGAAATCTCCAGAGGGATCTCTGTGCTTGCTCTTAGAGTTTCCTTTGAGCCTGTAACTGCCTGAAATGCTGGTTTTTGCCAGGCATTGTTACACGTGTGAAGTTGTGTAAGCAGCTGTCGGTTTTCATCACCAGCTGCTGTGCAGCATCACCCTCAGAGCAGCAGCCAGCACGTCAGGAAACATCTTCGAAGCCTTTTTCCTCTGGCACTACAACCAAAAACTTGTCTTTCCTACCCTTTTATACCAAATTACTTGGATCTGTCCCCAGGCTGAGGCTGGTGATTATAACTGAGCGTTGTGACAGGCTTCAGTGGGCTGCTCTGGGTCCTCTGGAAATGAACATTTTTGGGGAATGCATCGAGGCAGACTCCCAGGATGGTTGTGTTCAGGTCCTTTCTGTGTGAAAAGTGTGTTTGGGGTCAGGTCTGGCTGAGCATTGGAGGCACCTCCAGCTCTGGGAGCCCCCAAAATATCAAAGCCATGGAGCTGCTGGAGAGAGTCCAGGGGAGACCATGGAGCTGCTCCAAGGGCTGGAGCCAGGCTGGGAGAGCTGGGGGTGCTCACCTGGAGGGGAGAAGGATCCAGGGAGATCCTTCCAGGCCCTTCCAGGGCTTGAAGGGGCTCCAGGAGAGCTGGAGAGGGACTGGGGACAAGGCCTGGAGGGACAGGACACAGGGAATGGCTCCCACTGCCAGAGGGCAGGGCTGGATGGGAGATTGGGAAGGATTGAGGGTGGTGATGGACTGGAATGGAATTCCCAGAGAAGCTGTGGCTGCCCCTGGGTCCCTGGAAGTGCCCAAGGCCAGGCTGGAGCACCCTGGGACAGTGCAAGGTGTCCTTGCCCGTGGCTGGGGTGACACTGGATGAGCTTTAAGGTCTTTTCCAGCTCCATCATTCCCAGGTGAATTCCCAGCAGCAGAGATGTGCCAGTTCCCTGTCAGGAGCAGGGACCATCACAGCAGCCCCCCGTGCTCCTGAGCCACAGGGCCACCTCAGCCCAGACCCCCCAGGCAGGAGGAAATCTTCCTGATGGAGTTTTTTGCAATAAATTTCAAATGTAGGTCAGGATTCGTGGAAGTTGCCTGAATTTTTAACTGCATGCAAATTAACCCCCGTGTGGTTTTTTTTAATGGTTTCTCTGAACTTCCTGCTTAGCTGGAGGAACATTTCTCTGAAGGAAAATGTGGAAACAGCCAATGGCCACATCTTCATCAGAATAAAATGGAATCGTATCACATCTGGGTTTAAAGGCAGACTGGGCTTTCTAGAAGTAATTTTGATCTTTGTATAAAGTTTAATATCTTTACAAACCTCCAACTCTGAGGGCTGCTAGGCTTGAGAACTTGTGCAGAAGGGAGCAGGCAGAAGGAACAGACAGATAAACTGAGGGACATTTAGAAACCAGCAACTTTGTAGGCTGAAATTTTATATCTCCCAACTCAAAACAATTCAGTTTTCAGTGCCTGCTGTGCCTTTACTGGGACGTTCTCTCTTGTGCAGTGATTTAAAAAGAAAATTAAGAGAAAGAAATAATTCTCTCAATAGAAATACTTATTTTTCCTTTTTTATCTATAACTTCTTGCTTACTTTGGGTATTTTATGGAGTTCCCCCTGATAAAGTGGCAGTCATAAAATACAGGGGAACATAGTGATTGTGCCTTAATTAAAATAAAATTTTAAAAGGGCTTCTGGTTAAATGTTGGCCAAGGTTTATAATGTGTGTAGTTCTTTTTCAATGGGTATCCTATACCTAGTATTGATTTAACTGATAAATTAGATGATGCAGATATTGATGATTTATTTTTCTCTTCCATCTGGTGATATTTCTATTATTTCCAGTATGGTCTTATCCAAAGCCCCTTGGAACTAATAGGGGCCATAAACTGGGTGATTTCTGCTCTCTGGTTTTAGCTCCCAGTCATTGCTTTAACTGTGTGAACAGCAGATAAATTAACACACCACTGCTGTAACTTCAATTGTACAATTGGAGTTTTACTGCATGCAGTAAATTCTTATCCAGCCAGCCAAAAATTCCCTGTAATTCCGTGGCAGGGGAGAGCTGTGACAGGGTGTGGGGCTGTCCCCTTGTTCCCAGCTGGAATCTCAACCCACCCCCTGGTGCCTTTGGGGTCTCCTGGCAGCTGTGGGGTGGCTTTGCTCCAGTGCCTGCTCATGCTCCTCCCTCCCATCCCAAACTTCAAACCCATGGTGACATTTTTTACTCATCCTTTTCTCAGTCTTAATGTTCTAATTCCATACTCTGTTTCCTGGAACTCTTATTTTATCTTTAATTCATTATGTTACTTTTTTTTTTTTTTTAAGAAATTATCCCAGAATCACCCAGACATCACGAAGAAATTTTGCCAAATATTGGATGTATTAAATTTGAGCTGACAGCTCCATCTATGCAGAAGGAAAAGTGGAAAATACCAACGTGGCTGGAAATAAGTTGGCACCTAAAGTTAAGATGCAGACAGAG
Organism: Urocynchramus pylzowi; assembly: GCA_013397555.1. Classification (NCBI taxonomy): domain Eukaryota; kingdom Metazoa; phylum Chordata; class Aves; order Passeriformes; family Fringillidae; genus Urocynchramus; species Urocynchramus pylzowi. The sequence goes on along the minus strand of VZRH01004772.1, from coordinate 5,325 downwards.
GTTGAAATGTTGGCAATTAGCATTTTAAGGGGTATTAAAATGGGGTTGAGTGGGCTGGTTTGACATGGCACTGGGACTTGTGGCTTTTATGGGGTCCAGCTGGTAGCTGTGCTTCTCTGCAGCCTGGATGGGGATGAATGCCCAAAATCACAGAATGGTTTGGGCTGGAAGGGACCTTAAAGCTCAGCTCCTTCCAGCTTCCCTTGACCTGGTTGCTCCAAGCCCAACTTGGCCTTGGACATTTGCAGGGATGTGTTGGGATCTTCCCTGCTGGAGATGACCCCAGGTGTTGGTGGAAGCCACTTTTCCCAACCCAGCTGTCCAAGAAGGAGTCAGGAGCCTTCTGCTCGTGTTCTCAGTGATGTTTATTGTCTCTTATCTAAAATATTTTCTGTCTGACCCCCGAGCTCTGGCCAGCAGGTCAGTCCAAGGCTCACACCTCCCACGGGGCTGGTGCTGTCTTTTATACCATGAACTACCTATTAGATATTTACAATTGTGTGCCAACCCCTAACACCTGTGTTAGACAGTGACTTTCTACTCTGAACCAATCTAAAAATGCCAGCATCACCTCAAAGATGGATGTCAGGAAGAAGAAGGAAGAAGGACAGGGCACGCCCCAATCCCTCCATCTTAGGGTTTTAAACCCCCCTGTACCAAATCCCAAATTTTCTCCTTTCACCCTCTCACTACTGCTACTGTGCTGTCTAAACTTTTGTGACTTGTGACTCCTCATATAAGGTTGTTAATTTGTCCCCTGGGCTGAAATCAAAGCCCCAAGTGTTTTTGGGTTCCTGCCAGGGCTGCCCAGACCCCTGTGCAGGGTTTGGGGCACTGAGAGGAATGTCTTGGATTCTGACAGGATGGAGCATCCAAAGCTTCTCTGGGCACCCTGGGCCAGGGCCTTTGCACCCCTGGAGTAAAGAATTCCTGCTCACCTTTGGAGAGCAGGCTGAATTTGGTGTGAACTCCCCTCTTTCTTCATCTAGACTCAATCCATGCAAGGTGGGAGAAGAACCTGCTGCTCAGGGCAGGGCTCGAAGCAGGGAAAGGCTTTAGAATCCACAGGTGGCTTTGGTGCTGGTGTGCATCCAGAGCCAGCCTCATGGCCCTCCTGGCTCCTGTCCTCTCCTCCTGTGCCTTTGGAGGAGCTCCTGGCAGCTCCTGCAGGGAGCTGGGCAGGCAGAGCCCCTTCCCAGAGGCAGCAGGAGCAGGCTCTGCTCATCCCACCCCACGCCAGGCTCTCCTGCTCGCAGGGTGGAGGCACAGGCAGAGCCCTCAGCCAGGGATAACAGCTACAAACATTTCTGTTCACACCTTTTGAAGCCCTTACACACAAATCAATGTTTGCAAACCTTGTTTCCTTTCATCTGCTGCCTATGACAGGCAGAGCAAGGGCTTAATGTGATCTCTCAATAAATCCTGGAGCAGCCATTCCTGAGATGCCGTGGAGCTGGGCTCGTTAGCAGCTGCAGAGATGATCCTTGTTTTGTCTGGCCAGGGGCTTGATTCCTTCAATAATTGATATTCCAGATTGAAAACAAAGCTGTGTGCAGCACCCCTTCCTTGGCTACCTCTGCCAGCTGCTCAGCACATTCCAGCTTGAGAGCCTCTGGCAATGAGGGAGCTCACAGGGGCCTTATTTATTTATTTTCCCTGTGTTTAGTGCAAGGATGTCTTTAAAAAAATACTCATTCTCGAAAAGATGGCAGAGGCAGGAAGAGGCAGTAATTTCATGTAATCTGCATAGTCAGTGTGGGGAAATGCCAGAGTGTTTGCAGCCCTCTAATAGGGATTGTAAACACACAGTTTATGGTGCTCTGCTGCAGAACAGCTCCCATCAATTACACCCAGAGAAATTTCTTTGTTTTCACTCTGAAGTTTTATTTCCTTTTATGTTTAGTAATTAAATCAGAGCGGGAGGATTGTGTTGTGGGTACCAAACAGCAGCAGGGATTACAGGGAGGTGTCACCAGAGTCACTTTGCTCTGCTGTCAGCCACAGGTCATGGCCCTGGGATGGGTCACCTCCCCTGGGACAGCCAGAGCTCCTGCTCCCATCTCCAAGGGTCCAGCCACAGCTTTTAAATCATTTCTCACAGAGATTTGTTGGCCCAGCATCTCCAAGGAGCTCCCAGGTGCAAAGCCCACCTGGCCATGGGCAGGTGGCTCTCGGTGGCCAAAATCTGTGGCCACAGCAGGCAGGCACTGCTGTGCCCGTGGCAGGTTCCAGCTGCACTTCTGAGGGTTTGGAGTTGCTAACAAAGGTGCTGTGTGCTGGGACACCACTTTGTTCTCTGTTGGAGCCTACTGCTGCCCTGAATTCCGAGAATAACCCAGACCACACCACTGCCTGAGCAGCAGAGCTGCTTCTCTTTCCACACCAAACCCCAAAAATTCTGCTGCTGTCTGAGCTGCACTCGAGGGAGCAGAGGCATCTGTTGGCTGCTTGGCTTCATTTTGGAGGATTTGTTCTCCCAGTGGGAGGGAAAACTTTGTGTTCAGGCCACGCTGAAGACTTGAGCATTTCAGTGAACTGATGTCAGGGCTAAATTAATCTGTTCTGGAGGGCCATGGTCAAGGCTAGACCTCCACAGCATTGCTTCCCTATCAGTTTTTGTGGGGACAAGCTCAATTTTTAATAAAAATAGCACATTTAAGTGCAAACCCAGACTATTCCATAGCAAAATATCACCAACTGGATCTTGACTCACCTGTGTCTTGAGTTTAGATTTACAAGGAAACAGTGACCTCACCATTTCTGCAGTCAGAAAAATCCCAGAGGATGCTCGAGAGTGGTGCTGTGCCTTCACTTGATATCCCAGGAGTGATCCTGGCCTCTCTGCTGGAAATAATCCACAGATAATGGGAGGAAAAGCAGGCTGGGAGCCTGTACATCCTGTGTTTGGCTGTGCTGTCTCCCTGTGTGGGCTCTGCAGTTTCCCAGCAGCAGCTGAGTTGTTGGGCTTGACACCATGAGCTGCTCCAGCTCTGGGTGGAAGTGGTGAGAGACGAGCAGGAGAGCTGCTGAGAGCAGCAGGGCTGGAGGCAGGGACCTTCCAACACACACAAAAAAAAAGGATTTAATTGTAAAGAGGATGGCAGGCAGGTGGGAGGAGTGGCTGTGAGGGAGCCTGCGTGGTCTGGGCTCTTCCTGGGCAACCTGTGGAGCAGGGATTGCATTCTGCCACCTCCATCCAGCTTTTGTCAGGGCTCCTCAGCACTCAGAGCTCCCTGGGATGGTTTGTGTCTCACAAATCACTTGGCAGCAGAGGCAGCCCTGGTGTGGTTCCAGTGCCCTCACAGAAATCTCTGGAACACGTCCTCTGGGCTGGGCTTGCACTGGCACCATCTCCTGCCCAGCCTGCAGTGGGGAGCAGAGCAGCCCCAGCTCCAGCTGGGCCCCTCTGGAAACACATTCCAGCTCCAGGTCAGCCTGGGACCCTTCATTCCATCTAAAATGTTCAAAGTGTAGAGGTGTTCTTCCTTTCTTCTGCACTCAGGTCTGCCCTGTGCTCTCAGATCTCCCAGACCCTGCTCCTCTCCTCACTCAGCATCCTCAACTCTCTCAGTTCCAGGCAATCTTTAAAATAAACTTTGAAGGGGAAACAAAACACTAAATAATCACATAACAGGGATATCAAAATGATTGGTGAGGTTTATTTTTTCCCCTCCCTAGATGATTTTTGGATTTAACAAAACAGTTAAAGGCATTTGAGGTCCAAGCATCTCAATTATCTGGGTTGGAAGCCTTCTGCCAGTAATAGGTGATGAGGGAATTGTTGTTTTGATAGCCTCTGTTCCCAGGAATACACAGAGAACTGCCTTCTCACCAGCTTTTCAAAGTTAATAAACTTGCTTGTTGTTTTTCTTCTCCAAGTTCCATTTTATGCTCTTAAGAAAGCTCCAGTTTGTACCTCTGGAGGAAGGCAAAGCATTCTCCAGCAGGAGTGTGTGTGTGTGTATGTCCCCTGGACTGGAACCTCCCTGAGGAGCTCCCGTGGAGAAAACTCTCCTTTTGTCTTTGAAATCAAAGGGATTATTCTGTAAGCTCCAGAAGTGAAAGGTAAAATGTCATTAAGATGCTGATTTTGGAGAGGATACAGAAATATCTTCAATATTTTCCCATATTTTTTTTTTTTTTTTGTCTCCTGGACAAGATGTCACTGTCTGATAATGTGGATTTTGGGAAAGGACCTATCCAAAAGGGAACGATAGCTTTGAATGTTGCTTATCTAAATTTGTTTGGAGAGTGAAACTGCCTTGATTCCTTATCTCAAAGCAGTGATTTTGGGATAACAGAACTCCCTTGGCAGCAGACTCCTTGTTCCTGTGGTGCAGCATTCTCTCCCACTGAGACAGCACTGAATTAACCCTTATTCCTGTAGGAAATTTCTGCTCCAAAGTCAGCTGCAGTTTAACATTCCAGTCTGACAACTTATTTTTGCATCAAGGGGTTTGCCGGTGTGGCTGTGCTCTCAGAGGCTGCTTGGAGACCAGGAGGGGCTGGGCTGGCTGAGCTCTAATTCAGGGCTCTCACTGGCAGGAAAAAAAAAAGCAAAATTTGCTTTGCTGGCAGAAAAAAAGCAAAATTGGACCTGTAATGGTCCTTACAGACCACTTCTGTTGATGGTGGACTGGTGATATAGTTAGGAGACAAGAAGTGGACTTAGGAAATACCAATTCAAATATTTTTTGCTGTTTTGAGTTATTTTACTCTCCCTAAAGCTGGCATCTTTTGAGGTTTATAATTTATTGCTTGGCTAAATGGGATAGCCCCTCACTTTAATCTCCCAAAACACTGCACTGAAAATGTCACTCGGCCTGAAGGTGGAAATTGGCTGTAAATTGGTGAGTTTTAAGGTAACTGATCCAGACAATCTTTAGCAAAAGTCTCTCTAAAAGAGGATAAATTCTAATTTGCAGAAAACGCCAGGCTGGGAAGTTTCACTGCTTGTAGCTTTTTATTATGATAATGTTACTCCTTGTTGGAATTAAGCTCCTCAGAGTTTGTGGCTGTTTGTGTGTGGATGTTCTGTGAGAGCTGCTGCCTCGGGTGAGCATTTCCCAATCCATCCCTGAACGGAAAAGGCAGAACAATAAACAGTGAGCCCTAATTAACACCCATAGCCTTAATTCAGACTTGTCTCCAGCCACCCCCTCTCCTTCCCTGGGGATGATTTATCCTTGCATTATCCAGGTTTTCCAGGGCAATTCTGAGTTTCCTGAGGGTGAGAGACACAGAGTGAGGGGTGTGATGGTGCACTTAGTGGCTGGTGATTAAAAACATTTAATTACTTCTTTTTTTTTTTTTTTTCCTGTGGAA
>VZRH01004771.1:208884-220471 GCA_013397555.1 Urocynchramus pylzowi | reverse complement strand
TTTTTTCCTGTGGAAAACTGTACTGTGATTCAAGCAGCTTGTGGCTTAGCTGGGAATATCTGTGTTTAGGGTGGCTTGTTACTTCCAAGGAGCTTTCAGTGGTGACCCAGGTGACACTGATTGTCAAAGGTATAATCCAGTCCCACTAAATCAGGTTTTAAGCTTTAGGTTCTGCATAAAGATAAACTGGGAATGTTGCTTCCAGACCGAGTCAGAAAGGGATGGTGTTGCTGAGAGGTATTTCCATCTGTAATTCCAGCAGCAGAGAAGCCTCTCCCTGCCTGCCCCACTGCTGGCAGAGCTGTCCCACAGCTGGGCTATTGGGAATATGTGGGATGAGCATGAATCAGGGAGCACTTACACCAAAAAAGCCTCATGGAATAAACAGTATTTAAACAGCAGAGGCTGTAATTCATGGCAGTGGACCTCCCTGAGTGATTCCATCAGGAATCTTTGCCCTGTTTATTGGATGGGATGGATGCAGCTGTGTGACAGCCAGGACGTGGCTGGGGCACAGCTCACAAAGGCCTGACAAGTACAAATGGCTGGGCTGAGCTGGGAAATTCTGCCTGTGCAGCTGCTGTAACTCCCCTGGCCTGGGGAGATGAGATCTCTATCCAGTGAATGGGAATGAGAGCCCAGAGGGGAGCACAGTGTGAAACCTGACATTGTTTTCTCAGACAATCCATTTTTGGGACAGCCCAGACTGGATTTTGCCTGGAATTCAGAATGGGGGGAAAGCCCAGAGTGGATTTTGCCTTTGGAAAACACTCTCAGGGACAGGGTGGGATTGTTGGGGCCTTGTTGATCCTTGTGGGTCCCTTCCAGCTGGGATGTTCCGTGATTCCCACTTATCCAGGCACAAGCTCTGTGTGTGTCACTGTTTTATCACACAGTGTGCCTGTTCCTGTCCCACACTGTGGGAATGGTGTGCAGGTACAACTCCAGAAGGGATCATTTCACATCTGAGCTAGACCAGGATCTGACAGACGTGCTGTGAGAGCGAGGAGAGCTCAGTGGGAGATTCCACAGGCGTGTGCCCACTGCCCTTCATCTCCCCCACCCTTCTTTTCAAAATCCCCTTTGTTTTTGTTTTTTTTCCTTACACAAAAGGGAAGGTTATTGCTTATCTAAGAACTTACAACCACAACTCCCACAGAAAAAAAANCTAAATTTGTATTTTTTGATTTAGGAGTTAATTGGGAAAAAAAAAAAGAAAAGAAAAGAAACCCAACCCTTTTTTTCATTGACTGCTGAAAAAAAAATCAATGTGTACACATCAAAGAAGTACTGCTGTGAAATTTGCACTTTTGGGGACACTTCTTTCAGGCACCTTCTATTTTTGGCTGCTCAGCTTTGCAGGTCACTGACTGTAGCTGCTGGAGAGAGCCTGAGCCTCTTCTGACACACAGGCAGAGGACCCAGAGCTGGGTCTGGGTTGGAAGGCTGAGCTTTGCTGAATCTGGGCCAGGAGCTGGGAGCTGCCTGTGCCCAGGTGCTGCTCCTCTGGAGCAGCTCCCTGCAGCTCCTTTCACAGATAAAGCAATTTTCTGTCATTTTGGGAAAAGCCTCGTTTGCCTGTTCCGTGCCAAGGAACCTCACTGCTTTTGCTCCCTGACCAAGGCTGAACAGCTCCTCTAACCAGCACTTATAGAAGTTGGCTTTGTGCTCCAAATCACTCTGAGTGACTTCTAGGTTATCCTTCTTCCAGTTTCTGGATCAGATGGGGAATGAGCTCTCCTTTAACAGGCAGCACTAGGACTGGGGAATCCCAGGGTTTGGAATTCTCTCCATCGCCTTCGAAACACTGGTGCTTGTGGAACCAAATACTGTTGGTGTCCTCAAAATCTGCACTGAAATTTAGCTTACAAATATCCATGGAACATCAGGAATGGGTGTTGGGAGAGGGGGAAATGGAGAACAGGGTTTTTGGTGTAGCTTTGCAGGCTGTTTTTGGGAACTTTACTGGGGCTCAGCCTCTTCTCTCTGGCAGCAAGTGACAGGACAAGTGGAAATGGCCTGGAGGTTCACCTGGGGAGGTTCAGGCTGAATATCAAGAAAAATTTCTTCACAGAAAGAGTGGTGGAACATGGGAACAGGCTGCCCAGGGAGGTGGTGGAGTCATCATCCCTGGAGGTGTTCAAGAGCAAGTAGATGTGGCACTTTGTGGTATTTTTGGTGATGTTTGATCAGGGATTGGATTTGATGATCTCACATGTCTTTCCTTAATTATTGTCTCTCCAGGTCTTTCCTTATGTCCATTTCCTTTTTCCATGTCTTTCCATGTCTTTCCTTAATTATTCCATAGTTCTATTAAGACTCCAGAAGCACCTACCAACTCCACCTTTTTATAGGTGTGCATTAGAAAAGGTGTTCATTCTTTTTTTTTAAGAAAAAGAGGGGATTTCTGGAACCTCAGAAAACTTTGGCTTATTTTCAATTTTTTTTTCCTTATTTTTTTTTGTGCAGAAGAGTGGAATTTGAGCTTCTCTTATACCTTGTTTTGCTGGCTCTGCTATTTCTAGATTTGGCCTGCAATATCCACCCAGTGTAGGTGCTGTTTGGTTGTGTTTTCCATCTTCCCTTTTCCTTGAACAGTTCAAGGAGTGGCTGGACGTGGCACTCAGAGCTCTGCTCTGGGTGACAAGGTGGGGCTTGCCCACAGGTTGGGCTCCATGATCCTGGAAATCTTTTCCAACCCCAACAATTCTGTGATGTTGTGCCCTCAGCAGCTGCCCAGCCCCACACCAGGTGTAACCAGAGAGCAGTGGGGTCACCCCAAGCTCTGCTCTCCCTTCTGCAGCCAAGCCTGAAGATTATTTCTATTATTCTCCACTCCTGTTTCAAAAGCAGGAGGTTTTGGCAGCATGAATTAATGTCAGCATGGAGGGAAGCCGTGAATTCCCTGCTCCTGCCCTCAGGTCACACCTGTGGCAGCCCCAGGGCTGCATCACCTCCAGTCTAACAAGTCTCCCATTAGTGCTGAGTGGTTTGTGCTCCCCCTCAGCTCCTCCTTTGCCGAGGTGATTCAAAGATGCCTGTTGCTGTCTGTCTGTGCAGCACGCTTCATTAGCAGTGATTTATCTGGGAGCTGAGCAGAGCTGGCACTCTGCAGCACACCAGTGGGCAGCAGCAGGATGTGAGCTGAGTTCTAAGGCTGCTCCTTGCTGCTGCTGCAGCTCTTCAGGGGCCTTGAAGCCTTTTTGGGATTACCTAAAACAGAGGCCAGACAGAATTAAGGCAATAAAAAGCTGTTTATTTATTGAAGGGCTTCAGGTGCATTTAGGGCAGACAAAGCCCCCCAGGGCCTACACCCAAAAATGGGTCATGGGTTTTCACACTTTTATAAGTTTGGTCCATTTGCATATTGGGGGTGAATCTGCCAATTCCAGCTCCAGGTAATGAAGTCATTGACCCCAAGTTTGCTGCCCCAACTCCCTTTTGTTCCCATCTCTCAGGCCTGAGGCAGTGAGGTGTCCTTGATTGCCAGGCCTGGAGAGGAATTGTTGTGTCTGCCCAAACTGGGGAAGCAGCAGCTCACAGTGTGTGTGGAGTTTAGAGTGACACACTAAAGAACAGGATTACAAATAAATGAAAAGTAGAAAAGCTAAACCCTAAGGCATCAACCTTAGTTGTGTTCCTCAGGTTTTCCTGCAGAATATTCACAAAACTGAGAGGTCATGTAGTGCAAATTTATCTTAAAAAGTATTTTTCACATTCCAAATGCGTCCACAGATATATCAGCCTCAGCATTTTAATTTCTATTTTGCTTTTACAGAAGTGCTAATCATGAAACATCCAAACAAAATTACTCATACAGCTGTGCCCACAAATGCAGAAAAATTCACCACAAATATTTCTACTCAACACTTTTTTTCCCCCCCCCTCCTGCCTACCTGCAGTCAGAGCTCTTAGAGTCAAGTTTCTTTGGCAGAATCCAATTAGGAGCAAAGGTGCCTTTCAAAAGAATTTGCAATGGCTGCATTGCCAGGAGTGAAGTTAAAAAGACATCTGCACACGTGTGGTGGCACTGGGGTTTCTAATGGGCTGCACTTCCAGACTGAAGCTCAGCAATCTCATTTTCATCTCGAAAAAAATAACTTGTGTACTGCTGAAACTGCCTCTGCTTCCTTCTGGAAATGAAATATTAAACTTTGTGAGTTTTCAGGCCTTCAGCAGCAGCACAAACTCCCCTGGGATTTCGTAGTCAGGAAACATTTAGGAATGGGAAGGATCTTTTCAATTATCCACCTTTTGCTCGTGCACAAATGTTGCTTTTCCTAAAGCTGCTGCCATAAAAAGTCGATGTGTTTGAACAGTTCTTGCAGAGCTCTGAACAAAGGCCCTGCTGTTGGGAACAGCAGAAATATTTACAGGAAAACATTTTGAGAATTGGACTCATTCACATGTGAAATAGGGAACTATCACGAGAAATGGAATTGCAGCCGTGGCTTGAGAACCACCATCATTTAACCCTAGGAAAATATTTTGAGTGGTAATCATCTAATTTACTTTTCAGTGCTGTTCATGCCAAGACAGGCATCGTTTCTCTTTGGGGGAACTTTCTGTCCTGCATTACCCTGTGCAGACATCAGGGAGTGGAAACTTTGCTTTGAGGCACGTGCCCAGCCCTTTGTGCCTGCTGGTTCTCTGGAGCAGCTGCTGAATAACTGAATAATGGAAAACTTTCAGCTTTTTCATCGGACTTAAAATGTATTTATTGCCCAGAGCAGCTGGGGCTGCCCCTGGATCCCTGGCAGTGCCCAAGGCCAGGCTGGGCACTGGGGCTGGGAACAGCCTGGGACAGTGGGAGGTGTCCCTGCCATGGCAGGGGTGGCACTGGCTGGGATTTAAGGTCCCTTCCAACTCAAACCATTCTACTATTCTATATTTTTAGCATAACTTTTATTTTTGGCTGAAATTGAGATCCAGTGATTGTGTCAAAATTTGATGGGAGGACGGATGGAGCCTGCTACTTTTGATATCTTCGTAGGCTAGAAATTAATTTACGTTAGTAACTTTGAAAAGCTTTGTATCAGTGTTTGAAATGCTGAGAGAAGCTTTATTTCCTGAGTAGGAAAAAAAAAATGAGTTTGCACACCCTCACAGTAACCAGAACTTTCCCCAAATGGATGCTGGGTCAGGGCAGCTGTGGCAAGAGCTGAAGTTACAGTGAGGAGGGGTAATAAACCCAAGACTACCCAGCAATGTTTTTTGAATTTATGGAAAAGAAGGGAATGATTTTTGTGAGCCCTTTGTGCACTCTCGCAGCTCCCAGTCTGCGGGTGCTTCCCAGGAGCTCCTGGCAGTAAGTTAAGTTGATAAGTGCTTATCAACCTCTTGTGTTTTCAACGAGGTATCAAATGATGTGAGAGATTGCTCATTGCAGGGAGAGAGGAGAATAATTGTAAAGCATCTCCGGGCAGGGTAAGGAAGAGAAACTTTGGAGGGGTTTATTCATGGGGATGATTAGTGGGAAAATGAGAACAGGGAAGAATTTCAGCAGCTGCTGAAATCCAAGATTTATCTCTAATTTCACTTAAATTGGTGTAAAACTGGTAGAAATCTCTTGTGTAGCTGCTGTTACAATCAAGAGAATTTGGCACTTGGAGGAAAACTAATTTTTTTCCACAGGCCAAGACTCTTTTGGTCAAAAAAACCAATTTCTGGAGTTCACTGTAAACAGTGTAACTGCTTCACTATGTCAATCAATATAGACATTTTCCTTCCAAAATTAATAATTAATACTCTAATCATTACCTTAAATAGTTCTTAGTATTCATTGATTGGCCATTCCTGTTCCCCCTAGCACACCCCATCAGTCTGTGTGAGAATAAGTGAATTTATGCAATTAATCTCTCCCTGCTTCAAAGCTGCATCTTCAGATCAGAGGGTAAAGATTCTCAACCTTCCCAGTGCATTGAACCTGACTTTATTAAAAGAATTCTCCCGATTTTAGTTCACAAAAGCAGGCAGAGACCTCTCTTGTTATTGCTCCTGCAGTTTGTCTTGTAAGCACGAAGGCCCCTGAACTTCCAGTCTTCACTGAGATTAATAAATTATAAGAATGTGTGTCTGGCCTGATTTATTTATTTTTAATATTTAAATGCCTGCTCTGGAGTGGTTCCTTTCATAAATGAAGGCGTTTTTCCCCCTTGGGTTGCTCGGAGGGGGATGGTGGAAGTTTGCAGTGATCAGCCGAGAAAGTCTCAAATTGCTCTCAAATTCTAATTATTTACAGGTTGTAATAGGGGGTGAGGGGAAGATCAGTTCTTACCTGGAGATGTTTTAAGGTGGATTTTTAAACAGAATTTGAGAGCAGTGAGGATGGAGGTGGAATGGGAAAATATCCCCTTCCTCGAGCAGTGTGGGAAGCTTTCCTGCAAAGTGTTGCCTTGCAGAGATGGTGTCCTTTGTGTGCTGGATGATGTTTGCACAGAAAAGTTACAGCACTAGAGAATTACTCTAATTTTCATTTTCATGTACAGAGTTCACTAATTACACCAGCTCACCCCAGAGAGGCAGGGAGTGAATCTCATGAGGGCAAATGTAAGAGACAGCAGAAATTTCACAGCTCCAGGTTCCAACTCTTAATCCTCACCTGCCACCCAGACACCTGAAATGGTCACAAATCACTGCTTGGGAACGATTTGAAAGTCAACATTTACCAAAGTCTCTTTGTTGATCCTCAGATACATCTCTCCTGGAAAGGAAGAACAAGCTGTCAGGAGCAACAACCCTAAATGTCCTTGCAATGTGTTTTGTTTTGCAGATTAAAGCTGGCCTGAGGTCCCCAAGGAGCCCCGTTCTGCTCTGCAGTTGCTGGGCTGGTCTCTGCCCCTGGAGCTGAAGATGAGGTTGCTATGGGAGCTGCTGGTGCTGCACTCGGTCATGGTGTGCCTGGCAGGTGAGGTGTCCTCTGCACACTCTGGAGTTCAAACACCCCTGCCTCTCCCACTAGTGCCAGAGTGCCCCGTGGGTCATGTGCCAGGGATGCAGTGCCCAAATAAATCCCTGCTGGTGGCCCTGTTGTTACTGAACTCATCAAGGTGAAACTCGTTTTCCTCTTGTCCGTGTCTCCCAGTTCAAGCACAATTTCTCAGAGGTCTGCTCTGCTCCTTTCCTCTTCAAAGCTGCTGCTGGTGGAAGTTGTTTTCCCTCATTCTGTGTTAAGCTTTCCCTGCTCAATTAAACCTTCGTGGAGTGGAGCTTTAAATCCCATTAAAGTGGTGTTGTGTTACAGCTGAGCCCTCGCTCCATTTAACAAATAATTAGAATAACATATTCTGTCCATACAACCATCTCCTGCAAGTGCCCTTGTTTAACCTTTGCAGCCCAAGCTGCAATGTTCAGAGCGTTCCTGGAGAAATTCCCAGAGATTTTTGAGGGATCTGCCTTTTTCCTGGAGATGAAACAGTTCTTGAGGTAACATTTTGGGTTTGCAGAGGCTCAGCAAAGCTGGTTCCAAAGCCCTGCCTGGTCACTGGTTGTGGGATCCTCTGTCCTGGACCACACCAGGAGTGCCCAGGGCTGTCCTGAGTCTCTCTCTCTCTCTGCCATATCCTTGATTAATTCCTCCTTGCACTGCCGTGATTATTCTCTCACATGTGTTTTGTTCTGAGGGAGGGTGTCAGGCTTTAATTAATGTTTGTGTCACCCTGGTGTTAGCCTGGATTGCTCTAATTTACCTGCTGCTCGCTCAGACTGTTTTACTGCTTTATTTATTAGCTTGATTTCGCCCCTTTTCTTTGTGTTCACTGTCATGTTACTTTTCCAGCACTTTAGATAATAACAAAGTACTTAGAGCAGTGTTCACTTTTTTTCTGCTTAGCTCTACTGAACACAAAGAGACTTTTCTTCCGGTACTTAGGGGTACCTATTTTTGAAATTTGGTTCCAAGTCTTGCTAAATGTGCTTTGACAGTTTCTGAGCTGGCAGAAAATTGGATGCAGAGAAATTCTGCAATGCAGAGCCCCCACGTGTTTTGGGAATTGCAACCCCAGGGAAGCTGGGCTGGGGGAACACGGAGAGGATGAGCCTTTATTTTAAGCAAATAAATAAAAGAGTGGGAAAACAAAAGCATGGAAAATATTTTTACTGTAATTTCTCTACTTGAAAAATTGCAAACTGCTTAAGGTCAGCAAAACAAAGTTTCAGGGGGATGTGTTTGGGGGGGGTTGCCTTTATCAAAAGATCTGTGTGTAATGAAAATACATCTCCCAGCACTGGCTTTCCCCCCGTTATTCTGCAGCAGCATTTTCCCTCCTCTTTGCAGTGCACTGAATTTCCTCAGGCCTCAGATTCTCTGTCCTGCTGAGGGAGATTTAACAGACGTGTGGGGAGAGGAGTGCCAGAAGTTTTGTGTGAGTTTTAGAAGGGGTGCTGAGTGAGGAAATGGTTTCTTTTTGCTGCAGGACATGCTCTGGGCCGGCTTCTTTGGGCAGGTTTTAAATCTGGAATTTTCTGTGGCTGCCTGCAGCATTGTCTGAGCTGGCTGGAGGCAGGGAAGTGCTTGTGCTGTGGGAATTCTGGCATTGCCATGAGCAGGGCTCCCTCATTTGGGCTCTTTTTAAGGGATGCACTTGGATTGCTTCCCAGAGCCGGGGGAGTGTTTTGTGTCGTGCTCTGGTGTTATGAACACATGCACAGGTGGCTGTTAAATATTCTGAAGTTAAGGGGGGAATTTGTGTTTTCATGTTGAGCAAACCATTTTCCACCCTTGTGAAAAAAAAGAAAAATTAATAACTGAGTTATAAAATAGTAGAAAAAATAGTCTGCAGAAAGTTGTCTACCAACCCTCCACAGTGCCTGGAGACCTTTAAATGACTGGGAAAGTCAAGCTCAATTCTTAAACCTGAACATGGAATACTTGGGGTTAGTTCTTGCAATCAGAGTCTGGCACAGCCCAGGTGTCACCCTGGTCGTTGGTCTCAGCTGCAGAGAGCAGCAGGGCTGGTGAAGGATGAGCTTTTGGGGTTGGGAAAAACACGGCCACTCTCCTGTGAAAATGTAAAAAGTTTAATAAAGGACAATGGGAGACAAGAACCATAGAGCAAAGGCTGTTGGGTCAGCACACTGTTATCTTCAGGGATACCCCTTAAACACCTTTTAATTACATCAGCCCTCTGCAGATTCATAGATCCTTATGCATAGTAAACTTTTCCCCAAACTAGTTTACAGGTTCCAAGAATTGTTTAGCCTGTCTCCTCCTTGGATCTGCCTTTTTAGAGCATGAGTATTGAATTCTTTGGTTGTGGCTTTAGTTCTTATTTTATCACCTCCAGTTTTTGGTCCACACTGCCTTCAGAGGATGAGTGCTGATGAGTGGCAGATCTGTACAGGTGTCCTCATCCTGTGTCCATGGGATGTTATCCCATCCCAACAGGCATTTTAGCACAAGCATGCTGATATCAGCTAGTTCACTGAGCGTTATTAACAGAAATAAAACCTGTATCTTTATAACAAAGTTACTTTACCACCACCCATATAAAATCCATGTTAATATTTGCAATGTCAGTATTATAATATGTATCTATAAGAGGGTGTTGCCCCAACAAAGCCCTGTGGAGCTGAGTGGTGCCACCATGCCCAAGAACAGCATCCCCAGGGCTTCTCTGGGGCTCCAGCCACTGCCACCAGCTCTGTGGGCCTTGTTGGATCTGTGAGAAATGATGCTCACTCTTTAAAAGGTTTAAAAGTTTATTAGGGGATTAAAGGGGTGCTGGGGTGCTTGGCTCTCTGCCAAAAGCACACAGTTAACAATTTCCATGTCGGGGTTAATTGTCCAATTCCAGCTCCAGGTGATGCAGTCCCATCCTCCCAGATTGCTGTCCTTGGTTCTGGGGCTGGAAAAGGATTTTCTGTGTGACTCAGCTGGGAGGAGAACTTGCTGACACTTTATATGGAGTTCAGAGTTATGTACCAATGCAATACAGAATCTGGAAAATATAAAAGCTGCAACTGAAGGCATCAGTGGAAACAAAAGGCATGGCTTGGGTGAGCCAAAGGGAGATGTGACATCGTGTGCCTGCAATGCTCTGGACGAGTCTGAAAGGGAATTTTCTGTGTTTCTGTGACTTCTGTGCCATCCTCTGCCTCATTAACCTCCTGGAGCAGAGAGTTGCTCTGCTGAAGTCGTATTTGCATGTTAATGAGCTGCAGTGGCACAGACACATTAATGTCTGAGTGTGCATATGCATATTTTATAGTGGGATTTAACCATTCATCTTCTGACAGTGCTGAGGGTTAAGCCCAGCTTAGCCCCACCCTGCCTCTCACTCACCTTCCTCCACCCCAGTGCAGTGGGGAGGAGAATCAAAATTAAAACTTGTAGGTTGAGATAGGAACTATTTAATAGTTGAAATAAAGTCAAACATAATGATAAATATTATTATAAT
Source organism: Urocynchramus pylzowi (assembly GCA_013397555.1). Lineage (NCBI taxonomy): Eukaryota > Metazoa > Chordata > Aves > Passeriformes > Fringillidae > Urocynchramus > Urocynchramus pylzowi. Next base: position 210,074 of record VZRH01004771.1, on the reverse strand, counting down.
AATAATAAATAATAATATAAAGAAAATAATAGTATTATTTTAATAATAATAATAATAAATAATTAAAAATAATAATAGTAATTAAAAATAATAATATTAAGAAAAACCCCAAGTGATGCACAATATAATTGTTCAACACCCACTGACCCATGGCAGATCCTGTCTCCTGAATCCTGACCAGCCCATTCCAGCTGCAAGCACCACATAAATACAGGAATTTAAAGAGATTAATTTGTCCTGGAGCTCTTGGTTTGATTTGGGTTTTTTTGTTGCTTTGGTCTGGTTTTGTTTGGGTTTTTTGTTTTGTTTCACTTTGGGTTTTTTGTTTGGTTGTTTGGGGTTTTTTCTGTTTGGTTGTTTGGTTTTTTGCTGGAGTTGTTTTGGTTTTTTTTGGTTTGGTTTGGTTTGGTTTGGTTTGGGTTTTTTTTGGTTTTTTTTTTCAGTGGTGGTTTGAGGTTTGTCCCCAAAACTGTATTTAACAGGAAAATATCCTCTGTCCAGGCATTCTCTGTCCTTTGATTTCATGCTGATCCAGCACAGCAACACCCCAGCAGTGGCTCACACCAGAGTGTTCAGAGCACAGCTGTGCAGCTCAGGGGGGAAAAAAATGCAATATAGAGTCAAATGTTTTCCACTGTGAGGCAAAACCCCCCTTCATTTATATCAATACATTCCAATGAAATTGAGCACCCAGCTCTCTTAAAAATCAAACCTCAAAATTCACAGAGAGATGAGGATTTGAATTCATGCTGCTCTCCAAGCAGCTGCAGGTTTCATACCAGAGAAATTCAGCTAATTTTGTGTCTGAATATAAATAATTAAAGCTGGGAGCCCTGTTGTACATATTAAATTATGGTCTCCTCTAAACGAGGCCGCAGTTCAATTTGTTCAGTGGGTTTTTTTTTCTTTTTTCTGGTGCTGTGTAGCTCCCTCTGCACTTTGATGTGAGCAGGAAGCTGGGAAATTATTCATCTGCTGCGGCCCCATAATTAATTAATTAATATTTTGGTCAGTTCTGCAGCACTCTGCATTTCTGGAGCGGGCTGCTTAATTTATGTTTGCACAGCAGAGGAGGCAGGGAGTGAGTCCTGGTACTCCTCAAACACCACCCAGCTCTGGGCACCACTGGGGAAGGGTTTGCAAATCAGATCTGCCATGCCTTAATACTTTGAATGGGTTATTATAGATCG
>VZRH01004771.1:194395-206618 GCA_013397555.1 Urocynchramus pylzowi | reverse complement strand
GTAAAAACCCAAGTGATGCACAATAAAATTGTTCAACACCTACTGACCCATGGCAGATCCTGCCCTGAATCCTGGCCAGCTCCTTCCAGCTGCAAGTACCACATCAATACAGGAGCTTTAAGAAATTAATTGTCCTGGAGCTCTTGGTTTGGTAGACACTGTATAAACACTATATTATTTATTATAATATTATTACATATAAATATTATATCAATATATTATTTATTATAATATTATTATATTTATAATTATATTTCACCCCACCTCCAAAAAATTCCTGTCCCCTCCTGCAGCCAGGCCTGTTTGCCACGAGGGCTGCAGGTTTTTTGCAGGTTTTTTCCAGAGCAGATGCTGCTGTGTTTCTGCAGTTCATGCTCAAAGCCAGTCCGTGGCAAATCAGTGGCTGCTCCCAGGAAGTTCCTGTAATGAACAGGGCACAGGGTGCTGCAGTTCAGCTGGGCATTCTTTGATGCTGCTTTATTGAAGCATTTACCACATGCTGTGACAGGCCGTGCTCTGAAATTAGGAATATGCTGCTGCCAGGCTGCACTGACTCATTTTTGCAAGTTTTAGGAAAGATTTCCTGTGTACTGCAATGAAAAAGCAAAATTTTCCTCTTGTCCCTTCAGTGCTTCAGCCTGGTTTTCCTGATGTGTTTGGATTTTTTGTTTTGCAGTAAAATACACATATTCAGCTTCATAAATCAAGCTAAGGCACCGTTGTTAAATAGTCTATATCATATTAATTACTCTGTGAAGCAAGGCAAGCATTACAGCCATTTATAATCGACTACTGGAGAAGTTGCTAATGAATGAGACAGGGAACTAATTAGGCAGCCAGCAGTCAGCATCTCCAGCTGAAGCTGGTGACTTTAAACTTCATTAAACTTTCCAGGTGTCGGGCAAAGTATGAAAAATACAGCTATCTTAATAGCTTGATGTGTCTTAATTCCAATTTTCTGAGTTGAAATGGCTGAAGATTGCATCTGTTTTAAGGGGTGTTGTCATTTATAAAGATTCCCATGGCTGTCTGGCACAGCTGAAAACAAAATAAGCAGTTTGTGTGTGGAAGTTTTGAGTTTCTCCAGAGCATGTTGGGAACAGCATGAACTCAGATATGGCTGAAATTCCTCCTATCCCAACTTTTAATTTGTACCTTCTTAATTTGTACCTTCTGCCTTGCCCTTAATACTTTGGGTGGGTTTTTTTCTGATTATTTAGGGGGTGCTTTTTATGTTCATTTCCATTTCCTGTATTTGGAATCTGCAAAGTAGATCCCTGACAGAATTCTGAAGATGATAATTGTTTTTATTTGTGAGACAGGGATAATGCAATGGATGATTGCATTATCCCTGTCTCACAAATAAAAGAAAATAAATGATTTGTGCCCTGGAAAAAAATAAATTATTGGTGTCCTTCCAGCTCAGATGCCATGAAATGCTCCCTGAGAGCTCAGGCTTTGCTCCAAGGGCATTCCCTCTCCTTCCATTTTTATCTGGAGCACAGGAAATGGCATTTTGTCCAGCCTCACATCTGAAGGGGGGTTTGGGAGAAGGCAGGGTGGTGGCTGGGCTTTCTGGGGGGTGAAACAGAAACTGGGGACCCAGAGGTGAAAAGGGGCTGGGAGCAGCTGGGTGCACAGGTGGGATGAGGAGGAGAATTGTGCACTTCCTCAGCCATGGAAAAATTGCTTCCAAATTCTCTGTGTCGAGTAACTTCAATTGTCTTTTATAACATCCCTGAAAAGTGGGATTATATGTGGTTAAAAAATCACAGCTTTGGGGTATTTTTGAGCTTTACAGCTGAAGTCTGGGTTGTGGTGATTTGGCAATAAGTGGAACAAATTTTTTTTCTTTTAATTTTTTTTTCTTTTTCTTTTTTTTTTTTCTGGATTTTGTGATCCCTTTGAATGCCTAGCACAGATCTGATGCCCATTTTGTGCATCCAGGTTTCTAGCCTGCTGCTTTTTTTGGGTTGGTTTGTGACCAAACTCGAAAAAAGTCAGTACAGGCAATTCTGAAACTGTAAATATTATTGCAGTGGATGATACTTACTGCCAATTCAAATTTAAAAATCAGGAAGAAAGGCTTAAAGAGAAACCAACTTTGGCCTTGTGCTTCTCCTCCTGAGGGAAGGAGCAGCTTTGGGAAGAGGCAGAGATGTGGGAGCAGAGCTCAGGCAGAGGATCTGCCAGCATGGAAACGGTGACTAAGGAATAATGGAAAAAGACTCCCAAAAAATCTCTTCTGCACCTGAAAAAGGGGAGAGCTGGAGTGGGGAGGGCCTGAGGAGGCCATGAAGGACAGCAGCAGGGGTGGCCTGCTGGGTGAGACTGGTCTGGAAACGCTTTTGCCACTGGGTGTGTTTGCCTGTGCTTGGTTTCTCCAGCCCCTGTGGGTTGGGAAGATGGAAGCACTTCAGGAGAGGAGCAAGTCTGAGAGGCAGAGCAGCTCCTGAGCAGGCTGTTGGTGGAAGATGCATTCCTCAGCTGGGATAAAAAGCTCTCCATGGCAATCTCGTGGTGCCTCTCCTGGGCTGGGAAGCCCAGCTGTGCTTCTCCAGCCAAGTGGCCAAGAGCTGTTGCCAGGCTGCATCTCCTTTTAGAATTGGAAAAACTCTGCTGGCTCTCAGTTTTTTCATAGGTAATAGTAAATAGTGGCACTGGGTGGAGTGGGATGTGCTGGGTTCCCCACTCCCTTCCCAGAGAGGCAGGACAAGCACTGGGTATCCTCACAAAAGGGAGATGCCCATTTCAAACCAGGGTCATGAATTCCCAGCATATTTGCCTTTTCTTTTCCAGAAAGGCATTGCCTTTTCCTTTTCTTCCTTACAACATTTAAATAACGTGGGGTGTGCTCTAAAGCCTGTGTCCTCTTTTTCCTCAGTGAGAAGCAGAGCTTCCCTGAGTGCTTTCCCACTTGTAATAAAATAACACTCTACAAACAACTCATTGGTAAATCATCTGCATAGAATTTCCCAGTGTTTATTCATACTGACTTTGTTTTATTAAGTGTAACAGTTACATTTATTGACCTCTGCTGCATTATTGAGCAAACTTGAATGCTCTCTTTTCTTTTTATTTTTTTCTTTTTTTTTTTTTGGAATTTGTTGGTATATTAGGATGGAATATGGAATTTTTCCCCTAATGAAAGGCGAGGGAGAGATGCCATCAGTCAGTGGGAGGAGAGAGAACCCAGTGCTTTCCCATGTAAATTATGTGAGTTCTGGAAGGGAGCCAGGCATTCATTTTGTTAAAATGGGGTTTGATAATTGAAACTAATTTAACATCGACCCCATTAAGTTGCATTTTATTGCTCATTTAATCCGCCTGTCTCACGAGCTCCCAGGACTGGGAAGCTGCTTTGGAGTGGTTTTGGTTCATCAAAGCTGCAGCCACTCCTGCAGTGAGTGCTGAGCCTGTCTGTGGGGTCAGCACTGGGGTGGGGGGTTCAGATTTTGGCAGGTTTTGTGGGAAGATGCTTTGTCTGGAAAGCATCAGCTCATGGCAGCCCATGGCTGGTCCCTGATCACCCCTGTGGCCTGGCAGAGCCTTTCCCTGCAGGATCCTGCATCCCCTGGGCTGCTTGGGACAGCTTTGTCACACCTGAGAAATCATCCCAGTCCTCCACCAGTGCAGCAACAAATCACTGATTGGGTTGGGTTGGAAGGGACTTTAAAAATCATCCATTTCCACCCCTGCCATGGCAGGGACACCTCCCACTGTCCCAGCCCTGTCCAGCCTGGCCTTGGGCACTGCCAGGGATCTAAAACAGGCTGCTCTGGGCACCCTGTTTTAGAGCAAATTTATTGACTTCTGTCAAAAATGTCCATTCAAATCAGCTAAGGAGCTGGATCCATGAATTTTTAATTACTGGGATTCCCATCTTCTCCTGCCCTGCTTCTGCCTTCCTCTGTCTCACTGTTGTCTCCCACGATCTCTCTATTTCACCACTGCTGCTCACCATTCATTAAATAATCTCATAATTGCTTCTCAGCCTCTGGGTGCTAATTGCAGCGAGGCACTGGGTGATGGTTGCACACACAGAGCTGCATTTATCCAAAATCAGGGAGCAGGAGAAGGTGCAAGGACAAGGAGGTGCAGCCATGGTGGATGTTTCTCCTGGGGCTGCTGCTGTGGGATGGGGAATTGCTGGAGCTCTCCCCTTGGGAAGAGGCAGCAGGAGAGGAGCTGTAAGAGTGTGCCTGGCTTGCATCAGGGGCCCTGGGGACAGGGAGCTGCACCCTGCTCCTCCTGGGAATGCTGCAATCGTGACTGGAGGGGCTGGGAGGGGCAGTGCAGGTAAAAAGTGCAGCTTAAACCACTCCAGGAATCACAGAGTCACACAGGATCCCAGAATCACTGAATCACAGGGTCACAGAATCACAGGGTCACACAGAATCACTGAATCACAGGCTCACAGAATCACAGGGTCACACAGAATCACTGAATCACTNTCACACAGGATCCCAGAATCACTGAATCACAGGCTCACAGAATCACAGGGTCACACAGAATCACTGAATCACAGGGTCACAGAATCACTGAATCACACAGAATCACACAATCACTGAATCACAGGGACACAGAATCTCAGAATCACTGAATCACAGGGTCACAGAATCACACAATCACACAATCACAGAATTACACAGACTCACACATCACACAGAACCACATAATCACACAGAATCACACAATCACTGAATCACAATCACACACAATCACACACAATCACACAATCACACACAATCACACAATCACACACAATCACACAATCACACACAATCACACACAATCACACACAATCACAGAGTCACAGAATCACACAATCACAGAGTCACAGAATCACTAGGCTGGAAGAGACCTTTAAGATCATCCAACCCAGCCCTAACACCACCTCAACTAAACCATGGCACATCCAATCTTTTTTTTTAACACATCCAGGGATGGTGACTCCACAACCTCCCCAGGCAGGCCATTCCAGAACTTTTTCAGGAGTGTTGTACAAACCAGGTGGGAATGTGTAGAAACATTTAAAGTTGAATCCATAGCTGGAAAGCACTAGAAAATTCCACCAGGAGCTGGAATTCAGTGATCCCATGGGTGCCTTCCCATTCAGGATTGATTCTGCACTGATTTAGCTGCTGATACAGGGTGCAGATCACATTTAAACACGTGGGTAATGTCTCGATTTTTAACTATATACACATGTGAATATGAGGAGAAAGAACAGAAAATGTGTTCTTTCAAACCCAGTTCTCACCCATGGTGAATCAGCAGCATTTCAGGTATTGCTCAACACAGAACCTACAAATTCAAATTTAAAATTCAAACACTACAGAGTGCAGGAAAGGGCAACCCTTGGCTTTTATACTGGTGAAGGATTTATAGCTCCTTTGTACAACCAAAAAGCTTTTGGGGCAGGAGTTGACACAGGGAATTGACTGAATTTTGGAGCTGGATTGCTGAATCTTCTTGATGCCTTGTGCAGGCTGCCCTAGAGCAGAGGCTGGACAGAGTTCCAGAATAAAGCAGGGATTTATTAAAAGGATCTCCTCCATGGATCCACCTTGGGCAGCACCAGAGCCCAGCCAGAGCTGCACCCAAGAGGACCCAAAATGGCCCCAAAATGCACGGGGGCTCTCCCTGGGATCAGTTCTGCTCCATTTGCACCTTGGAGTTCATTGTCCCATTCCAGCTTTAGCCCAGGCAGCCCCACCCTGCTTGTTTTTCTCTCTCCAGCCCACGTTGGTTGTGCTCTTGGGCCTGAGATTTGGATCATCTGTCCTTGGTGCCCAGCTGGAGCAGGAATTGTTTTGTCTCCCTGCTCTGTGCAGAGAGCTCAGCATCCCCTGATATGGAGCTCAGAACTGCACACTGAAGCAGCACAGAATGTGAAAAATAGAAAAGCTCAAACCTGAGGCATCATTCTCACCATCTTATTCCCATCCCTGGGCAGGGACACATCCCCCATGGCCAGGCTGCTCAGGGGCTGTTCAGCACTGCTTTGGGAAGGTCAGGAACTGCCCAACCAAGCTGAATAAAAGCACAGGAGATAGGAATATGACCTGGGATTTGAACAACAGAAATCTGCACTTTAACCTTGGGATACTGGGAGTTAATCCTGGAATAAGGATGTTCCTGGAGCAACCATGTCAGTGCAATAATGGTCTGATTGCTGTGTTCCTCCTTTTTCTCTTTTTGAGCAATATTGACTCAAACTTTAAAAAATGTTACACAATTCCAGTTTGTTCCCACACAGAAACTCAATGTTTTAAGCTCAGGTGTGGCTGTGCTGGTTTGGAAAGTGCTTGCTGGGTAGAAAATGTGCTTATGGCGTGGGTTTTTCTGGGGGGTACAGCGAAATGTGCCTGTCAGAGCTCTGCAGGATTGATTTGTGCGAGGCTGTTACCCTGTGAGCTCTGACACCTCGGAGTCAGCACTGCCATTCACGCCTCCTGCAAGGTGTTGTGCTTCAAAACCCTTCAAACGCTTCTTTATTGTGACTTTCTCTAATGTGGCATCCAATTACCGCGGAAACTTCACCGCCTCTTCTTTGTTTTTAGGTGGAGGCATTCTCTGGCATTTCACTGCTGTCTTTTAAAAGTATTTAGGGGATGCATGAAAATGCAGCAGTTAGCAAGGGTTTTGGCATTTTAGAGATGTCATAACAGCTTTTGGTTTTGTTTTTTTTTTTAAAAAAAAGCTCGTTTTTAAGGTGTGTCAGCTGATAAAACATGTCAGTCCCAATCAGTGAGGTGAGGGTTGACAGAAGGATAAACTCCAGCTAGAAAAGCCCCTTCCCGTGCACTGGTTTGCACCTGAGAGCTCCCTGGCAGAGGAAAAGAGGCAAAATATTGAGAAATTCAGAGGAAACAACACCACATTTTCCACCAGTTGCTCAGTGGTGCTGGAGGACACAAAAAACCCCTTACCGATGTATTTGTCCCTTCCAATGATTGTTTTTTGAGCAAGCAGGAGTTTAAAAACTCTTGAGTTTTTCCTGAAGACTTCAGACCTCATGGAAATTCAGGAGTTACTGTGCAGCTGCCCACAGAGCATTTAAAATAAAAAGGAAAATGGATCAGTTTGAGTGCACAAATGTACTGGCAGCCAGTCTGGCATTAAAGGAAAACCAGCTTTGCTAAACCTTATAAATGTGCCACCAGTGCCTCTGGAGATGTGGAATTCTCATCTTGAGCTATCCCCCATTATTAATGCAATCTAAAATATACAATAAAGGCTGCAAACAAATCCCATACACAGAGTTTAAGGGACAAAAACCCCTCCTCTGTGTGCAGCAATTTCTGCATTTCTTTTCAGTATATATTGCAATGTATAAAGTGCAAAGGCAGTGCACACCTTTCTTTATTAATACAATTTACAATAGACAGAAAAGGCTGCAAAACCCCTCTACATACGGAGTTTAAGTGACAAAAAAATCTCCTCTGTGTTCACCAAATTTCTCCCTGCGGTGCACATTTAATTTTTTAACAACTCTTCAATGTTTTGCAGGTTTGTTTCATGTAGGTCGAATTTAATTTTCTATAATAACAGAACCTTGTTTTCCATAAGGTGACCTCAATACTTGTTTGCTGTACAGGTGTTAACATTACATTCCTTTTCTTTGGAACATATTTTTCATTCTTTTTGCTCTGGATTGTTTTAGATGCCCAATGTGAACCCAGGAACCAGATTTAGATGATGAAATTCAATGTACAGTCAGAGAAAATGAGTGATTGGGATCTTTTATCAGGGATGGCACATGGACACTAATTATGGTATCAGCTATTCTGTATCTTAATCAATTCCAGTGATCTTGTTTGTAATTTTTACTGCTCCTGACAAGGAGCTGCTCAAAGAAATAAATTGGCCATCAGTGTAATTTGCTTCTTGGACACAAAAGGCTCCCAGATTAACAGGCTTTTTCCCCCTGGAGAGATCTCCCTCATCCACTCTTGGGTTGTGTTAATTATTCCTTTGTCCCTTTTTGTTTTCTAAGGGGCTGGGGAAGTGCAGGAGCAGCTCCCAGAGCCCACTGCTGGTGTGCCCCAGCACATCCTCTGCTTCTCTGGGCTCAGGCAGGAAAAGAAGCCTGGACCAGCTCAAAAAAGTCAGGATTTGTGTCCAGAATCGCCTCATATTCCCAAGATCCAGCCTGTTTTGTTTGTTCCTGGGATAAAAACAGAGGCAGTGTTTGAAAACTACAAATGAAATGTGGGAAATCAGGGAACAGAGCGGGGTGTCCATGGCAAAGGGATCTTGATAAGATCTTCAGAACACCTCGTTTGATTAGTGCTGAAAGGAGCACCTCCCAGATCCAGCCCTTCCCCTTTGTTGTGCTACAGGTGGCTTTGAAAACAATTTACAAAGAGGCTTTTTTGTCTTTTTCATGCTGTTAAAGCAAATTGGTATGTAATTAGATTTATATAGTGAATAATCTTATTTGCATATCCAATTAATTCTTCCTGTTTTAATTTGCTAGGGTTGGATTCACATTGGTAGTAAAAAAATAACACTTAAATTATCAAGCATTCAAATTTTCTTCTGCTGTTATTTGTTCAAGGTCTTCCATTAAAATTTGGTCCTGGGCATCATCTTCCTTTTAAAAGCTGTTAAATAACATGGAAAAAGGCCATAAAAAACCCCAACCCACATGACTTGTACTGTAAAAGCATTAAGGGTCTCTTTAAGCTGGTCAGGAGAATGCAGTGTGAATTTAGACTTTTCAAGCATCTTTGTATCACAGAATAGTTTGGGTGGGCCTCAGGTTTTGGCTTTTCTATTTTTCACATTCTGTGCTGCTTCAGTGTGCAGTTCTGAGCTCCATATCAGGGGATGCTGAGCTCTCTGCACAGAGCAGGGAGACAAAACAATTCCTGCTCCAGCTGGGCACCAAGGACAAATGATCCAAACCTCAGGCCCAAGAGCACAACCAAGGTGGGCTGGAGAGAGAAAAACAAGCAGGGTGGGGCTGCCTGGGCTAAAGCTGGAATGGGACAATGAACTCCAAGGTGCAAATGGAGCAGAACTGATCCCAGGGAGAGCCCCCGGGAGCGGCCGTGCATTTTGGGGCCATTTTGGGTCATCTTGGGTGCAGCCCTGGCTGGGCTCTGGTGCTGCCCAAGGTGCATCCATGGAGGAGATCCTTTTAATAAATCCCTGCTTTGTTCTGGAACTCTGTCCAGCCTCTGCTCTAGGGCAGCCTGCACAGGGCATCAGGAAGGAACCTTAAAGGTGATCCAGTGCCATGGCAGGGACACCTCCCACTGTCCCAGGTGCTCCCAGCCCCAGGGTCCAACCTGACCTTGGGCACTGCCAGGGATCCAGGGGCAGCCCCAGCTGCTCTGGGAATTCCATCCCAGCCCCTCCCCAGTCTCACAGCCAGGAATTCCTTCCCAAACTCCCATCCATCCCTGATTCTGGGGATGGATTCTACAGGGGCTGAATGGTTAATTCAGGAGGCTTTAGCAAAAATGGTGCCTGGGAAAGGGAGATGCACTGAAAATGGATGTTCTCATGTAGGTCCATGGAGCTGCTTCAAAGTGAGCAGAGGATACTGCAGAGTGAGAGGTTAAGAACTGAAAATTAAAACAGCAATGTCTTTAAAAGATTTAATAAACGAGGCAAATGCATTGCATAATTGTGTTGCAATGATTTGAAATAGGTCCTAAGGAAAATTGCTTTGAATCCTAATTAGCAACTAATGGTTATTACCTGAATCCTGTGCCAGGGAAGAAATAAATAGGTGAAATAAATAGGAAGCTATTGCTTTCACCTCCAACCATCGCAGCTGTTGTCCCAATTTTGGGCTATTTTTACCTAAAAGCTGAAGTGGTTGCAGCAGATCCCGTGCAGGTCCCAGAGAACACCCGGGCTGTGTTGCTGCCAGCCAGGATGAAATACAATTGAGGTGACAATTGGTGGCAGAACAATTTCTGTGGACGGGTTTTATCTCCTGAGGAACAACTGCGCTGTTCTGTTGAATCAGAAAAATAAACTGTGCTGGGTCCTGTGCCCCGAGGAGCTCTCTGTGGTTTGAGGTGGGAATAGGTGTTCAGGTAATGCATTCCCACTCTTTTTCTCTTGGATTCATCCTCTGCCTGCTTTGTAAACTGCTCTCCACCGAGCTCCAAACTGCTTTTAGCTTCCCAGGGCAGGAAAAGACACTGCATGTCCCAGCGTGTCAGAAAACTCGGGGAAAATGACCTGCAGCTCTCAGGCACTTATTGCAAACCTATTTTAAATTGAATACACAAGCCAAGATAATACAGGCTGTTTGATAAGAAACATTAGAGAAATCCATAACACGAGGCTTTTTATTATGGGTTTATTACATCAATCTCTCCAGTGGGTAATGGAACTTGTAAATATACTCTTATGTAGGAGTCTCCTTGCGGGCTTTTTATTCATGCTGAAGTAAGCACAGCAAACTTATTTGCTGTCAGGGTACATTGAATTTAAGATTAGTATTTATTTTGGTTCTAAAGAGGTTCTGCTTTTGTGAATTGGAAGTCGGAGCAGCTGTAGGAGAGGAGGTGGGAGCTGCAGGGGGGCTTTGGGGGGAAAATGAGTTTTTCCAGGCAAACTGCTGGTCCCTGTATGGGATACAGGGAATGTGCCCATTAAGGGCTGTGGGTCGTGTGCTCAGAGCTCCTTCAGGAGGGAAAACTCGCTTTGTTTAAGCAGGAGCTTGCTGTGTGTTCATTGACTAAGCCCAGCAAGATGAAAAATCATCCACGGGATTAGAGAAATATTTAAGGGATGTACTGCCTGCGTTGCTGCGCAGTGCAAACACGGGCACAACGCTCTCTGCTCTGTAAACATTTGTTCTTTACTGGGGAAAATGCTTTTAATTCTCTTCTAGAGGTAAACAAAGTAATGCTGCTGCAGCAGCAGCCCAGCAGGTTTTTGCTTACTTGGGAGAAGCCGAGGGGACGTTTGTGCTGAGTAAAGAGCCGAGGAAAAGTTTACAGAGGAGTTCAGGAAGGAGTTCAAATGCTAGCAATGCTAACAAAAACCAAGGACAGCTCACGGGTTTTGAAGCAGATTTGTTGGAGGATGTAGTAGTTAACTGGTGGTTGTCTCAATATAGGGAAAACAATCCTTAATTAGCAGATGTTAATTGGACAGGCAGACCAGAAGCCTGCTGAAGTGACAGCAAAGTCAGCTTTAATTCAGGATTTGAACAGGTTTTTTAGGGTTGCCCATCCCTGGAAGTGCCCAAGGCCAGGACAGGGCTTGGAGCAGCCTGGGACAGTGGAAAGTGTCCCTGCCATGGCAGGGGTGGCACTGGCTGGGTTTAAGGGTCATTCTGGATGGGTTTAAGTTCCATTCTGGATGGGTTTAAGGTCCATTCTGGGTGGGTTCAAGGTCCTTTCTGGATGGGTTCAAGGTTCATTTTGGATGGGTTCAAGGTCCTTTCTGGATGGGTTTAAGGACCATTCTGGATGGGTTTAAGGACCATTCTGGATGGGTTTAAGGTCCATTCTGGATGGGTTTAAGTAAGTTCCATTCTGGACAGGTTTAAGGTTCATTTTGGATGGGTTTAAGGTCCTTTCTGGATGGGTTTAAGGTTCATTCTGGGTGGGTTCAAGGTCCATTCTGGATGGATTTAAGTTCCATTCTGGATGGGTTTAAGGTCCTTCCTGGATGGGTTCAAGGTCCATTCTGGAAGGGTTTAAGGTCCAATCCCAGTCAAACCCCACAACAAAGCAGGAAGGATGTACCTTTCACTGTTACAGAATAAACACAAACAGGTTTGAGGGAGGTCTGCATTTCCAACAGTGACAAAGATCTTCTGTATTGCTGTATGAGACAGATTATGAGTGAAGAATGAAGGATGTGTGTGTTTAATTAAGGTCTGAGGGTAACAAATGTGCTTGAGCCATGAAACCACATCTGTGTCAAACCCACCTGAAAGAAACCACCCTTCACCAGGCTGGGCACTTCCTTCTGCAGCTCCTAAAATGCATCAGCAGAAAGTTCAGCACTAATTTTGATTGTCTGTTCTCCCATGTGTTAATTACACATTATCATCTCCATCTCTTGCATCTTTAAAAAGACAGAAATTTTTAAGAAATATGTTTGTTTTTATGTCTTTATGTATGTTTTCATGACTTCATGTTTGTTTTCTTGTCTTTATGTATGTTTGCTTTCATGTCTTTATGGTTATTTTCATATCTTTCTGTATGTTTCCTTTCATGTCTTTATGTTTATTTTG
>VZRH01004771.1:151445-194238 GCA_013397555.1 Urocynchramus pylzowi | reverse complement strand
TTTTCCTGTCTTTATGTTTGTTTTTATGTCTCCATGTTTGTTTTCATGTCTTTTGTATGTTTCTTTTCATGTCTTAATGTTTTTCATATCTTTCTGTATGTTTGTTTTCATGTCTTTATGGTTATTTTCATGTCTTCATGTTTGTTTTCATGTCTTTATATATGTTTCTTTTCATGTCTTTATGTTTCTTTTCATGTCTTTATGTTTCATTTCATGTCCTAATATTTTTCATATCTTTCTGTATGTTTGTTTCCATGTCTTTATGTTTGTTTTCATATCTTTCTGCATGTTTGTTTTCATGTCTTTATGGTTATTTTCATGTCTCTACGTTTATTTTTATGTCTTCATGTTTGTTTTCATGTCTCTATATATGTTTCTTTTCATGTCTTAATATTTTCCTATCTTTCTGTATGTTTGTTTCCATGTCTTTATGTTTGTTTTCATGTCTTCATGATTCTTTTCATGTCTTTATGTTTGTTTTCGTGCCTTAGAGCTGCTTTTGGCCATTTCCTCAGTGCTCTCTCAAACCTCCCTGCAGCCCCAGTGCTGAGGGTGCTGAAACTCTCAGAAGTGATGGCTTGAGCAGCAAATGGCTCAAGAGGAACTTTGTGGCTTTGAATTCTTGCTGCCCACAGAGCAGCGCCCTGCCCAGAGAGCAGTGATCCATAAAGAGTTATTCCCTGTTTAATTACTGTGCCTGCACCTTTCTCCTTATGGAGTGAGCTGCTGTGCTTACTGGAGAAAAGTTAAAGCCAAGCTCTCTGTCCCAGATAAAAGCCTGCTTACAAAAATTCTTATTTGTCTTTGAGGCTTCTGGAAAAAAAAAAAATGTTTTTAGTGCATTCTCAATCCAGTATAATCCTTAATTTTCAAAACACGGAAAGCCTTTTTTTTTTTTTTTTGCAGTTGTAATGAAAAAATTGCTGAAGCAGTGCACATTATTTCGATTACCCATTAAGCTTTCTCTGCTCTAGAATGAAAATTACATGATTTTCGTTAATTTTCTTGCTTTTAACTTCTGACTTGTAATTTACCAAAAGAGAAAAACAAACCACTACAACTCTGCTGGTCTCCCATTACTCCCAAAACAGGTAATGCAATGCAGCTCCTATTTTGACATCTTTCTGATATTTTGGGCTTGTCATACTAAAACACAGGCAGGAGCAACATTTAGTTTGCATCACAGTTCTGATCTATGACTTCTATAAGACTTCAGCATTAGATTGGCTTGGCATAAGTGGGCTTTGCATACTGAGCGATTTATTTCACTTTATTTCATTTCATGTTGGCCATTATCAACACAGTGAACCATAATTTCTTGTTGAACAATGAAATAAAATTGGGTTTTAATTATAAAGTAATAGGCCTTGATCAGATGAAGGAAATACATGTGGTCCCCCTCAGTTTAGCCCTTGCCTTGCTCTCCTCATCAACATTGAATTTGCATTTTGCACAATGTTTGATCTCAGTGTTCTCGAGGTGAGGAACCAAAGTCTTCATAAATAAAGAAAAATTTAATTTTACCCTTGGGAAAGGCTCTGTTGGGAAACTGAGGCTCTTGGATGTCACAGAACCATGGAATTGTTGAGGTTGGAGAAGCCCTCTGAGAGCATCAAGTCCAGTCATTCCCCAGCACAGCCAAACCCACCTCCACCCCTTGTCCCCAAATGTCACACTCACCCTCCTGAACACTCCAGGGATGGTGACTCCCCTGCAGAGCCTGCTCCAATGCCTGACCACCCTTTCAGTGAAGATATTTTCCCAAATATCCCATCTAAACCTGCCCTGGCTCAGCTTAAGGCCATTTCCTTGTATTGCATTCAAGACTCTGTTTCCAGGAGCAGCTTTCTCCTGGTATTGAAACACCACCAAAAGGAACTTCTCTTCCCAAAGCTGAGCTGGGCAGGGCAGTTTGAAATGGACCAAACTGTTCACTGGAGGTGAATTCTGAATTCTGCCTCTGGGGCATCCCCATCGTGCTGCTCTTTAGAGGTGAGCCCGGAGTGTGTGACAGCTTCACCTGCTCGTGTGACACCAGGGGGAAGAAAGGCTCTCCTGACAAATGCCATCCCTCTGAGCAGGCTTGGAGAGTGCTAAATTGCAGTGCCAGAAGTCAGAAGTCAGGGTTTTGACAGCTATTACTGATATCTTTTCCCTGCTGTGTTGCTTGAAAGTTCATAACATTTTAAAAAATTAAGGGAATACATGCTATCTGTGGGCAGATTGTACAACCTGTACTCCTGGCTGCTCCTTTGATGCTTTGCTGCTTGAACTCTGAGAACTTTATTTAAACCTCCCTCAGTTTGGCATTTTGATGTTAATTCCAGGCTGGCTTTGTGTGGGGTCTGGTGTTTGTGTGTCTGGGCAGACACAGAGGGTCTGGCCGCTCTGCAGGGATGACCCAGCAGAAAAATGAGGATAAATGGTAATGACTTTTAGGGTAATGGTAATGATAATGACTTTGAGGGTTGGGGAATGATAATGACTTTGAGGGTTGGGGAGTGCCCGTGCTGGGGTGGCCAGTGCTGGTGTGTCCCAGCTTCCAGAGCCACAGCAGGAACCCCCTGTTCTCTAATTTCCCCCTGGATACTGGGATTGGCTTTTGTTCCTGCTCTGCTGAGGGCTGCAGAAACATTTTGAAAACAACAATGAAAAAAATTGAAGGGCAGCTCCTCAAATGTGCCCTGAATTGGAGCAATTCCAGCGACTCCAACGAAGTTACAGAGAGTGAGAGCAGCTGAGCTGCCAGCCCCGTGCCCAACAGCAGACTTCAAATGCCTTAAATCCATTTATGGAACAGAACCACCTGGAGATTACAGCCTTGGATCCTGTTTACAGGATTATTAAACATTTTCTTGCTTTAGCTGTGAGAAGTGAGGGAGGTTTTCCTGCCCAGCGTTGGGGTGTGCAGTGCCTGGCAAGGAAGGGCTTGGATTTACCTCTGTGTGAACTCCAAAGGAGAGGTCCTTCTCTTTTCCTAAATATCTTGATTATTTTAAATAATTATTATTTTTTACATAATAAAATGAATTAAATAATAAAATTAATTGAATAAAATTAATTAAACCAGGATGCCATCAGTCTTGCATCAGACCATTCCATCAGGAAGCTGATGCTGAAAATTTTGCCCCAAAAATATAAATTTATAACATGATAAACATGAGATTTCCCTTTCTTACCATTCTTTCAGTTATCTTTTAATTTCTTATGTTGAAATATTGTCCTTTCTTCTCAAGGCAAGGGCTGACCAATTTAGAAATCAGGAGAAAATTGCAGAGGGTAATATTTGTAATGGGGCAGATGCTTAAAACTTGCCAGTGCTCTGTGACAGAAAAGAATGTGTTTACAGTTTAATTCTACTTGGGTTTTTTTTTCCCAAATAGGGAGAAAACAAACCTCCATCAGGTGGAGATGATGAAATTCTGTCACACGTGTCCTGTTGCAGCGTTGACTCAGGGACATGGAAATGTTCCAGAACTGCCAAAATCAAACATTTCTCCAAGGAGAAATGTCCCTGCTGTGGACTGAGTTAACAAATAGGTGTTTTACTCTCTGCTTTGTGCAGAGAATAAACTGTGTAAATAGTAACCAGTTGTTGGTTTGTGCACAGAATAAACTGTGTGTGGTTTGGAAGTTCTGTGCCTGTTGTTTGGGATCCCTGTGGCCTCCCCTGCACCAAGTCTGTGTTCCCTTGCCCCAGGTGCAGATTGTGTGCCTGTCACCCAGAGCAGGCAGATTTCCAGTGCCCCTTGACAGGCTGAGCCACCCCAGTGCATTTCTGACCAGTGCCATGGTGCAAATTACCTTACAGGTGCCAGGCTGATCATCCTTGCCCTTCCCAGCGAGGCCCTGGCAATCCCATCTGCTTATTCTCAAATATCTGAGAGGGGAATCCGTGGCCTAAAGCTCTCTGTAAATAGCTGGATAAAAAGCTGGCAGGGATCAGCTCTCCTTTGACAGTGGCTGATGTACTTAAACCTGAAGGGAGAAAAGAGGCTTCACCTTGAAGCCAAGCACCAGAGAGCTCCTTTCACCTTGGAGCTTTCTGCAGGGTTTGGCTCCTCAATCACCTGAGAGCCCGGACACATTGCCAGACTTGTCTTTGTTTTTCCAGCAATAGATGAGGCAGAGATTATAGGTTATTGCCCCAGGGACTTGTCTTTTCTAAGGCTTGGGGATTTTAAAGGAAAGAGGCTTTTTTACTACATAACTCTGCCAGGCTGCTGCTGGGGTGGGGAGGATGGCATTTGTTCACCTGGCTTTCACACACCTTCCTGATTACATCAGAGATTCAAATCAATTGAAGTTCAGGGAGGTATTGTGGAAAAGAAATATGTGGCTTTAAAATATGCACATGTAACCAACTACTTCTGCTTCTTTAATAGATCCACTTTACAGTCCCTGTCCTACTCAAGACAGCTGAAAGTTTAATAATAATGATGTGTTTTCTTGGCAGACAGCAATTATATCAGCACCTTACATTTTACTAATAAATCAATAGATAATTAGCACAGGCCTTGGAAACATTTCTATTCCCAAACAGCTCTATGTAAGAACACCCAGCACTGGTGGTAGCACCATCAGCACTGCATTAATCTGATTTTTACTATAGTTTTATACTTACTCACAGCTCTGATATTGTCCTCAGCAGGGCACTGTGAGTTCCTCTGTTTATTTTCCTGCTTTTGGCTGTGGTGACCGAGGGAAGAGGCTGTGTGGTGAAGAAATTTGTGATTTTCTGCAGTACTGGAGCAATGTGGGATACTGAAGGGGACATGTGTGATTATAATCAGGCTGTTGACTTGCTAAGAGAACACAAATTGCATCCTGGCAAGTGAGGGTTTTGTTGGAGGACAGGTCACCCTTGTGCTGTGGTGGGAATGGCTTCTCCAGCAGTCTGGAGCCAGGAGAGGAGGCCCAGGGAATATCCACGTTTGTGTGTATGATATCCATATAGAAATATCCACATTTATGTGTATGATATGCACATAGAAATATCCACATTTGTGTGTATGACATCCACATGTGAATATACACATTTGTATGTATGATATCCACATACAAATATCTATGTTTGTGTGTATGATATCCACATGTGAATATCCACATTTGTGTGTCTGATATCCACATACAAATATCCACATTTGTGTCTCTGATATCCACATTTGTGTGTATGATATCTACATACAAATATCCACATTTGTGTTTCTGATATCCACATACAAATATCCACATTTGTATATATGATATCCACATACAAATATCCACACTTGTGTCTCTGATATCCACATGTGAATATTCACATTTGTGTGTATGATGTCAACATTTATGTGTATGATAACCACATGTGAATATCCACATTTGTGTCTATGATCTCCACATACAAATATCCCCATTTGTGTGCATGACATCCCCATTTGTGTGTATGATATCCACATACAAATATCCACATTTGTGTGTCTGATATCCCCATTTATGTCTATGATCTCCACATACAAATATCCCCATTTGTGGGTATGATACCCACACACAAATATCCACATTTGTGGGTATGATCAGAGCTCAGGGCACACTGCTGAGTTTACCCTGCCTTTCCTCCAGGCTATTCCAGATCCCCAGGCCACTCCTCAGTGGAGCTGTCAGAGCACTGCTGAATCCATCTCCAATGCTGGAGCTCTTCCATGCCTGCCTTAAATCTCTCTGAGGGGAGATTTATTCCTTCCTGGGCTCCTGTGGTTTCTGGGGAATATCTGACCCTGCTTTGGAGCTTGGGTGTCAGACACTTGGTGTGGCAGCTGTCACCTCTCAGGCAGGGCTGTGCCCTGGCCTTGGGACAGCAGGAGGGGAGAGGGGACATCAGAAGGCTCACAGCACCTGTTGGACACCTGCAGGTGCCCCAAAAGAAGCCCAGTCTTGTATGAAGGGGCTGTCCCCAAAGACAGGCCCTTCCCTGGAAAACATCACTTTGTACACTTTTAAAATATCTGGTGTTTATCCTTTATTTTTTCTTTGAATGGGAAGCACCTTTAGTGGGTCTTGTTCATTGGGAAGTCTACAGAATTAGGTGTAGCGGGACTTATCCCATCTAAACCTGCCCTGTATTGTATGTAAAATACTCTTTGTTTGAATTTGAAAGCCAAGTGCAGTTGCTGTGAACAGAATGATGGGCAAAAACAAAGGAGTGAGTTATGCAGTGGAGCCCTTTCCTGCTCAGGAGGATGGAGTGCAGCTGCTCACCTTGAAGAGCAGGCTGCTGTGGCAATCAGCAGTGCCCTTGAGCTGTCCCATCCATTCCACTTCCCACTTTTCTGAAGAGCTGCTCTTCCCAAGGTGCAGTTTTGTCTCGAAGAAATACCAGCTTGTAGCAGTGCATGAAAACAGCCCAGCACACAGAGCAGGGAGCAATTCCCTCAGCAGCAAACAAGGAAAGGATTTCTCTCATTTACCCTGGATATACTCCAAGAAAATTCTCTGTTCAGTTTAGTTATTATCTTTCCCTACGGTGTGGAGTATTCAATTAAACTTTCTCTCAAATTGGCCATAACTTTCAATGGAAATTAAAGCAGTTCTATTTAGGTACCAGTATCTGTCACCAGGCTTAATGTTCAGAGAGAATAGGAATGGTTCCACCTGTTTGGTGTGAATTAACCTCGGCTGACATTCCTCATGTTCCAATTCCTCAAAAGCAGGGGAAGATGACAGCATTTAGCATCCAACTGCATGTGCTGGCTCTCAGCTTTGGGGTACTGGAGGGACACAGCAAATATACTCTTCATTTGGAATGTATTCCAATTAATCTGGCTTGCTTTTTTTTTTTTTTTTTTTAAATAGGTTTTATAATTCACTGGGGGGAAAAATATATATCGAGCAGAATGTTCTTCGAAATGATCTATCACTTTCCAGCCAACACCATATGGACACACACCTCCTTCTGTGGTTAAAAGGCTTCTTTTATTGTCAAATCCGCTGAAATTTCCTAGATCCTGCCTCTAACTGAAAGAAACACACTTCTGTCAGAGGAGGCAGACCCAGAGCAGGAGTACATTTGGTTTTTTCTGACAAGGAGGGGGGAAAAATGCTTTTTGGAAGCCAGTCTTGTTTGCAGGTTGTCTTGAGCTGAGGGCGGCTCGTGTTCCTTCTGGGTTAACTCATTTTTGGGCTCTTCAAAAGAAATGTTACTCAGAAAAATAAAATCTGCCCCTGGGAGTGTCTCACCAGTTAGTTTGGCTGGGAAAGTTATTTATTTTATTGTCCTGGGGCAGTGGGAAATGTGTGAGGAGTGGCAGCAGCTGTTGAATGGCGTAAATGGGAATTGGGCTAAAATAGCTGAGCACTTTCAGGTGTGTGTACACAGATATGCACTGCTTCGTGTTCTTTTTTGATGAAATGACCAAAAAAGAGTCTATTAGACACAATCTGATGAGAAGGGTGAGGGAAAAAGCCTCTAAGCACAGCAAAGAGCCTCCTCCTGGCCTCGGTGGTTTCTGGGGATGGAGCTGCTCATGGTGTTCACCAGTGATAAGCCAAAAATGTGTTATCACTGTTGGAGTGCAAGTCCCTGGACATTACTGCGACAGAAATAAAGTTACCACTTTGAATTTATTTTTTAAAAAGTGTAGAATTTGCATTTCAGAGTTATCCAAATAGCAAAACTTTGCTCCCACAAAAGCAGACACTCCAGTGGAGCAAACGCCTTTGGCTGTGCTGACAATAAACATCTGAGTCACACAACTCAGTCAAAAATGGGCTTTTTCTGGTGCAGGCACTTGTAGTTTCCTGTCTGCAGGAATCTAGATGGCAGCTTGTTTTATTTATTAGTGACTCTTTAGTGCTCCGTGAAGCAAATCCTCCTCCTGTGTCAGGTTCTGTGGCTCAGCCCTTATCACCCAGTGGTGGGATCTGGGCTGCAGTGATTTCAATCACACATTAAGGCTGCAGCAAAGCAGCTCCACAGGCTGAAGATTAAACAGTTTGGACTTGCTTATCTTGGTTATACACAGGCAGCAATAAGAGGAAGAAGAAAGGCACTCAAAATAATTTTATCTAGCCAGTGTTGCGAGGTTTTTCCTGCTCCTCTGTTCCCCTGACAGGCTGCAGCTGCTCCCAGAGCTTCTCCCTCTGCTTGAAAATCACACCAGATTTTTCCTCTTTCTGCCCAACAGGAAGGGCAGGCATTGTTTTTGCCATATAAAAGCTAAATTTTGAACGGTGTCAGCAGCAGGTGGAATATTTGGAAGTGTTTTCATTGGATCTTTCATGAGCTTCCACTTGAGCTTGGGTAAATTGAGTTATTCAGGAGACAGATCAGTTTTTTCACCTATTTGTAACTATTTCCACCTTTAGTTCTCTGTCTTGAGTCTGTGTTTATTAAATTGTT
Source organism: Urocynchramus pylzowi (assembly GCA_013397555.1). Classification (NCBI taxonomy): domain Eukaryota; kingdom Metazoa; phylum Chordata; class Aves; order Passeriformes; family Fringillidae; genus Urocynchramus; species Urocynchramus pylzowi. Next base: position 185,861 of record VZRH01004771.1, on the reverse strand, counting down.
GATTGCTCACTAATTAATTACAGGATGGGGTGGTTCTTACACGTGCCACTCTCACTGCTCGGTGTGGACAGGTTTTATTAACCCTTGAAGGCCAGGATGCTGCAGGTGCAGCCAGGTGATGTCCTGGAGGTGTGGGGGCACTTTTGGACCCTCAGATTTGTTCCTGTTTCCCACCTCAGGCAGCTGAACCCTTCACTTTTAATGCAAGCTGTGTTTTCCTGTGATGGGAGCAGGACCAAAGTCAGACCTTTGGTGTGATGTGATATAAATTGACACTCTCTAATTGAAATAACAGCAGATGACAGCCCAGAGAGGGGTGGGAGGCAGGTGACAGAAGCAATCCAACACATCCCTGAGTCAGCAGGTCCCTAACTGCATTATCTGGGATGCTCTGGCTCGTGCCACCATCAGACTCTGTGCTCCTGGGGTTTGAAGCAACTCTTACACAGGACCTGAGCACTCTGGATACATTCAAATGTATTTTAAATCTCTTGCTCTCAAAGCCACTCATACAGCTCTCAGAGCTATAATCCTTATGGGCCAGGCTATAATATTCTCTCTTAGGGTGAATGAGACTGCTCAGGAAGTGCAGGGTCTCAGGAACAAGTTTGGATGCCATAATCCAGTCCCTTATGCTTTATGGCCATTATTATCTTTTCCCACCAGCAACATGAGTTGCACACAGGTGTAATTTGAAGCTAGAGGCGATGTGAAATGTGTTTTGAATAACAGATGAGTTTCAGTCAGGTATTGTTAACATATAATTAAAAATAAAGATAAATACAAGGCCTGTGACTTGTGGTGGGGCCTGAGGGAGGGGACACGGGGGAGAGGTGGTTCCTTTCTAATCTTCCTGGCAGAGTCTCTGTGAAATACTTCTGTGGAGATGACAGAATTTGCTCTCCCTGGAGTGAAGGGCTGTTGTTCCACCCTTAGTAAATCCAGCTGATTTCCCAGGGTCAGGCAATATCAGGGTTATTCCCTTTCATTCTCACCTTCATCCATCTGGAAGATCCATCATCTTCTGTTCATTCTTTTTTTTTTTTTTCCTGTATTTTTTGTACATCCCATCAGCTCTAAATTTTATTTATTCATTTTCCCCTGACCTCCTATACCCACAAATTTCCTGTATCCCCACCTGGGTGGGCTTCCAGCAGCCTGAATTCACTAAAGTGAATTCCATGTTCACATCCCTGCCAGTCCCTGCACACTGAAAGAACAGAGTCTGCTGGAAAGACAGGGCAGCAAAAGATTGGAAAATGATTTAAAAATGTTAAATCAAGGTTCCTTCCAGTCAGCTGAAAGACTTTCTGACTGTGAGCACTTCCAGCGTGTCCTTACTTGCTCTGAACTGAGAGGAGCAGCCAGACATTGACACTGATGAGAGGAAAAGTCTCAGTGAAATCAAGACAGCTGATCTTTTCAGGCAGGAAAAGTTGGTTTCTTTTGTGTTCTGAACAGCCACTGAGGAGATAAAACTGATACAAACAGGATGGAGAGCAGGGAATTTAGTCAGAGCTTTCTGTGGGTGTTTTGAGCAGTGTCAGTGAATTTCCTGAAATTCTGGGCTCGCTGCAAAGTGATGGGCAGGGAAGAGCTGCACCTCAGGGATGGGCCTGTGAGCAGCTCCCAGGTCTGAGAGAGGATAAATTGATAAGGTGAAAGCAGAAAGTGGTTGAGGAGAGAGGAAAGGAGAAAGGGAGGTCTTAACAGCTCAAAAAATCAAAGTGTATTTTTAAAATGAAGGAGGAAAGTCAGCACAAGGGAGGCTTACATCAGTACACCAAGCTCAGAGTGCTGGACTGCTGGGAAATGACTCCTGAGCTCCTTGAAGGTCATCTCAGGTGGTTTTGTTAAAATATTTTCCCTCTTCTACCTATATCTAGTGTGAGTTTTTAATGCTCTGAAGGGCACGAGTGTGGAATGTCCTTGTCAGGGCTGGGAGCCTCATTCCTGGGGAGGTGCCAGGGGCACTGTGATTTGAATTGAGCTGTGCTGTGACAGCAGTGCTTGTTCCCATTGTTTGAGCTTTGGGTGAGGTTTCATTCTGTGCTCTGTTTAGTGCAGGGCATTTTCATGACTCCGTGTGAGGTTCAGTGGCTTTTGGGAAAAAAAAAACAATAATTCTGCTGTTCTAAACGAAATAAAGTGACATGAGATTTTTTTTTTCCAAGGGGAATGGCACACAGCCTCTTGCTGCTGAGACTCTGTTTTATGTTTTAAGCCTGGAACATGGAGATGCCATGAGTGACCTGTGCCATTTTCCTGTCCCTGCAGATGACAACACCCTGCACGGGCCGGTTTTCCTCCAGGAGCCCGACAGCATGATCTTCCCCTTGGACTCAGAGGAGAAGAAAGTGAAGCTGAGCTGTGAAGTGAAAGGAAATCCCAGACCAACCATTGGGTTTGTTCAGTGTTTGACTGTTCTTACAGCCATCACACATCACTCTCTGCTGGGTGTATCAGTGATGGCCCTGGAGGCTACCACAGTGCTGATCCCAAAAAATCCCCAGGGGCAGCTCTGATCTCTGCTCTGGGACCAGGGACAGGATCCAGGGAGGGGCTGGAGCTGGGCCAGGGAGGGTTAGGTTGGATTTTAGGGAAAGGTTCTTCCCCCAGAGGGTGCTGGCACTGCCCAGGCTCCCCAGGAATGGGCACAGAGGCTGCCGGAGCTCCAGGAGGGTTTGGAAAACCCTCCCAGGGATGCCCAGGGTGGGACTGTTGGGGTGTTCTGGCCAGGATTTGGACTTTGATGGTCCTTGTGGGTCCCTTCCAGCTCAGGATGTTCTGTGATCCTGAGGCATTTGGAACAGAGGGAATGGACACCAAGAAATCTCTAGGTATTGCCACTCAATTGCAAAACTTGGGCAGGAGTTCTAAAATGTTACAAAAGCATTATAAATAGTCCTGGCTGTCAGATTAACCAGCTTTTCCCATAAACATGGACAAAACTCCTCATTCTTTTCAGCCTCAGTAGCTGCTTTGGGATCCTTGGAGGAAGGTGCTGTCCTCCTGCCGTGCTGTTGCTGCTGTAAATCATTGGTGCTGCTCTTCTCTCTCCTTTGGTGCCTCTCACTCTGCTCACCAGTAAATGCCACTCTGAAACCAATTAGAGTCACCAGGCCTCTGCCTCTGTGCTGTCTCCTGACACGTGTGAATATGTTTTATTCCACAAAACCCACGGATTCATGGTGCAAACACAGCTCCAGAGTTTCCCTGTGCACTCAGGAGCTGGGAGGGGCTGGAATTCCTCAGTGCCTCACTCTGTGGCAACATCTGCCAGGAGGGAATTTTCTTAAATTTATAAACAAACAACCAGCAGGTCAGGAGAGGGGGGAAAAGAATATCCTCAGTGGACTTGAATGGGTTAGAGATCCTGTCTCAGGGACTTCCCCTTGCCAAGTGATTAATTCCAAAGAGCAGCAGCACCAGCAACTACAGAAGCATTACTCATTTCAGAGACTGAAATATATGTCAAGGATATTGCTCTTTCAGTTGAATACTGGAATATTTCAATAACTCTCAGGAAATTTGTATTTTTGCACCATCTTTTTGATTTATTATTATTATTTTTAATAAGTAGTCAGAGCCATTCTAAATCTTGCTTTACTTACCTCACGCTGTGTTTCCAAACACCCAGGAGCCTCAGCAGAGTTTAACTTTGGAATTCTGTGCTCCAGGTGGAAGTTAAATGAGTTTAACTTTGGAATCCTGCGCTCCAGGGGGAAGTTAAATGAGTTTAAGTTTGGAATTCTGTGCTCCAGGTGGAAGTTAAATGAGTTTAACTTTGGAATTCTGTGCTCCAGGTGGAAGTTAAATGGAAGCAGCATTGATGTGGGCATGGATTACCGCTACAGCCTGCTGGAAGGAGCCCTGCTGATCAATAATCCCAATAAAAGCCAGGATGCTGGCACCTACCAGTGTGTAGCTACAAACCCCTTTGGAACCATTGTCAGGAGAGAAGCCAAGCTGCAGTTTGCCTGTAAGTAAGAAGGCAAAGCCTCTGTTCCCAGAAAAAAATGGGAGCTGGGTGTCTTCTCCCAACTTTTCCTGGTGGGTTTTGGGATTTCCTGTGGGAAATGGATTTGTAGGGGATTCTCAAAGCCTGACAGAAGGCCCACACAGTGTGCATCCATATGCAAATTTTGAGACAAGAAATGCTGGTTTAGAAATGCCAGGGAGTAGGACAAATATTGTGGAGAGAGAAATGGAGGTAGAAACAAGTTTCACAGGATGGCCTTGCAAATAACACTGGATACTTTGGAGAAATAGAACTGTGAAAGATGCATTGTAGTGGGACCCACAAGGGGTAATTTTAGATGGTTGGCTTTGAGGCACCTACACATGGTGTGGCAAAAAGCTGATAGGCCAAGAAACACTTGTTGTGTTTTGTAATTAGGAAATAGTTGGCTTCTGGTTGTGATGGAGTGAATTATAACATCTGTATTGTCTCACCCTTCTCATGAGACTGAAAATGGAATAAAAGTTTGTGTAACACCTCTCATTGCCCCATCTCTGGGTCAGGAAAAGGCTATTTGTAATCTGACAAATTGGTGCCCTGCTGATCAATAATCCCAATAAAAGCCAGGATGCTGGCACCTACCAGTGTGTAGCTACAAACCCCTTTGGAACCATTGTCAGCAGAGAAGCCAAGCTGCAGTTTGCCTGTAAGTAAGAAGGCAAAGCCTCTGTTCCCAGAAAAAAATGGGAGCTGGGTGTCTTCTCCCAACTTTTCCTGGTGGGTTTTTTTGGGGTGTTCTCTGTGGGAAATGGATTTGTAGGGAATTCTCAAAGCCTGACAGAAGGCCCACAGAGTGTGCATGATTGTACAAACTTTGAGACAAGAAATGCTGGTTTAGAAATGCCATGGCATAGGACAAATATTGTGGAGAGAGAAATGGAACTTATTTTCCATCCTCATCTTGTGTTGTGTGGTTTTTGTTTTATCTCATTTTTATTTCTGAGGAAATGACTGCTGGGTTTTTGGGTGGTTTTTTTTGAGAATGATGGCTGGGATTTGAGGGTTTTTCCCCCCCTCCTTTTAAGAGTTAAATTGTGAATCTTGATGCACCAGTAATGTGTGTTGTTCTTCAAGGGCTGTGATATTCTTCTGTAGCCTTTTCAGGGAAGATTAAGCTGTGATTGAGCCATTCAGCCTCCTGTGGAGGGCAGACAGGGTCAGCAATTTCATCCTTGAAATATGTATTTAGGTTACAAACTCATTATGATAAAAGTGCTAATATTTCTCCCGAATACTTGCTTTTTGGTATGTCATTTTCTTTTCAGGCTTGTCCTTTTTTATTTTTTCTTCCTCCCTCTTTTTCCCTTTCTCTTCCCCCCTTTTTTTCCTTTTCTTTTTTCCACGCTAGTTGTCTCTGAAATGGAACATATTTTCACCGAGTGAGGAATCTGCTGTGCCACAGTAACAGAATATGGATTAATGATACCCTAAGCCCTGTGCTTATAGCAACACAGGCTTTCAGAAAATAAAAAAGCTTTAAACTCTTGAGTATGGATCTAATAATGGCTTTTCCACAAAGATCTACGGAAACACAGCTGAACTAGATTAAATGATGCGCTTTTTATTTTAGGGGCTGGGGTTTAGTTTGATGATTTTATTCACTGTGCTATGGTTTCTGCTGGGAAATAACCCAGGAATCAAGCAGGAGTTGTGTCTGGGAGGCAGCTCTGAGGCAGCATTTTGGGGGTGAGCCCACCCCTCCAGACATGTGATCAAAGTTGGTTTTTGTGGCCCGGATCCTGCTTCCGTTGAGGATGGAGATAAAGCTCCCATTGATTTCTGGTGGCACCAGAGCTGGCCCACAGCCCTCCCAAAGTGATGAATTTGCAGCTTGTTCTGCCTGCTCAGCTCCCTTCCCTTTGGCAGGGCAGGGAGGATGAGCTCCCAGTGTGTCCTTGCCAAATTATTAAATCACAGAATCACTGGGTTGGAAGAGACCTTCAAGATCATGGAGTCCAACCCAGCCCCAACCCCTCAGCTAAACCCTGGCCCCCAGTGCCACATCCAGGCTGTGTTAAACACCCCCAGGGATGGTGACTCCACCACCTCCCTGGGCAGAGCATTCCAGAACTTTGTCACCTTTTCTGTAAAAGACTTTTTCCTGATATGCAACCTGAATTTCCCTTGGTGCAGCTGGAGGCTGTGTGCTCTGGTTCTGTCAGTTCCTGGAGACAGAGCCCAGCCCCAGCTGAGCACAGCCACCTTTCAGGAGCTGTGCAGAGTGATGGGGTCACCCCTGAGTCTCCTTTTCTCCAGGCTGAGCACCCCCAGACTCCCCTCACAGGGTTTGTGTTCCCAGCCCCTCTCCAGCCTCCTTGCCTCCTCTGGACACACTCAAGCTGGCCATGGAATAATGTACAGAATGCAACATCTCACAGGTGCTGGAAGTTGTTCTGTCACTCTCCAAAATCCCCTGGAAGGAGGTGGTGGCAAGGTGAGGGTCGGTCTCTTCTCTGAGGGAACAAGTGACAGGACACGAGGAAATGGCCTCAACTTGTGCCAGGGGAGAATATCAGGAAAAATTTCCTTACTAAAGTGTGGTTAAGCACTGGAAAAGGCTGCCTGGGACAGTGCTGGAGTCCCCATCCCTGGAATTGCTCAGACAGTGAGGAGATTTGGCACTTTGTGACGTGGTTTAGTGGCCCTGGTGTCTGCTCAAAGGTTGGGCTGGATCTTGGGGATTTATACCAATTTATACCCACACCTCCATAGTCATCAGGTCAGACAGGGAAGTTCTTCTCCAAATCACCCCTGGAGAAGCTCCTGTTGTGCCCAGCCCTTGCAGAGCCTCCTCAGGGCTGTGCATTTGGAGGTGTGTGTATTCAGGTTTAATTTCATTTGGTGGCCTCTGGTGCTGCTGGTCCCCCAGCCTGTCCCAGCTGGGCAGCACTGCTGGGAGTGGGTTCAGAGGAAATGGGACAGCTCAGGCTTTCCCCTCTGCTTTAATTCTAAGGGAATTTTAATTCTTATAGCAATTTAATGGCTAAGGGATGTCCAGGTTGTTTATGATCACAGTGGGATGAGGGAGGCAGGACAATTCCTGCTGATTTATGAGCTCCTATAGGGCAGCATCTCTAATTACAGATAACTTGGAATTTATTTTACCTTGCTGAGGCTGCAGTTTGTGTTTTACTGCCAAAGCTTTGGAACCAGACAGTTTTGCACCTCTCCAGTACCCTCCACCCCTGGGGTCTCCAGGCTGTGTTTGCTCCACCTGCACCAGCAGCAGCTGAATCACCCCAAGCACAGGACCAAGCCTCTCCCAAGAGATGACCCCTCTCTTCTCCCATGGAGCCTTCCCCAATGCTCACAGATGAAAGATTCTCTCCCTGCTGTGATAACTTGACTCAATTTGGCCCTAAACTCCTCAGCAGGATTTGCAGTTTAACCTGAAATTCACAAAGCCAGCTGCAGGATGCTGGTTTGGAAATGAACCCTCTGGGAGCTGTGCAGGAGCTGCTGCCTTTCTCATCAGCACTGATGTTTGTCACATGCTGTTGATTTGGAAATGGGTACCCAAAGAGGAAAATCAAGTTTGAATCAGAGCTGGTTTTCAGCCATATCATTGTTTTGCCTCCTGTTGTTACAAAAACTGCCTGAAAGTGATGTCTGTGAAACAGGAGCTGTTAGAGAAATGGGATCTACTTTTCAGGGGGGTTTTATTTGTGGGACCCCATGAGGGCAGGATGGCTGATGTCCTTCCCTCTGCTCTGTGCTCAGAGGCCTCTCTGAAATCCCCTTTCCAACCCATGGCCATTTTCCAGGAAGGAGTTTCCCTTGAACCTCTAATTTAGCAGATCCATGATAATGCTGTGGATGCTTTCTGCAGTTGGTCAAAATGATATTGAGATGTCCAGGGGGCTGAGGGACCAATTTCAGACCAGAAATGATGCCCCAGGGGAGTGGAAGATAATGAGTCTGAAGGGAGGTGTCCTCTGAGGATGCTGGAGCAGGGGTGCAGCATCACTGTGCTGCCCCAGGAGGTTAAAAGAAAGGGGAAAGGACTCCTTGTTGTCTTCCTCCTCCTTCTTATCCTGCAGATGTCCCCAGACAGGTGAAATGTCTGATTTTCTGGGTGGAATTGAGCTGAACTGTTTCACTGTGTCCTCAGTGCCTGAAGAACTTGGCTGCTTTCCACCTCTGAGCAGGGGAGCAGCCTCCACCTTGCCTTGGGTGCCTTTTCCATTGGATTATTCATGAGGGATGATCCTTGGGGGTCCCTTCCTGCTCAGGATATTCTGATTCCATTCTAGGAACCCTTTGCTTTCCTCCTCCTTACCAGGAACATCCTCTGAAGTGAAGGGAATCACGCTGTTGTTTCTAAAAACTCTTCCCCACACACACTTTATTAAAAGAATTCATTTTGTAGAAAGGTTTTCTTCTTCAAAAATAATTGTTAAACATGAATTAGCAGCCAGGACCCAGCACTGCACAGGGCAAGGAGTGGCAGAAAATCCTGTAATAATGTGGTTGCAATGAGAATACTTTGGGGCTTTGACCTACCATCCCAAAATAATTTCACTGTGGTGGTAGAAAGAGAAAATTACTCCCAACATCCTACTGAAAATGTTTTTTTTCAATATTCCCACTGCCAGAGTGTTTGCTGTTATATCTTTTACACCAGTAAATCCCATAATTTTCACTGTTAGTTGCTAAGGAACACATTGTAATGGCTGCTCAAAGTCTTTACTGGTGAACCCTCATTGCCCTCCTGTGCATTCATTTTATCTTTTGGAGACTGAATTGTCAAGGAAGTCACTCTTTCAAGAACAATTAATAATTAAAACTTCTTTATTTTTTTTTGGGGGGGGGGGGGTCTACTGAATTCCAAACAACCAAACCCACAATCCAACAAGGGGTTGATCCGTGTGTTCAGCATGGAAATGGGAGAATTTCCACAGGGATCACTGAAATCTGGGGGTTGATAAGAGATGATGTGTTTTAAACCTTCTGGAAATGCAGGAGCCAGAGGGTTTGGGCTGTAAATGCAGGAGCCAGAGGGTTTGGGCAGGTTTTTGGGGAGGCAGCTGGGATAGTTGGTGTGCCTGGCTCTGCTCATCCTCCTCAGGAGGTTTATTTCTCCAAGGATTTACTTGTGAGGAGCAGAAACCCAGCCCTGCACATTCTCCTGGCTCCTTCCTCCCTCTGGAGTTTTGCTGTGCAGGAAAAGATCCCTGTGGAGTGCAGGGGGTGGGGATTCTCAGAGTTCTGGGTGGGATCTGCTCACCTGCACTCAGCTGAGGAGCTGCCTGTGCCTGCCCCCATTCCCCACTGCATCCCTGTGCTCCAGCCCTGCTTTGCACCCCAATATTGAAATATCCCACTCAGCCATTTCTCACCCAGATGCCCCTTCTGTTTTTTTTCAGACCCTGGACTTCAAATCCCCAGCTTTTCCCACGGTTTCTTTCCCTTTTCCCCCTCCTTTCCCTTTTTCCTGGCATTTTCTGGCGTGGCTGCCTCCCACACAGGGTCACAATTCAGAGATAACACTCCCAGCTTGCTGACACCAAGGGCCCACAAATCTGCTTTCAATCATTACATTTTCTTAGTTTTTCTTACATCTTCAGAAATTGATTTTCTTACCATGACCCAATTTCCCCTGCATCCCCCAGAATCTCACTCTTTTTCTCACTGAAGCCTCTGTGCATTTCGAGGGTTTTGTTGTGACCTAAAACTCTGCAAATAATCTTCATTTTGGAGCTGGAATATCCAGTTCTGCCCCCTGCAGAGCCCCTGTTGTCCCAGGTTTCTTTTCCCCAGTCCCAGTGGGATGTGCCATCCCTGTTTTCCTGCAGCTCTCAGGTTGGGATGTCCCCAGTTCTTAAATCGTGTGGTTTCCTGCCAAGTGCCAAATCCCTGATTCTCCTCCAGAGCCTTTCCAAGGAAAAATGCCATTTATATCAACCACAGCCCTGCTGCCTTGCCCAAAATCAGCCCCTCACCTGCCTGTCCCCCCAGGACTGGGGCTGGTGAGATCTTAGCTCAGGAAGGAGCACATTTATTTGCATTTTTCCATCTGTGCCCACATCCCAGGGTTTCTCTCTGCTGAAATCCTGGCTGATTTCAGGCCATCAGTGTTAGAGATGAGCTCCCAACCTCTGCTCCTTCCCCACAGCCTCTGCTGGGTGGAAAACTAGGCTAAGCCTCACGTAAGCTCCTCTTTTTTTTTTCCCTTTCTTTTCCTTTTTTTTTATTTTTATTTTTGATGAATAGGACCAACAGGGAGTTTGCAGCAGAGGATGGATCTATAACCTACTTTACTTTCATCTGGGATAGAAGGACCCTTAAGTCAGAGCAGAAATGGAGGATTTTTACCTACTTTGTTTCCCCCCCAGGGTTATAAATAAGCTGAATTCATTATTACTTAAAGCAGTGGCACTTGGAAATTATCAGTGCACGTTGTCCTAAAGCTGGGAATCTCCTAAACCTGCAATGGTTTTTTTTGGAAGTTATTTTGGTTTCTGGCTGGAAGGAGCTCTGGAGAGGGCAGGGAGTTGCATGGGAGGTGTTGGAGCCAGCTGAGGATCACAGGTCACTCACAACACCACAGTTCCTCTTCTGCTTTAGGAATTCAGGGAAAAGCAAGGCACAGGCTTGACATTTTTCCCCATCTCTCTTCATATTTATTCATTTTGCCTTTAGCATGAAAAAAACATTCAAAATGCAAATATTTATTTTTTTATATCTAGGGGCTTTATTCTTAAAAACTATATGATGATGTAGGTGCTTTTTTTTTTTTTTTTTTAATGAACCCCCAAACCTCTTGTAAAAACTGATTTTAGAGTAGTAAACATCTGCAGAGCTGTTGGGTTATGTTTTCATGGCATATTCAAATCAGTTTTCATGGTTTGTGTGGCCAGTGGCTGGAGAACAGGACAAGAAGTCAGGAGGTTGTGATATTTGCTCTGTTATTAGGAAACTTCTTGTGACACCTCCCCTTTTGCCTCTAAAACTCCTGGTCTGTGAATGAAATAATGCTCTTGACCCAGCTGAAGAAATAATTATGCTCCTTAGATGATCCTTAGGGGTTCTACAGCAATGCAAATCAGTATTTTCTCCAAATGTGTGGAAGTAGCAGTTCCAGGGCCCAAGCACAGACCTGGCAAAGGCCAGAGGTGGATTCTGCAGGAAAATTTCTCTTTCTGTTGGTGATGGGATGCAAGGGCAGTGCAGAACAACTTTATCCCAGTGGCTGATTTATCTTTATTTTGGTTTTTCTTTCCTGGTTTCCCTCTGGGAAGCAAAGCCAGGAGTCAGCATTGGCATGTGGAGGATGGAGGAGCTTTGAATGTGTTTGTGGAAAGCTGTGCCACCTTGGTTTCCCTGTCTGCAGCAAACATGACTGGCTTTTCATTATTTATCAAGCCTGAGAGGGGAACAGAATGGAAAAATATCAGCACTCTGAGATGCTGCTGAGCACCAAAATGTGAATTTCCACAGGGAGGCTGAGCCAGCAGGCAGCTCTGAGGATCAGGATCTCTGAGGGCTGGGGTTTGGCTGGGTTTTTATCAAGTAAAGGGAAATTTTCCTTTGAAACATCCTGCTGAGTGAACTGGAGTCATCTTATCCAGAAAATCTGGGGCTGCCCCTGGATCCCTGGCAGTGCCCAGGCCAGGCTGGGAACTGGGAGCACCTGGGACAGTGGGAGGTGTCCCTGCCACGGCACTGGATGGGCTTCAATGAATTCTGTGGCTCAGTGATTGTATTTTACATTATTTTGGGTCTGAATTTGCATTCCTGCCACTGCCCAGGGTGGGAAGGGGCAGAAGAGCCCGTGGGGAGCACATGAGGCAATGCCCAGACATCCCCTGAAAGAGGGGTTCAACACCCCCTGTGCAAGTTCTGCTCTCTGCCCACTGCAAATCATCTCTGCTGCAAGAAAGTGCAAACAGAGCTTTTCTTTCTTTTTGGGTTTTGGTTTTTTTTTTTTTTTTTTTTTTTTTTTTCCATCTAGGAAAAGATAAAAAACTTCTGAGAGTGAAATAACCCCATTCGAGCCAACCCAAGGGGAAATGTCTGCCCAGATTTTCTAGATTAAAGTAATAAAATTTTCAGAGTCCTCAGCATTTTGTCTCAGGCAGAGGAGCTGCTTCAAAATAAATGTTTGAAATATTTCCTGTCGAAAGAAGGCAAACAGGCAGTTTTTATGAAGTGGAACATGAAGACAAGGAGGATTTTTTTTTTCATAATATCATAGAGAAGAGTGGTTTGATTTTTGGAAAAGAAAAATGGGTGCCTTGCAGGAATTTCTCAGAGCTTTCTCCTGTTTCCCTGTAAGACCAGTGGTGAGAAGGAAGGCAGAAGAGCCCTGGGGCTGCCTTGCAGCCTGCTTGGAAGCAAGGATCAAACCCCAGGGAGGTGGAATTTCAGCCATGTGGGCTCAAAAACCAGCCTGGCTTTAACAGATGGGGTCAGAAGGACTTGGGAAAATCCAAACAGTCCCAGCACAAAACCCAGACAGAGATGTCCCAGTCCAAGATGAGAGATCAGATACAGGGTGGTAAAGTTAATGCCTTGTTAATGGCCACAGTAATTAAGTCCAAGGAAAAATATTTTCCAACAGGGATAGGGGTGGGGGGAATGCCAAGATATTTACCTCTAAAACTTCTTTTTCCTTTCTTTTCTCCTCGGCAAAGTAGAAATCCCAGTGAAATTTCTGCTCTAAAGGTCAAATTAGAAAGCTTTCATCCCCAGACTTGTAAACTATTTCTCAAATCAGTGACTCTCGAAATTATTCATTAGAACACCAGCTCTTAAACTAAAATTCTATTAAGCTCTGTATCAAAGGGGTTTTATTCCAACCCACACAGCTCTCTGGGTAGTCCTGACACACCAGCAAGGACACAGCCTGAAGAACTTCATCTCTGTGTGTTGGTGAAAGGGATGGCAGAAAACCCAGCCCTTCCCTTCCCTTCCCTTCCCTTCCCTTCCCTTCCCTTCCCTTCCCTTCCCCCCCAAGACTGATTTTATATTTTTTTTTCTTTTTAATTTTTTAATATATTTTTGAATTCCCACAGTTTGTAGCCAGTGGAGTGGGATTATCCTGCCAATGCCTCCCCTGCCCACCTGGCTGTGAGTTTTGCCCCTTCCCTTCCCCCCCAAGACTGATTTTATATTTTTTTTTCTTTTTAATTTTTTAATATATTTTTGAATTCCCACAGTTTGTAGCCAGTGGAGTGGGATTATCCTGCCAATGCCTCCCCTGCCCACCTGGCTGTGAGTTTTGCCCCTTCCCTTCCCCCCCAAGACTGATTTTATATTTTTTTTTCTTTTTAATTTTTTAATATATTTTTGAATTCCCACAGTTTGTAGCCAGTGGAGTGGGATTATCCTGCCAATGCCTCCCCTGCCCACCTGGCTGTGAGTTTTGCCCCTTCCCTTCCCCCCCAAGACTGATTTTATATTTTTTTTTCTTTTTAATTTTTTAATATATTTTTGAATTCCCACAGTTTGTAGCCAGTGGAGTGGGATTATCCTGCCAATGCCTCCCCTGCCCACCTGGCTGTGAGTTTTGCCCAGGACATGAACCTGGGATTTGTTGAAAGTGGAGAGTTGTGCTAACATGATGAGAATAATTTGGGAGAAGGCATCCAAATATCCCTGAGGAGGAGGTTCTTTGCAAAGTCTGAACCAGGAGGATTTGAGCAATCCTTCCATCAGTTTTTTTTTTGTTGGAGATGTCATTGCCAGCCTAATCAGATTCCCTTGGGATGAGTGATGTTCTCTTTAATAAAAGGAATAATCTCATAGTCTTCAGTTCAAGGACTGGATATGACCTTAAACATCACCCTAAATTTTAGATTGCTGGGATTATCTTAAAATTATAGAAGAGGTTTGAGAAGGCAAAGCCCATTATGATCTGCAAATCTCTTTAAGTCATGCTTAAAAATTGGCTTTGGGTGTCTTGGCTGTGGCTGGGTACCCCAGGGGATTGGGCATTTCACATGTAAGAAAGGTAATTACTCCTTACCTATACCATTATTTCCTATTGTGTGGGTGCTTTAAAGTTCATTTTGTATCAGTAAAGGTGGTGTTTTGTCCACTCCAGAACACTCAAAATTGCCACTGGACATGTGTTAGCTTTCTAATTGATCGGTTCCTAAATTATCAATCATTTTTAACAGTTCTGTTTTCCTGTGCTCAAAGTACAACCAAGTCTTAGGGTGAAATACCAACCACAACCCCCCATAAAATACAGACAGGCTAAAAGAACTCCTGAAGTGCTGATCCCAGGATTTGTTGCTCATCTAAGTGCAGAAGGACTGCCCTAACCCAAGACTTATTTTCAGTGCAGTAGGAATGGCACTAAGGCAGTGCTAATTCCCAGTAATTCCCAGCTGGATGCACAGATGTGTGGGTGTCACCCTCCCTCCTCCCTCCCTGGGCTGCTGCTGGGCACAAACTCTGGGTTCCCCCTGCCCTGGTCCATTGGATATCTCATTTTGTAGGAATGATGATCCCCAGGGATGCAGCTCCTGTGCTCTGGGGGCTCCTTGCTGTTCACATCAACTCAGCTGAGTGATATCAACGATGTGATATCAAATTTGCTTTGCAAAACTCTCTAGACCAAGACTTTAAAGTAAAACCCACTAACATTTTTATTTTTCTAAGCCTATTATCCATGCTTTTCTTTGGCAATTAAAGCCCACTGATGTATAAAGCAGTGATTGATGTGTGTACATCTTTGTTGGAATATAGTAAAAGCAGAAATCGTTTCACCCCAGTTAAACAGGAATAACAGGTGAAAATAGCACTGACACTGCTTTTCTAATCATTAGGAAAAAAAGCCCTGAACTGTAATGACAAAGGGCTCACTAATGGTGAGTTTTTGACAGCGTGTCATTCAAGGCCCTGCACAGCAGAGCTGCCTCCCACATGATACAGTCACAGAAATTGCCTTTCCAAAGGACATGCAGACACCTGCCACCACCAATTTGCATCATTGACTCTTCATCTCATTTTCTGTAATATTTTTTGGGTGGTTTTTAATAGCTCTTGCACAGAGGGGTCTCTCCTAATTGCAGCACTGCTGTAATTACGAAGCATTTTGTGTTCTAAAAATAGGCACGTGTGGAAAAAAATCAAAGCAAAGCATGGAAAGGCTCCTCGGGCAAACAAAGCCAGCAAAACAGAGCTCAGCTTTCACAAAAAATAGGGATCTCTGTCACATCCCCAGTGCCCTGAGGCTGGCAGGCTCCTGAGGGAAGTCATGGTGCTCCAGTCAGGCTCCAGCTGAGTTCAGGAATTCTGTTATTCCCATCACTTTTGTTATTCCCATCACTTTTGTTATTCCCATCATTTTTGTTATCCCCATCATTTTTGTTATCCCCATCATTTCTCTTATTCCCATCATTTTTGTTATCCCCATCATTTTTGTTATCCCCATCATTTTTGTTATCCCCATCATTTTTGTTATCCCCATCATTTCTCTTATCCCCATCATTTTTGTTATCCCCATCATTTTTGTTATTCCCATTATTTTTGTTATCCCCATCATTTTTGTTATCCCCATTATTTCTGTTATCCCCATTATATTTTAGTTATCCCCATTATTTTTGTTATCCCCATTATTTTTGTTATCCCCATTATTTTTGTTATCCCCATTATTTTTGTTATCCCCATCATTTCTCTTATTCCCATCATTTCTCTTATTCCCATCATTTCTCTTATTCCCATCATTTCTCTTATTCCCATCATTTTGTTATTCCCATCATTTTTGTTATTCCCATCATTTTTGTTATCCCCATTATTTCTGTTATCCCCATTATTTCTGTTATCCCCATTATTTCTGTTATCCCCATTATTTTTGTTATTCCCATCATTTCTGTTATTCCCCTCATTCCTGGTGGTGTTACAGCCAGTCATGGGAACCAAGGGGGGCTGTGTAGCTGCTCTGCTGGGGTGGAAGTGTCACCACTGGGACAATCAGTGCAGCTGGAATTGATGAGGGATGTAAATTCAGAAATCTGAGGCCAAATTTTACACTGACCCCATCAGCAGGAGCTGCTGTGACCTTGTTTGTTTGCCCATCCTTCGATGCCATCTGGGGAATGTTTCTTGAAAACTTTGCTTGCCTAGGAGTCACTTAGAAAAAGAATGACCACATTTCATAAAGCTCAAACCCAGGTAGGTCCTAAGAAGGGAGAAAAGGCTGCAGTTTCTTTTGTTTTGCTTATAACTGAATCTTCTTTGCTATAAAGACTGATTTTTGTAGGCAAAATTTGGGGAAATTTTTCATTACTCTGGACAACTTGGGTAATTGTTACTGTGCAAAGCCATATGGGTTTGATTAAAGTTTCCAAATGCCATTTCCTGAGACAAACTATCCAGTCTTGAGGAGCTGTGGATCATTTCAGATCACTTAAGCTTTTATTAAACCCCACAACAGGTCATTCCACACAAAAATACCCTGCCCAAAGTGAGAAGCTGGTGGGCTGACAGCTGCTGCTGGCACCTGCTGGGGCTTTGGAGCATTTTTGGGGGACCTGGGGTCTGTGGCATCACTTCCCAGTACCTGCCCAAGCTGTGGCACTGAACATTAAAGGCTGAGTTTTACAGAAAAATCTCATTATGCCAGCAAAGCCATTCAAGTCCCCATTAAGGGCTGGGTGTTGGTGTGTGCACTGCACTCCATTGCATTTCAGAAGCAGATGTCAAGGCTCTGTGCAAATATTAGCTAATTAAACCTCTTCTGAGAGACACAGCTGAAGGACTTGTCCTCAGAGATGTGCAAACTTTGTCACCGAGAGCCGAAGTGACTTTCCCAAAGTCATGCAGCTGCTTTTAAACACATCCAGCTGAAATTAAATAATGCATTCAACTCTCTGCTTCCATGGGTCTGTTCAGCTTGATTTGGAATTGATACTGTCCAGAAGTGTTTAAAAGGCACCTTAACTCCTTCATTAAATGAGGTGTGAGTAGCTGTTACTCACAATAACCCGTCTGCATTCCTACTACACCTCCTGTATTCTCCTCTTGAAATCATCACTAATTGCTAATTACTAATCCTTTTCTAATGCTGGGGTTACTGGAGCTCACACAATATTTTTCTGTGCTCACTGGAGCCCTTGGTTTGAGAATTGTTGGCAGCACATTGATCTCCTGAATTGCAAGTGTTAATATCTCGGTTTTTCCTTTTGATCTGGTGAGTTCATTTGTTGGGTTTGGGATTTTTATGGGCAAATAAGAACAAAAATCCTCCCCTGCTACCCAGGGTTTTTGGGTTTGAGGACAAAGTGAGGTGGAACTCAATGGTGTTGAAGCTGAACCCTCCACTCTGCAGTTCCAAGATTGCAAGGTGGATCCTAAATGAAGCTCCTCACCAATAAAATCTTCATTATATCATCGTTCACTCCAATTTAGGTGTTGTAAAAATAAACCCGTGGCCTTCAGAAAGCACAATCAGCCTGATGGCTTTGATCAGGCATTAGCCTTTCTTATAATTATCTTAATCTTGTTATTTTACTCAGAGCCAGATTTGAAGTGCTTGGGTGAGGCTTTGCAGAGCTGGCTCCCAAAGCCTGATGGTTTGCAGTACAAGCAATAGTGATGAATGCTCTGCTTTATTTGCTGATTTTGACCATCCTTGCAGCATTTCCTAGATGTTCATCCAAGCAGAGACTGCTTTTCCTGGTAGCAATCCTTTCCTTGTCAATATTGATGTAAAAAATAGCACATTTATTCCTGCAGGCATTCTTTGGGCTTTCGGCTGTTACTCGTCCTGCAGCTGTCCTCAGAGAGGATGGGATCCAGCCTTGTGCCCATGTTCAGTCAAAATGTATAAAAATCTGTGCACTGGCAGGTGGCCAGAGGAATGTTACAGTGGTTCCTGTAAAATTAAAAAAAAAAAAAAAAAAAAAAAAAAAAAAAAAAAAAAAAAAAAAAAAAAAAAAATAGAAAAATACTCAAAAAGCTTGTAAATTTTATAGAATTTAGGAATGAAAGATTATAGCTTTCTGACTGATAGGGGTTTTTTTTTCTGTTTTTCTTTTGTCCTAAGCCAGTAAAGAAAGAGAGAAAGGCCCATAAATGTTTCTTTTCTAAAAAGGGAAATGAAGCAGTGACAACTTTGGATTTTATTTATTTAAATTTTTTTTAAGCATGTGTGCAGAAAACATTTTTAAGAGAGGATAAAAATCAAGGCTCAGTTTTCCATCCTTGTAACTTCATAATGATGTTCCTACCAGTTCCTGCTGATAAATATTTATCACCTCTGTGTTTTCTCTGGTTCCCAACTGCACTGACAACAGGTTTGTAATTGCCAAACCAAGGCTCAGCTACACTGGAAACAAGGGGGGGGAAAAAGAAAATTGAAATGCAGGAAATTGTAAAAGATCAGAGGCTGCCAAAGTGATTCCATGTCTTGGTGCTCCCACGAAGCAGCTGCTGGTGACAATCCTGGTGCCACTGCTCAGCTCAGAGTCACCTCCTCACTTCACTGCAAGTCTCCTGAATTCAGTGGGCAAGGAGAGCAGGGGGAGTTGTATTTTTGCAGTGCAGGGGCCCTGAGGAGAGGAAAAAGAGAGAGGTGGAAGGAGGAATTTTAATTTAATTTAATTAAAGCACTCTGTGGCTTAACATGCAGCTGGTGCAAGAGGCTTCCTTGTGGGGAAGGAAGGGTCTCCACACACGGGATGGGAAGGCAGCAGCAGCAGCGAGGGAAACAGCCTGGCTTGGGATGGAATTGGTTATTTAAGGCAGTAATTCTTCCTAAATCCATACAACAAACCTCCCCCAGCGTTACAGGTGCTGGGGTTTTCTCCAGCTGTGTCTGTTTCTGTGGGTGAATCAGCACCTTCCCCCTTTCCAGCCTGGGCAAGGAATTTCCTGATTCTTTCGTTGATGCTCCTCAGCCTCCTGCTGCCTCACATTCCCCCCCAGATCCCCCCAGCCCACCCTCCACGCTGATATTTGCTTTATTTCATCATTTTCCTTTTGTGATCAGCCTTTAACAGAGTTCTTTCTCTCCTGGCAGACCTTGAGAACTTCAAGACCAGGACAAGGAGCACGGTGTCCGTCCGCCAGGGCCAGGGCATGGTGCTGCTCTGTGGGCCCCCACCCCACTCCGGAGGTAAAGAGCTTTCCTTCTCTTGATTTCAGTGCCTGGCAACAAACTGGGGGGGTTTCCCTTCTCAGGGAAGGGAATTCTCAGGATTTTCAGGAAGTTTGAAGCAGGACAGGGTTGTGGCAGGGCCACCCTGGCTGAGGGGGTCCTGGTGACTGGGGAAGCTCCAGGGGGGGACAAATGCAGAGAAAGAGAACTTTATTGATCTGAGTATAAACTTCAGAGATCAACTGATGGAAACTCAAGCAATGTGTTCATGTCCTGAAGATGTCACCAAGACCTTCTTGTGCAGCCTTTCTGGTTTGTGGCCTGGGTGTGTCTCCTGCTAAAAAGGTGAACTTGCTGACAGAGCCACTTTTGTGCATCATCTTTTCATTATTTTCTCCTTTTCAAACACTGCTGGCACTATTTTTTGTGTCCTGGGCACTCAGGATGTGTCCAGATCTCACAGGATGCTGTTTGCTTCAAAGAGGAATGTTAGGAAAATACCAAACAATTCTTTCAGTTTAACACAAACTTATTTTAACTGTGCCAATTGTTTGCTTCCTGAGCATGTGCGTTGCACTGTTCTGTTTAAAATGTGCTGGAGAGAGAGTGGTTCTGTGAGAATTCCTGCTGGAAGCCCTGACAAGCTCCATGTGTGTCCCTCCCCACCAGGACCCACACCAGCCACTGCAGCTGGCTCCTCCATCGGGGGCTGCTCGCTCCATCAAAACAACACAACATCTTCCACAGATCTGTGGCCCTTTTAAAGAAATCTGCAATCCTGCTTTGAGGTCTGTCTGGCCTCATCAGCTGGATGGAAATTGCCCCGTGGACCATGTGCTGTTAGGCTGAGCTTATTGCTCAGACAGGAGCAGGCAGAGGCTTGAGGAGCTGCTGGGCTCGTGGCAGAGCTGCCCAGGGGCTTTGTCCCACTGGGACCCTTCCCAGCCAGCAGCACTGACCCCCAGCACTGCCCACTCCTGGGGGGATGATGCCTCAGGTTTAGCTTTTCTATTTTTCACATTCTGTGCTGCTTTGGTGTGCAGTTCTGAGCTCCATATCAGGGGATGCTGAGCTCTCTGCACAGAGCAGGGAGACAAAACAATTCCTGCTCCAGCTGGGCACCAAGGACAAATGATCCAAACCTCAGGCCCAAGAGCACAAACAACGTGGGCTGGAGAGAGAAAAACAAGAAGGATGGGACTGCATAACCTAAAGCTGTAATTGGACAATGAACTCTAAGTTAATTAATTAACTCCAAGTTTACTTTAGTTTCATATGTGCATTGAAAATGAAATCTGAAAGAAATAATTTGAAAAAACAAAACTTTTCAATCTGGGAATTGCCGTTGCTTTGCTGATGAGGGTATTCACTGGAATAGTAGAAGCCTGAAAAAAAACATCCTGGCCAGGTGCTGAGATTTGGGAAAAGAAAAATAGTAAATGAGAACGGAATTATTTCAGCCATTGTGTCACTGGTTGTTTTGGGCTTAAAAATGGTGACTTTATTAAGAAGATGCTGATCAGCATCCAGACCATTAGCCTTTCATCTGTGGTTCACTCTAATACTTTGCCACTTGGAGATATCCATTTTTGAGGAGCTGTCAGCTAACAGTGAAGTTATGTTGGCCTACATACATTAGTTGTTGAGGCTTTCTTTTTATTTTTTTCTTGTTAATGATGCCCAATAAAGAGCTTCCGACTGTTCAAACGTTACGGGAAATTCATCCCGAAAATGAGTCCAAATGACAAACAAGTCCTTTCAGCATCAACAAATGGGCTGTGTACAGCTCACACAGAACAATTTGGGCATTGCCTTGCACTGTCCCAATTTTTGGTTTGAAATGAGCTGGAAATCCAAGCCCATGGATCTGAGCTCCCCCCCCAGACCCCAAATGGAGCTGGAATGCGTGCTCCGTGCGGCGGGGAGCCGCTGTTTGTCAGGTCACTGCCTTGTGCTGGTACATTCTGTTAAGCAGCATAATGATGTGATGGCCTCCTCTGATGAAGTGCATGCTGAGTGCTGGAGGTTTGGAAAATAAATGTTCATTTGCAGCTCGGGAAGCGGCTGGGCTGGAAAGCAGAATAAATGCAAATCAAACATTTGCTTCCGCCGCGTTTTCTGCTCTTGCAGCAGTGGATTCCCAAACCCCCGAGGCCAGTCCTGCTGTATTGATGACCCCTTTGTCTGCTAGAAGTTCCAGTTCTTTTCCTCTCCTATTTTTTTTTTTTTTGCCTTCTCCATTTGTTCCTAATGGACTGGTAGAAACCTGCCTTCGTTGTTAGGATTTTTCTGAGATAATTACCCTGCGTGTGAAGGGTGTTCCCTCATTATTTCTGCAGCTTGTTTAATCAAAAGCCCAACAATGGTCTTGTGTCAACCATTCTGCCCTGAAACTCCACAGAAGAAATCACAGAAGAGTAAATATTGCTCTGTGAACGTGGCACTGGGGCCTGGGTAACAGCACGATGAGCTGCTGGGGGTGTTTAAGTGGGCAAGAGGAAACAGTCAAAAATCCTAAAAGTCTGTGTGGAGCTCAAATTTGGCTTTGGTTTTGGTGCAGAACACCAGAGGCCTCAGTGTGGCCACAGCATGACCTGGGCAGTCCCCAGTGATGGAGTCACAGAAATGGGTTTGGACATTGGAGGGGCATCAAAAAGTTCCTGTGACTTTTTTGCTGAGTCTCATTTTAGGTACCTCAGCCTGCCTTAGGATGAGTTCTAATATTTGGATACCAGAAGACAAAGCTCTCCTTTCCTTCTGAGGAGCTCTGCAGGGGGAAACACCTTTGCTTGTTTGCTTTTTTTGGTGCTGTTAATCACACTTGGCAAGATACATTTCTCGTTGAGATAAACGTAATTGAAACAAACAAACAAAAAGCTCCAAAATCCAAAGCAAACACTCGCTTGTGTTTCTCAGGGCTCTGAATCTAAGTTGTGTTCCAAAGGGGATATGCCTGGGAAGTATTTGGAGGTCACTGTCCTTTTAACTTGATCTCCACATTTTAAGATAAAGCATTCTTTTGTCCCAAATAATTATTTTCATTTAACTTCGTGGGAGCTGATTCATTTAGCTGCCACTTTTATTAGATTTATTTGATAGTCAGGGCAGGGTTAGTTAATATTTTAACAACTACAGTTTTCAAATTCCTTCTAGCATCCCTGGCATTTCGTTGTGAGTCCAGAGGCTAAAAAAATACAGTCTTGGAAAGGATTTTCTACTTGACAGGCTGGTAGCACACCCTTCCTCATGCAGAACAAACAGGTCTGGAAATCCTTCCCCTCCCTTCTGTGGGAAGATAAATGAACTTGTCTTTAGGATTTCTCTCCCCCCCCCTTCCTGTGAGTTTCTCGTGGTTCATCTTTAGAAAGATCTATAACCACGTTCTCATGACATTTGCCTCGCAGCCCTCGTGGGAAAAGCCTGTGGAGATGGAGCTCTCCAAGTGCTGTGAGAAATGCTGAGTGTACACAGAGGGCTGCTGGAAATGATCTCTCAATTCCTTGGTCATTTGAATTCCGTGTTCTGGTCGCATTCCCGGCGGTGTGTCCTGTTCTGAGAGTCCTCTGTGCTTCGCTCACTCCCCCACTCACCACAGCTGGAGCACATCTGTTCTCACTCCCAATCTAGCTCAGTAATCTGGGCAAGAAATCAACCAGCTGATGGCTTTTTTAGATAAGAAAGTGCTCAGCTGGGGAGCTGCTGGTGTTCTGTAGGATGTGTCTTCTCCTGTAGACACGTCCTCAAAAGTTCCTGCTGACCCTGGAACCGAATCTCCCCAATATTTTCCCTCTCTGAACCTCAGTTCCTCAGACACTTTGTCCCTCTGCTCCTTTCTGACCTTCCTGGGCATCTGGGAGCCGTGTCCCCTTGAGTGAACAAAGGCAGGAATTCAAGGAATATCAGTTTTCTGTCTCTGCAGTGCCCATGTTCTCAATGCACTTGGAAAATTCCATTTTCCTGAAGAGGAGGAGATTCATTAAAGCTCAGTTGTTCCCATAATTCTTTCCTATCTGATGCCATCACTCCTGATGGAAACACAGCCATGGATGGGAACACATCCTTGTCTGTGAGCTGAGCTGTTGACAGAGAATTATTCCCACATCTTTTCACAGATTGGATGCATTCAGGTTTTCTCATTCTCTCCTGCCTTTCTTTCCCTGCCGGTATCCAGGAAAACTTTTAGTTCTGTTGCACAGCTTAATCAAGTAGAACTAACTAAATTTTAGCATTTGACAGAGGAGATGGCAATTCTGATCCCATCTCAATCTCAGCCTCTCATGCTGCAAGGGCAGGAGTGAAGTGTGGACACCAAATGTGTTTGCAGAAAGCACTTCACAGATTCCAGTGCTGCTAAAACCACTCCTGGGCACAGAAATCATTAGTGGCTGCTCACTTGTCCTCTCACTTTTTCTCTCCTTTTATTATTATTTTTTTAAGGGGATGATGGACACTTCATGGGCTGGGAACAGGGAGGATCTTTGGGCTGATGGCCTCTAGTGGGATGACTGGTTTGGGGGGTTTGTCCTGTAAATAATCCATCCCACAAATCATGTCTTGTGTTTGTACAGCCCCCACCAGGCAGTGCAGCGAGGAAGGGGAACAAACCTGGGAAAAATTAAGAGTGCAGGAGGAAAAAGGCAATTATCAGGCATTTTTATACCATGATCAGCAAATGGAGCATAGCAGGAATCCTGGAGCATTTAATGTCCTCACTCCACTACAGCAACCTTAACATTCAGCCTTTATTTTCCTGTTTCTTTCAGTGTGGGATGCCCAGAACTTTTGAGAAATGTGAATTTTACAGAACCTGTATTCCCAGTTCCCCCTTGCCAGGCAGGTTGTCAAAGGGCTGAGCTACCCCTGTTACTCCTCATTAAGGGATTGATAGTTTCTCCTCTTTCTCTCCTGTCTTTAATGTCTTTGGAAGCCTTTGCTGCTTGGTCAGATTTGGTTCCAATTAATGAGAAGCTAATTTAGAGAGGAGCCTCGCACACATGGGTGGGCACAGTGGCTGTAAAAGTTCCATTTCTCCAGGAAACCAAGCAAAAAATCTGCTAAGCTGGTTGGAAGGTGGTTCAGCTATTTGTCAGAAGGCTGCAGGGTTACTGAGCAGCCTGTCACAGATCACTCCCAAGGCTGGAGGGAAAATCTGAGCAGGGAAACTCCCCCTTGGGGCTGGGAAAAGCAAAGAAAAAGGAGGCAGGGAAATATTTTCCCATTAGGGATGGGAAAATCCATCACTGATGGATTTGGCTGTGGTGTGGGGTTGATGTTGGCAGACCTGGAGCATCAGGAGGGGCTGCAAACCTGCCTGGGTTGTGGGGCAGGTGTTAAAACTTGTTTTCCATGGATAATTCTGCCTGGAGGATGCAGGGAAGGACAGAGGGGAGGCTCAGTTCCCAAACAAACAGGAAAGTACCCCAGCAGGGTTGTGTTCCCATGAGCTGGGGCTCCACAGCTCACAGCTGACTTTCCTGGAATGGGAACATGTGAAATTCCAGCAGGAATTCCCAGGAATTCCCAGAGGGGGATGCAGGATGAATGCTGGAGATGTGTGGCAGATGGAGGAGACCATGAGGAGAGCAAAGGAAGCAGCATCTCAAAAATACCTGAACCTGTCACCAGTTTTTCCTCCTAATAGTGACTGCCACTCCCATGTCCCCAAAAGCAGGAAAATTCCCATGTCCAAAGTGTCAGCATCCTAAAAGTGTTTTCCAGAGCATGAACAGCTGAGCTCAAAAAGCCTCTGAGTGATTGATCTCAGGCCAGGATCCAGAAAACAACTTCCCAAAGCTTCCAACTGCAGCAGTTTGTCTCCTGCTCCTGAAATCTGCATCTGAGCAGCCTGGCAGCATTTCTGCCCAAAAATTCCCTCAAAATTCAGCCCCAATTTCCCTCCAGGTGTCTCTTTCCATCACAGGGAGAGGGTGAGTCACACCCTAGGTTTCTGCAATTCGTCTGTGTCTGGCTCCATGTGATGGAGATTATTACAGTTCAGCAAAAATGGGGTTCATTAAACTTAAAATCAGGCATATGAAACTCTCATTTAAATAAAAAGTGATTGAGAATGGTAACTTCCATTTAAAGTGCATCTCCCATCATTTATTTTTTATGCTCTGCCACAGTCACCGTTTAAATTATTAAAAGCAAGAAGTAAAAAGCTTCTCAGGAGATAGAAATGGATTAGATTAAAATTAATCTGACATAATCCTTTCTGTAAAACTGCTGATTCAGTTTGTGCACAAGTTTATCAACATATTTGAGGATGAAGGATAAGGATAAATTCTCCTCTAATTTGGGAGTGCTTTGGCTTGATATTTCTGACAGCACAGGGAACACACAGAGCTCTCTTAATTGAGAGATTTATGAAATTACAAATATTTCTTACAGCACAAATGCCAAGCTCATCATAGATTTACACTCATTTGAGCACCACCTGAGGTGGTGAGTGTGATCTGCCTCATTTCAGAGAGGATGAATTTTGAGGTGCAAAAAATAGGGGCTGGGCCAAGAACAGACCCAGATTTTCAGCTGGCACGTGTCACTTGTCCCCTGCAGAGTCAGCACCCCCAGCATTCCCTTTTTCGTGCCCCAGGTGGGTGGCAAGGACACAGGAGGAGCTCTGGGGTCTGTAACTGGAAAGGAGGAGGCTCAGCCCTCCACTCAAGACCTTGGAAACAGGAAAATAATAAGGAACACGACGTTAATGGATTTTTTATTTATCAGTGACAGCTCGTGACATCTTTAAAAAGAAATCATCTGCGAGCCAGTGGTGTGGTTTATTCCCTGTTTGGTTGCAGTCAGCACTAAATGAAGATTGAAATGGGATTGAGAGGGGGTAGGGCCGGCAGGGCTTGGCTAAAGATGAGTGAAATCTGTCGTCTGACAGAAGCCAGTCAATAGCATTTATCGGGAGCTGTAACATCTTGTGATGTCTTTATGAACTAAATTAGAGATCAGAGTCCTGCTCCCAGGCTCTGCTAACCCTTTCCCTCCACATCCAGCTCTGCTGGCCTCTGCAAAGCCCTTGGAGGCAGCCAGAGCTGCAGAACATGCCCAGTGACACAAAGACAGCACTGATGTGTCAGATTTGGGGTTCCACACCCCTGGGTGCACTTTGTTCTGCTTTGTTCAAGTCAACAGTCCTGGCTGTGGGAGCCCCCATTCCTATGGGGCTGATGGTTTGTTGTTGAAAAATCAGTGGGGGTATTGGTTTGGGCATTTTCTGTTGCCTCATGCACATGCTTGCACCTAAAAATGCAACCATGATGTGTTTAAATGTAATAAATGTGCAATCATGATGATGTTTTCAGCTGGTAGATACAAAAACACTTTATTATGACACT
Organism: Urocynchramus pylzowi; assembly: GCA_013397555.1. Lineage (NCBI taxonomy): Eukaryota > Metazoa > Chordata > Aves > Passeriformes > Fringillidae > Urocynchramus > Urocynchramus pylzowi. The sequence goes on along the minus strand of VZRH01004771.1, from coordinate 159,442 downwards.
AAACACGGACTATCTATCAAATAAATGAAAAGAATGGTTTTTTCCTGTGTGCTACAGGCAAGTGCCCTACAGGCCATTCCCCCTTCAGGCTGTTTGGGCAGATATTTCAGCCTTGGAGTGGATCATAATTTTAATTCATTGCAGTAAGAAAATTCCTCTGCAACCAACTTTTGTTTTTTAGAGGTTTGATCTAATCTCTTACAACTGCAGATCAAAGGTAGTGAAAGCTGGTATTAAAGGATTAGCTAGGTCACATTGAAATATGTTTTAAAACAAGCCCAGGGACCTTTAGCTTTTCTGAAGCGAGTGCACACACAAAAAAGGATTTTTAGGCTAACTCTCTGTGACTTTAAACAGAAAACAAACTGATAGATTAAATCTGTGAGTCATTCCTTCAGGTGATGTGTGGAGCACTTTATGTAACACAAGCCTGGAGAATATCAGCAGTGACTGAATCTCTCACAGCACAACCCCAGAGCAGAAGTTAAATTCAGTGTAGCCATCACTTGTGCACATGCCCAGCTTCCCATGTTTTTATTCTGTTTTGATGATTGCTTATAAGTAATTAGCAGCTTCAGCCCAGCCTCCTTTTTACCCTTTTTTCTGGCTGATCTCTCCTGTTTCCATGAGGCACGGGGGTGCTTTCCCTCTGCTTGTCAGGTGAAGATGAATGTTTCTTTGCAAAGATGTTGATGCCACTCTCTGGATCTTATCAAGCCATTATTCCTTTTTTTATTGCCAGAATTTCCTCATTGGAATGAACTTAGAGAGAGAGAGAGAGAGAGTCACCCAGCTGACACTGCTGGGGTGAGCCTGACTCCAAAAACTCCAGTTTAAACAAGAAGGGCTTGGGAGTGGCATCAAATCCAGCCCTGGTTCACCACTTCCAGTGAGCACCAAACCTGCCCCAGGAGGTATCAGAGTGATAAACACAGCTTGGCTTGGTGGGTGGCTTTTCTTTCCAGGCAAGACTGGCTGTAAATGTCTGTAAGACAAGTTTGAAAAGCTTTTCAGACAAAAACCATCAGGTTTCTCCCCAGAGCAGCCAGGCTGTCTCCATGGGAGGGTGGCTGTGCCCAGCAGATGCTGTTGAAATAGTTTTGGTATTGAACTGGAGCCCATGCCCCCGTGCAGGGCCTCATCTCATGATGTTTTCTACTCAGCACAGATGAAGATTTGTGTTGATTTTCCTGCTTTTGGGTTCAGGTTGAAGATGGCTCAGTGCAATCATGGTTAGTGCTCACAGCCACCCACAGCTGCCTGGGAGAGATAAGCCAGGCCAGCTGTGTGCACCCAAATATTGAACTGCTTTGGACACCCACAGGCTGGAGATGCACCTGATACAGGGGATATTGATTAGGCTCCAGCTAATGAAGACCTCTTGCCCTTTTAATTACCCAGAGCTGGGCAGTCGAGGGGCTGGGAGGCAAACACAGCACTGAAAATTGCTGTGAGAATGGATCTAAGACAGAAATTGGGTGATTTTGTGCATTTTTCTTGTCCTTATAAACTTCTGACAGCACATTTCTCTGTTGCCTGGCTGCTGAGTAACTGTGTCCTCAGATTTGGCATAGCTGAGGGGTCATCCAAACGTGTTTTATTAACTTTAGATTAATCTTGTTCATTATTTATCATTCTTTTTATTAAAACCTGCATTTGAGGCCCAGAGCTGTGGTGTGATGTAGCTGGGCAGCAGAGCTCAGACTCAAAGGGAGAATTACCAGGTGATATTTTTGTCCAGGCTGATTTCCTTAAATTGTTCTGCAATTATTTAAGACTGGAAGATAAAAAATTGATCCAGTGGTGCAGGCAGGGCAATGGAACTGTCTGTAGGCCCACAAAAATAAAAAACCCAAAAAAGATCAGTGCATAATTCATGGAGCTTTAACATTAAAATAAAACTGTGAAAGAGAAAAATGGTCAAAATTCCAGGAATTGCAGAGGACTGGTGTGTGTGGAGAGGAGCCTGGCAGGGCTGGGTAGGGCCATGACCATGGAGTGTTGTGCCAGGGGTTTGTTTTTCCTGGATAATTCCCTTTTTCCCTTTCCCCAGGGCACTCTGCCAGGGTCTGGTGGCACTTGGAGCCTTCTCTCCTGCTCACATTTTGTGATTCACGGGGCTATGGGTGTTGATTGCTCAATCAAATCACAGTGAAATTTGCAATTATGAAATTGGAATTATGAATATCCCCTACGAGCAGTTGGCAGATTTTAATAAGCAAATTGAGAATACAGCTCAGGTTCACAGGACACTCATCAGATAATCAGTTCAGCTTTAGCTTTGCCCAAATTTGCTGTAACCTTCACTTATGAGCAGTTTGAACACCAAGAAATGGAAGCAATCAGAGCAAAAAAAAACCCAGCAGTCTGCAAATTATCCACCAAAAATCAGTTTTCTATGAAGTTTATACAACAACAGTGGGTATGGCTGGGGGCTGTACAACAAAATGTTATTACAGCATTTGGATATATTAAAAAAAAAAGAGCAGGTGGGAATGTTTGGCACAGGAACACACCCAGAGGCAAGAAATTTGTCAGTGCTAAACCACCTAAAAGCAAAGTGCTGAATGCAGTTCCTCCTGACCATCACCTGCACTGCAGAAGTTGAGGGAACAGCTTCTCTCCAGGAAAAACTTCATTGCTGCTCTTGGCTCTGTCTGGGAATGGCAAAACAGACAGGAAAACTTCAGCACTTCCCATCCTGCAAAAAAAAAAAAGAATTTTGAAAAAAATTCAAAACCAGGCGTAATTTTACAGAAGTGCATTCTGCAAAAAATAATCGAATTTTGAAAAAAAAATTTAAAAAACAGTTATAAATTTACAGAAGTGCATGATCAAGGGAAGTGCCAACCAAACACTCAGAGCTGTGTTCACTCCATCTGGATTTAAATTGTTTATAGCAGGGGATGAGCCTCACTCTCCTTTCAAAATGTCTCAAAATCAATTAATGTTTCAGTCATAGTTTGGGTTGTTTGGGACAGTTTAAAGGGAGGATGTAATAATTCCCTTAATTTCTTGTTTTTCTCTTGCCATGTGTAATGAAACATCATTTCTGTGCATCATGATTTACAGAAAATCTTTTGTTTTCCACTGAAAATCAGTTCCCACCTGTCCAGCTTGAGAGTGACAGAGTGGGTGATAAGGTAGGAATTACAGCAATCATTGAAGATTGGATTAATCCCTGTAACTTTCAGGAAAGCCTATAAAAAATAATAGTGTATTGTACCCACACTGTTCTTATTAAAAATGATAAATGACCCCCATTTTTTGGCTAATGCTGATCCCAAAATTTCATTCTTCTCCTCAGCTTTATGGCTGTCATAATCTTGATATTTTAATAGCTTTTCCCATAATAGCCACAGAGACCTTTTTTAAGTGGCAGCCCTGACTTTATGGAAGAGACTTTAAAAAAAAAAATAAATCAAGAAGAGTTTCTTCTGCTAAAAGGCAGAAGCAAAATATGTGCATGTCCCACGAGGGGCAAGCAGAGAAATGTTATTTTGGCAAACCACAGTTTGCCAAAAGTTAATAATTACTCACAATTTCTGTGCAGCTTTCACTATAGAATAGATAATGGAAATTAAGAAAAATAAGGTTATAACATGTCCTGGGTCTGTGCAGGGGATGACCAGGCAGGTGCTCAGTGGCTGCTCTGGGATTGCAGCTCATGGAGTTTCTCCTTTCCTTCAAAAACAGCAAATACAGGTCAGAAATAGAGTAATACTCTATATTTGAGAGATCTGCTTTAAAGGGGACATGAAAAGCGGGGGAAATTAGGCAAAAATCACATGAAAAGGGCCCTAAATTAGACAGGAGAAGTTTGTAATGAATTCCTCAAGGAATTGGAGGCTAATGTGTGATTAGAGAACCACGGATTGCCCGTTGCTGCAGGTTCCTTGTGCTCCAAGGCTCCGTGCTGGTGACTTTGGGAAACATTTCCATCACCAGGAGCCACCCTGGGCTGTGTTTGAAGTGTCTGTTTGCTCAGGAGTTACAAATTGCCTGTGGGATGTGAGCTGCCTGTCACTTCCAGAGCAATTAGAGAGGGAGACCTTATCAAAAGGAGCCTGTCAGCTTGGAGGAGCCATAAATATTGCACCAGGATCTCTCAGGAAATCAAAGGCACTTGGAGGGAGTATTTATTTACATGTTGCTACACAAGCAGAATCACTTAGAGATGCTCCAGTCTGTGCTGCTCCCTGGGCTCAATATCCCATTAGTGCCATGGGGTTTGGGAGAGGGAAAGAATCAGCCAGTTTTAAATGTTACAGAGCAATAATGGGCTGCTCCTCATTCCAGTTCTGTGTCATTTGGGCAGTTGGATCTCTCTGGCACTGACAGGAAGGCAGAGCTGCACCTTCAGACCTTTACTGTGTTCCAAATTAACAGAGTTTGAAGGTGGATTTGGGGGGAATTTCAATGTTTTGCCCTCTAGAAATGGGTCTCCTTTAGTCCCCCCTGTGCTGGGTTCCTCATTTTGGAGGGATGCCAGCTCACCATTTGTTCCTGTCTTTGATCAGACCTCCTCCTCTTGCACAGCCTCCTGTGCCCTGCTTACCCAGGGCTTCCAACCCTTAAATATTATATTGCAGTGTATTTTAAAGACATTGTAATATAATATTTTGAATTTTATATAGCAATAAAGGACTGCTCCTAATATGCAATTCTGTGTCATTTGGGCAGTTGGATCTCTCTGGCATGGATAGGAAGGCAGAGCTGCACCTTCAGACCTTTACTGTGCTCCTGAGTTTTATGCAGCCCAATTAACAGAGTTTGAAGGTGGCTTTGGGGGGAATTTCAGTGTTTTACCCTCTAGAAATGGGTCTCCTTCAGTTCCTTCCACCATTTTGGAGGGATCCCAGCTCATCCATTTGTTTCTCTCTTTGGTCAGACCTGCTCCTCCTGTGCCCTGCTTGCCCAGGCTCCCAGCCTGTCCCTCAGCTCCAGTGACAGAAGTATCCCAGCCTTTTTAACTGAGCCAGAGCCTGGGAAAAGCTCCTGCAATGATTATAGGGCTGGAAAGTCTTGAAAATGCCAGCACAAGGGCTCTCAGTGGCTCTCACCAGCAAAGAGATGAGAACTCCTTGAGCCAAAGGGATCATTAGCCCACAAGCACAGAACCATAGACTACAATGGAAATATTTAACCTGGAAATGAGAAGGGTTTTAGCAATTAAAGTGATACTGAGAAAAGCAGGAGCCCTTTCTGGAGTGCAATTATACCTATGAGATCTCCTGGGGGAGGATGGGAGGGGCAGGGATTGATCCAGAAATTCCCTCCTCACTGTTTTTCTGGGTCAGGTCACCATTTCCACAGTCAGAGCAGAACTGCAGAGCTCAGGGGGCTCTGGTGGAAACCTTGTGTGTGAAGAGTCACTCCAATTTCAACACCTCTGTGCATCCCAGGGCAGGGATGTTTATTTGCCTGGTGCTGGCTGCTTCTGGAGGAGCAAGATAATTGTTCACCAAGAGTAAATTAAAAAAAAAAAAAAAAAAAACACAAAAAAACAACCAACAACAAACTTAACTCCTTGCAGAAAATAATAAGCTGGCTGGGAAGTGGTACCTTGTTTGCTCTGAGTATCCTCTTGACATCAGCATGAGGTTCCTTCTAATGAGATGCACATGTGTAAATATGATGATTAGATATTCCCTCACAAACAGAATTATCATATTTTCCTAAAAGTCTAAGCAGGTATTTTCAAGTCTTGTTGTTACAAATAAATAAATAAAGGCCAAAAGGCTGTGTTCAGCCTCTTCTGGCTGGGAACATTGAGACATGAGGGCAGAATCTATTTTCCAAAGTACCTAATGGCAGTTGAGGTCAATTACAGCCACGACTCATTAGAGTATTAAAACAAGAATGTGATTTTTAGTATAATTAGTGTTCCCTTAGAAAACTGCAGCAGTCTTGTATCCACTTCAGGCTCTTTGAGTGTGTTTGGGCATCTGGCTCAGGCAGATATAACAGGGTTAGACTGCATTAACCTCACTCACAGCCTCTGCAACGTCTCTCACTCCTTCTTTATGGCTCAAATAACTTCCAAAGGCGCCTTATAAAACACAGAGCCCTGTCTAATTAGTCACAGAGAAGATTACAGCTGCTTAATTTAGTGTTCAGTTTTCTGCTGATTCAGAAATTCCTGAGGAATAAAGCATCCAGTGGGTGATAACACAACTCGGCAGATCCTCCTCACAACTGGCTTTAAGGGGGGAAAAAAAAAATTAATTAGGGAGGATGAAATCAAAGCCATGGGCAGGCTGGAATGTTCACGACAAAAAGGTGAGATCCCTGTGAAATGCATTTTATTCTGGATGAAGTTGAAGGAGTAGCAGGAATATCAGATCCATGTGTGGGGTTGGAAGCGTCACAGCTGGAAATTTGCATTTGGAGTGATGCCTTTTTCTCAGACACAATTAGGGTGATAAAAGGGGCACCTTTATGTGAGGATCCTTAAGTGCACAAATTCAGCAGGTGGAAAAGGCTGAGGGTGCACCCTGCTCATGATTTATGTACAATTTTTATAGATTCTGCAAATTAGCATATCTGACAAGAACGCCCCAATTAGGAACCTGCCTGGTGAATTTATCCCCCCAGCTCTGGCACCTTCTAAATTCTCCTCCCTCTGATGAGATCCAGGCCCTGTTCACAAAAATTTGTCTTGAAAAGCTGTTTTCAGCCTTGGTTTCTAAGGAGAGCCAAGGCAGCACAGGGATCCTGGAATTTGTTTTGTCTTTCTGCCTAGGAAAACATTGAAGCTGAGCTATGATAAAAAGCTACAAATATATGTGTAGAGAATACAGAGAATATATGAAAGAAAACAAGGCAAAAACCAAAATGGCATCAGAGAATATATGAAGGAAAAGAGGTAAAAAAACCCCAAATGGCAGCAGAGAATATATGAGGGAAAAACGGTAAAAAACCAAAATGACACCAGAGAATATATGAAAGAAAAAAAGGTAAAAAACCAAAACAGCATCAGAGAATATAGAGAAGATAAAAAGGTAAAAACCAAAACAGCATCAGAGAATATAGAGAAGAAAAATAGGTAAAAACCAAAACAGCATCAGAGAATATAGAGAAGAAAAATAGGTAAAAACCAAAACAGCATCAGAGAATATAGAGAAGAAAAATAGGTAAAAACCAAAACAGCATCAGAGAATATAGAGAAGAAAAATAGGTAAAAACCAAAACAGCATCAGAGAATATAGAGAAGAAAAATAGGTAAAAACCAAAACAGCATCAGAGAATATAGAGAAGAAAAATAGGTAAAAACCAAAACAGAACATATAAAAAAAAAACCAAACCAAAAACCAAACATATATATCAGAGAATTCATAAAAGAAAAAAGGTGAAAAACCAAAATGGTATCAGGGAATATAGAGAAGAAAAAGGTAAAAACCAAAGTGGCATCAGGGAATACAGAGAAGAAAAAAAGATAAAAACCAAAATGGCACCAGAGAATACATGACGGAAAAAAAGGTAAAAACCAAAACAGAACATATAAAAAAAAAAAACAAACCAAAAACCAAACATATATATCAGAGAATTCNGAAAAAACCAAGAGTATTAGAGAATATATGAAGGAAAAAAAGGTAAAAACCAAAATGGCATCAGAGAATATAGAGAAGATAAAAAGGTAAAAACCAAAACAGAGCATATTAAAAAAACCAAACCAAAAAACAAACATATATATCAGAGTATTTATAAAAGAAAAAAGGTAAAAACCAAAACGGCATCAGAGAGAATATATGAAGGAAAAAAGGTAAAAACCAAAACAAAGCATATAAAAAACCAAAGATATATACCAGAGAATTCATAAAAGAAAAAAGGTGAAAAACCAAAATGGTATCAGGGAATATAGAGAAGAAAAAGGTAAAAACCAAAGTGGCATCAGGGAATACAGAGAAGAAAAAAAGATAAAAACCAAAATGGCACCAGAGAATACATGACGGAAAAAAAGGTAAAAACCAAAACAGAACATATAAAAAAAAAAA
>VZRH01004771.1:109922-151362 GCA_013397555.1 Urocynchramus pylzowi | reverse complement strand
AAAAACCAAAAGGGCATCAGGGAATATAGAGAAGAAAAATAGGTAAAAACCAAAAGGGCATCAGGGAATATAGAGAAGGAAAATAGGTAAAAACCAAAAGGGCATCAGAGAATATATGAAGGAAAAAAAGGTAAAAAACAAAACGGTATCAGGGAATATAGAGGAAAAAAAAGGTAAAAACCAAAAGGGCATCAGGGAATATGGAGAAGATGAAAAGGTAAAAACCAGCAGGGCATGAGCAGCCGTGGGGCTGGTTCCATGGGCTGTGATGTCTCTGATTTTCCCTGCTCACAGCGGCTCCCTGTGCTTGCAGAGCTGACCTACGCCTGGATCTTCAACGAGTACCCCACCTTTGTGCACCAGGACAACCGGCGCTTCGTGTCCCAGGAGACTGGCAACCTGTACATTGCCAAGGTGGAGAGCTCGGACGTGGGCAACTACACCTGCGTGGTGACCAACACCGTGACCAACAGCAAGGTGCTGGGGCCACCCACGCCCCTCGTCCTCAGGAACGACGGTAGGACCCTCCCCAAGCTGTCCTTGGGGGATTTGTTGTGGTGTCGTGGCTGGTTGTCGCCCAGAAATTAAAAAGGGGCTGAAATGTTTCTGTTGGAGTGAAGGGTTTTTTCTCCTTCATGGTTTTTCAGTGATGCTGGAGCTGGGGTTCAAGCTCAGGGACAGCTAGAGTTGCTTTTCAGAATGCTGGAGCGGCTCTGAGAGTCAGGCAATAATTACCAAAGAAAAACCCAGTGGGAGTTGGCCAAAGACAGGAAACAAAATAGATTTTAGAGTCTGGACAAAGCAGTTTTTCTCATTTTATGCAGCCCAAAAGTGAACAAAGGCACTTTGTTTTTTCGGTAACTGTTAGCTCAGCCTGTGTTTCCCAGCAGAATTAGTGCTATTATTAGTGGTCTGTGGAATAATACAAAAAAGGGGAGAAGAAAGCAAAAGAGGATTTCTAAATTTATACAGACAATTGATCTGTATCGTCGTCATTTGGAGCAGATAAGAAAAATACATTTGCATGTTAATTTCTAATTAAAATTAATTAAAATGTCTCTGTTTAAAGGCTAAGAGTTGGGGCATCTGTTCCAGGAATAGAAATGCAATGTTAGCAACTTCTCCTGGATGAAGATCCACTGTCACCTCGTGGAATTTGGCAAAAATTCCTTGCTTGGAAAATGCAGGTTCCATCCTGCAGCCTCCTGCCCATCAGGTTGACACAATCCCTGTGGATGGAGTGGGAAATGCTGCTGGTGATGAGGAATTGTCACAGCTGGACTGGGAGGGGTGGAGGTGCTGCTTTTCCAGCTCTGCTCCATATCTGCCCTCCCTTTCAGGGAATTCTGTGTTCCCATGAGCACAGCAGCAGCAAATCCATCCCTCTGAGTCCACAGTGAGCTGTGGCATGGATGGCAAAGAACAGTGCTTAAATTTGCCTCATGCTAACAATTGCAGTGCTGAAATAATCCTTTTGAATATTCCAATAATAGGATTTTTTTGGGCAAACCCCAGTGGAAGAGGTGGAGAAGGACTTGGTACAAGGGTGTGCAGTGATAGAACAAGGGGAAATGGCTTTGAACTGATGGGGCAGGGATAGATGGGGAAGGAGTTGCTGGGACCACCCAGGTGTTGAGAGCTGCTGCTCCTGCAGAACTTCCCAATTTCTCTTTAAAATGTGGGGTTTTCCATGCCAGGATTGAAACAGTAAAAGTGGGAAAGGACCAAAATAGTCCTGGAGTAAAATTGCCATCAGCAGCAGCAGCTGTATGGGCCTTAATTAAACTGCCACGTTTCACAGGTGTTGTCAGGAAATGCATATCAACTCCTCAGACAAATTAGCCTCCTCTTGAATTCCTGGGACTTTTTATCCCAAAAAACATTTTTAAGCTTTGAAATTAGAAGAAAGATACAAAAGCCTCTGAAATGCCAACACATGGAGCATCTGATGTGCCCTGACACTGGGAGTGCTCTTCAAGCCACAAACCCAGGCTCTGCTTTAGTCCTTTATTTCCTCCTCCATCCCTGCCACCTGCACAGCTGAGTCAGATGTTAAATCACCCAGGAACAGCAGGAAAAATGAGGATTTTCTGCATGGAAATGATCTTGAATTCAGGATGGAGATGGCTCAACTGCTCTGATGTTGCTGCTATAAAGAGGAGACAGCAGGACTCCCTTCATACCCTGTATATGTTTGTGGAGATAGGCAGGGTGTCATTGCAGCAGGAGCCTTGTGGTTTTTCCAGGTACAAATCCTGATTTTTCCAGGTACAAATCCTGATTTTTCCAGGTACAAATCCTGATTTTTCAGTGGCTGGAGTTCTCAGTGAGGCCGGGGGAGGCCAGAGCTGCAGGGCTGAGGGGGGTGGTGGCTGTAGCTGGTGTCCCACAGCTCCAGGGAAACATTCCCACCCCACTGGGGGGGTTTTATCCCCCTGGAATTTCAGTCCTCCAGGCCCAGCCCAAGGCAAAGAAATGTGAATAAATAAAAAGTAAGTGAAGAGGAGTGGGAAAAGATCTCCTCGATTTCTATCAGCTGCTGCTTTGGAGACCATGGGGCAGTTCTTGGCTTGATTGAAGCTCACCCAGCAAATATTCAGCACAGATTTTGGGAGAAATTTAGGCAAGATCACCAAGATTTGGCAGGTCCCAATTGGGAAAACAGGATTTTGAGCTTTTGGAGGGTGCAGTGTTAGCATGCAGAGGGCCAATGAGTGACATGCCACATAATTCTTGTTTGTATGGTTTGTAAATGCTGGAATGTCACCAGGGAATCACAGATTTCCTGTTTCATGTGCTGGGCAGGACATTAATATGGGGAGAGTATCCATATTTTTAAGAAATGCATTAATTTTGACACCTGAGGCTGTGCAGCAGCTACTTTGTTGAACATTTATTTGCAATTACTGTGTTGGAAGAAAGATGACATAACCTGCTGTGGCATCAGAACAGGGAACATTCAGGTCAGCAAGCAGAGGTAGGTTTGGTGTAAGCCTCACACTGAGCATTTCCACCTTCATCACTGGAAAACTGAAGGAAAAAAAACCCCAGGATTTTCTTGCATCCAGTGTGAAAAGCAAGAGCAGCCAGCAATCACAGGCCAGCCTCAGCAGCTCTGATGTGCCCCAGTGTCACTGCAGGATCCTGCTGGCTCATTTTTGTAGTTTTGGGATTCTCCAGGGCTGACCCAGCTCCTCTCCTGCCTTGGCCACCGTCCAGGAAGTGCCACACTGTTGAGATTGGAACTGCAGTCATCAATTAGCTGATAATCACTATTGGTGGAATTATATGTGCTGGGTTTAAGACAGTGCAGTGGCTGGAAATGGAGCCATTTGTCAGGGGTATAATGGCCTTTTTATGTGCACAAATTTTTAAACACAATTTCATAAAGAGGCTGCCACGCTCTGTGATTTACTGGGGCAGTAAAAAATAAAGAAATTACCCGAGGAGTAGAAGATCTCTGTGCATTGAAATCCTGGAAGTTAATAGAAATATCTCTGTTAACTCCAGGGATTTTAAAACTTTTTTCCTAATGGCTGTTTGTTCCGTGTTTCATTTCTAGAAGACGCTGAACTTCCCTGACTATTGCTCCCCTTATTTCACAAGTTACCTGCAAAAATCCTGCATATTCAAAAGCAAAAAGTAACAGAGCCATGAAGAGATTTTAATCTTTGGCAGATGGTGTGGAGAGTTGGTTCAGCTTCTCCTCTGGCAGTAAATGGGAAAAGAGCCCACACTCCACGGCTGTTAGGAACAAGCCATGTTTAAAATGAATGGATTAATTGGGCAAGTAATGATGTATAGAACAGCTCTGTGCTAGCACGGGAACACTTGTGAATTTACTGCTGAAACTCAACCAAGCCTTAGCATCTCCTTTATGTTCCCAGGGGTGATGGGAGAGTATGAGCCCAAAATAGAAGTGCAGTTCCCAGAAACCGTTCCATCTGCAAAAGGAACCACGGTGAAACTGGAGTGCTTTGCCTTGGGCAAGTAAGTTTGGATCCATTATTATTATTCATTATTATTCCTGCAGCTGCTCACGTTTGTGGGGTTTGCATCAGTTCCTAGCCATCCACTTCCCTCAGCAGGAGTTACTTGTGGCCAGTTTTCAGAGCAGCCACAGGGCTTGGCAACTCTTGTTTCTGGAGTAAACACTGGCAACACTTCCAAAATGTTGGGACTGGCAGGAAAATCATCACAAAATGGGTGGTTTGGGTTGGAAGGGACCTTGAACCCCATGGGCAGGGACACCTTCACCATCCCAGGGTGCTCCAAGCCCCGTCTTTTGGACACTTTTAGAGCAGCCACAGCTTNCTGGAGTGCTTTGCCTTGGGCAAGTAAGTTTGGATCCATTATTATTATTCATTATTATTCCTGCAGCTGCTCACGTTTGTGGGGTTTGCATCAGTTCCTAGCCATCCACTTCCCTCAGCAGGAGTTACTTGTGGCCAGTTTTCAGAGCAGCCACAGGGCTTGGCAACTCTTGTTTCTGGAGTAAACACTGGCAACACTTCCAAAATGTTGGGACTGGCAGGAAAATCATCACAAAATGGGTGGTTTGGGTTGGAAGGGACCTTGAACCCCATGGGCAGGGACACCTTCACCATCCCAGGGTGCTCCAAGCCCCGTCTTTTGGACACTTTTAGAGCAGCCACAGCTTCTCTGGGCAACCCCTGCCAGGGCATCCCCACCTTAAAATGGATGTGTTTTTACCCCAGATTCAGCTGGGTCAAAACAGCATTTTAATAATAAAATGTCTCCTGTCACAATACGACACAAAATGAGCAACACTCACACGCTGAGGTGTCCGAGGCAAAAAAGCCACGTTTATTTCTGGACCTTGACATTTATAGAATTCCAAAAGTGACAGTGGATTGGAGGATGGAATTGCCACCTCTCCAACCACACTGGTCAAACCAACAGTCCATCAATTCTCTCCTCCTCCAGAAAGGAATGCAAACCAATCATTATTTACACAAAAAGTGTGTGAGAAACTCCACTACAAGAATGCAAACAGCAGAAGGCTCAAAAGAAGAACTTTAGAGGAACAGGGAGAGAGTCTCCTGCTTATACACCGTGATAAACACATGTACATTCATGTTCCACATAACCCACCCATAATAAATGGCCTTGATATTTATAGAATTCCAAAAGTGACAGTGGATTGGACGATGGAATTGCCACCTCTCCAACCACACTGGTCAAACCAACAGTCCATCAATTCTCCCCTCCTCCAGAAAGGAATGCAAACCAATCATTATTTACACAAAAAGTGTGTGAGAAACTCCACTACAAGAAAGCAAACAGCAGAAGGCTCAGAAGAACTTTAGAGGAACAGGGAGAGAGTCTCCTGCTTATACACCATGATAAACACATGTACATTCACGTTCCACATAACCCACCCACAACAAAACCCCTCTGGACCCTGTGCAGGCCCCTCACACTGACCATGGCTTCCTCTGCTGTGTTCTTTGGCTTTCTCTCCCTTCCTCAGCCCCGTGCCCACGATCAGCTGGCGGAGGGCGGATGGGAAGCAGCTGCCCAGGAAAGCCCGGAGGCACCGATCCAGCGGGCTCCTCGAAATCCCCAACTTCCAGCAGGAGGATGCTGGGCTCTACGAGTGTGTGGCTGAAAATGTGAGAGGGAAAAACGTGGCACGAGGACAACTGACATTTTATGGTAAGCAGGCTGCCTGCTTTCAGGGCTTTTTTTTTTTTTATTGCAGTCAGTGCAATCTGCAGTAAATATTTTGTGAGGACGTAATTTTGCGAGGATATTTTTGAAATGACTTTCTTTTCAAATGGCACATCTCGAGAAGGGTGTAATTTGAAATAAAACCTGGCTGAATGGTGCATATTAATTGAGAACCAGAGCAGCTGGAACAAAAACACATCCCCAGAAGGACATTGGCATGGAAACGTGCTGGAAATGTTTGGAAAAGTCTTTTTTGCTTTCTTGTGGCTGGGAGGGTAAGGCAGGAAATCTGGGGGAGCATCCTCGTGTTACAGCTTGGGATTTATGATGTATGGATTGCCCCAGCTTTTGTGGATAAATGTTAATTGCTGGTAACCAATTAAGAACAGCTTCCAAGAGGATCAGTAATTGAACAAGATGGGGAGTTGGGATTTAACAGTGCCAGGGCAGAGCCCTCTCCCCTCCGAGGCTTTCTGCACCTGCCCTTCCCTCACTGCAATCACAGCCCTTGAGCCAGGCACTGTGAAATGCCAAATTTCAGCCTCCTAGGCCTGCTCTGTTAAACAGAAGATGCATTCCTCCCTCTGATCCTTGTGCTCACTCCCAAATTTCTGCTGGGAAGAGCCCCACAAAGCAAGCTAAACGTGTGGCTTTGCCTGTGTAGAGGTGAGTGAGAGCTGCAGGGAGGGGATTTAGGGGCACAAGGGGCCGGGTTTGGTACCAAGGTTCTGTTGGAGATGTTTTGGGGAGGAGAAGCTGCAGGTTCCACACCCGACAGATCTGCAGAGGCCTCCACAGCATCAAAAAAATCCTGGTTTTGTTGCTCCCCTGGTCCCATCCCTTGTTGTTCTTCAGAGAAAATATGGACAGAAATTCAGAGTTTTCTCCCCCAAATGCTCCTGAGGGCCCAGCTCCTGTCAGCAGGGAAGATTGGGTTGAACTCCAGAGATGAGGAGAATGGTTTTTGATTTATAATAATTTTGCCATAGAAAAAGAGTTTGGGAGCCAACCCTTCTGGCAAAACTGAATTGAAAGTGGTGGGTAATGTAACTTTTTTTAAAAAGTAGGGATGTTTTCAAATTGGAAACATTTCTGAAAGACATTTCATTTAGAAATCAGAACTTTGGGGGCTTCCATTTCAAATGAACATTTCTCCTTTTAAAACTGAGGGAAATATAAAAAGAAAACATTAAAAAGGAGTGAAAGAACAAGAACAAACTGAAATCTTTCATGTTAAGGAAAGAATCTGGGGTTGATTTGAACGGGCTTTAATTTTTTTAATTAGATGATTTAAAGATTCCTTTTTCTGTGCTGTGTGTTTCTCCTGATTTTTCCCATGTGGAGAGTAAATTGAAAGACTCATCAGTTGTAAAGTTTTGCTGTACCCACAGCCAAAGCTGCCTTCCTTGGAAAGCAGTAAATGGAGCCTTTGGAACACTCCCACCATAGCATACATCGAGTTATAATCTCATTATTGTAATGGATTTACTGCTCTGGATCCTACACAAAAGCTGCCACTGTGGCTCCTGCTGCTTTTCACACCCATCGTGGCATTTCTGCAGAGAATCTCGAGGATTTTTGGGAAGATGGGTGTCCTGCTGTCACTCTGCCATGCTGGGAAGTCTTTCCATCTCTTCCCTGGGAGTGGAGGAATTCCCAATGGAGAGGTGGCAGACAGGCACCTCCCCTGCTGCAGGTTTTAAAGATAATTCACTAAAATATCATCCTTGTTGTCTTGAGGATGGTGATTTTCCAGGGAACTAGTTGGGTTTTTTAGGGTAACTTGTGTTTTGCAGCCAGTACTGAAAATAGATCTCTTAAAAAAAAAAAACAAAAAAACAACTTGCATTCTGTATTCTGGCTCTGGAGTTTTGTGTGGCAGCAAAATTTTTTAGGGGAAGGTAACTTATTGTAAGCTTTTGTATGAGTATCTGGAAAAAGAACATAATTTTCCTTAATAATGGTGGGGTTTTTTAAGCTGAGAAATGTTATTTCATTATTGAAATACATCTGTAATGGTGGCAGAGCTTTCAAGTTGCTTTTGGAAGGTCAGGGCTGTTGCCTGGAGAGGGAAACACTCTGGAGGTGCAGAAAGGTGCAGGTTTGAATGGATTTGAGGAAAAAAAAATTTATCATCAGGGTGGGCAGCCCTGGCACAGGTGCCCAGAGCAGCTGGGGCTGCCCTGGATCCCTGGCAGTGCCCAAGGCCAGGCTGGGCACTGGGGCTGGGAGCACCTGGGACAGTGGGAGGTGTCCCAGCCATGGCAGGGGTGGCTCTGGGTGGGCTTTGAGGTCCCTGAGCCCAAAGCAGTGGGGGCTCAGTGTGCTCTGGGTTATCAGAGGTGCTGCCCACGTGCACTGACGTGCCCTGCAGGTCACACTGAGGCTCCAACAGCTCCACTCCTTTAAACCCAGTCACCAGCCTCTGTGCATGGCATAAAACAAGAAAAGAGAAGAAAAAGGAATCCAAATTTGCCTGCTCACTGTAGATAACCCAGCGTTGTCAGCTTCTCTGTGTGCTGCTGGAAGTTGTCAGGGAAGGTTGACTTCTGCTGTGCTTCACTCTTGTATCAGTGGTTATTTTCTCCTCCGTTAGCATATCAGTGACACTGAAGTTGTTTGACACCCTTGTTGCAGCAGAAAAGGTTAATTAAACGTGCAGGATCCGTTCTTGCTGCATTTTCTGTGCTCTGAGCCCCTGCAGCAGGCTGTGTTCCACTGCTCTCCACAAACACTTCTTCCAGGGCTGAGTCCCCCTTGATGGATCGACCTTCCCATGGAAACATGTTCCTGTTAATGCAATTACAGCAGCTCACTTCTGTTTCCTTGACTGATGGAACTCTGAATGACACATTTCCTTGCTGGGTCTCTTGTTCTCCCTGCTGTCCCAGCCTCAGGTTAATTCCTGGCAAAGGCTCCTGGTGGGATTCTTGGGGCTGCCCCATGTAGGGCCAACAGCTGCACTTGATCCTTGTGGGACTCAGAATATTCCCTGATCCTGAACTATCAAATTAGACTGCACAGCTTCTTCTTTTCCACCTTTTAGGTGCTGCCTTCCTGACCTGGCAGCTTGTTCCCTGTGCCAGCTGAACCCTGTGGCTGAGGCAGGTGAGGTCCCCAGTGGGACCCAGGCTTCTCTTCTCCCAGTTTCTCCAGTTTCTCCCAGGGCCCTCCACACCCTCAGCTGTGTTTTGTGTGTTTTGGGATGCACTCCCATTGACCTGATTGTATTTTTAATCTGGCTGCTCATAAATTTTACATTTGCTAACCCTCCGCAGGGCTAAGATTTATATCCTGAGCAAACAGCAATGCCAACAAGTATTTTTTTCCTGGCAGAAGTACAGTAAACAGATTACCTTAACCAGCTAATTTAAAAAGAAATTGCCTTTTTTGTTCCTAAAGCCAGCATCAAGGAGATGCTTATTTATTATTGATGTTTAATTCATGGTAAGTTTAGCTGCTGCTTCAGCCTGATCTTCTTTTGTTGATATTTGTGACCCCAAGGCTGCTCATCCCTGGGTTTGAACTCTTGGGCTCTGCTTCCCTATGCTGACTCTGAGTCAATGCAGAATCCTGTACTGGTGCAGAACAGCTCGTGGAACAGGAGGTGAAAGAGGGGAAGGGACAATTGAAGTGTTCTATCTGCTGGGTTAACTCCTTCAGATTTTCCTCTGGTGTTTAATATTGTATTTCCAAGCAGAACTCCCAGGCTGGGTTAGCAGGGTCAGTCTTGTAGAGTTTCCAAAGACTCAGCCAAATGGAGATTTTTTTTTTTTTTTTTCTCTTGGCACAGCATTCCAGCAGATTGGTTTGGTGCAGGATTTGCACACCTTGAAGTTGTAGAGATTTCAAACAGTCTTTGGTTGGCAACAAAGGTCAGAGAGGTCAGGAGGAAGAAAAGGAGTGGTAACTTAAGGTCTGGTTTCTGTGATTTTTGGAAAGGAAACAAATCAGGATCTGAGGGGGTTGTGCACAGGAGCTGTCCCCACATTAGGGGCACGATGAGCACTTATCTGCACAAGCCTTACACACTGGCTGCACTCTTTATTTCCAGTTACTCATCTATTTTTTCCTATCTGGATGGTTTTTTGGGTTTTTTTTTACTTCTTATACTTGGCTTTCTGGTCTTTAGACTGCTCTGATCCTGGGCTGAGTCTCAATCTCCTTAGAATAGAGATGGTAATGGACAAGTCATTCAGCCTTTCATCTGCCATTAATGATGAATTACACAGCCTGCACCAGGTCATCAGCTGCTAGAAATTGGCTTAGGAACACTGAAATCAATACACACCAGCTGAGAATTGGATTCTGGATATGTATTAGCACCTCATTTGCTTGAGTCTTTTTGGTTGTTTTGAACTCACAGATGATTGCAGAGTCCTACAGGTTTATTTCTGGTTTATTTCTCATATTTCTCCTTTACTTCTGGGGGTTTGTTACTCATTTCTGAGGTGATGCATCATCACCTGCCACATCATTTCATTTTCTAATATCTTTTAGGAGATGATTTCCAGTTCTTACTTTTGCCTGTAAATTTATTACAGTGAAGGACAGACTGCCCCTGGACTTTTTTGTCTTAGAGACGTAAGAATATATTTGGGTATATTTTCCTACTCACTTGGTTTTAACTGTCCCACTTTGTGTTGGTGAAGACTGAAAGGTGATCAAAGGTAAACAGGGGTTTTTTTCCTCACTATTTCCATCACTTTTCTTCAGTCCCCCTGAGTACAAACTCCAGACAACTTTCATCTCCTAGGAGGGGGAGATTTTTCTCTAAAGCAATCCTTATGTAAGAGTTGTGCTTATATCTCTAAGCTTTTTCTTTCACTTTATAGATTTAGCATATGAATTTTGCTTGCAACTCAGATGAATTCTTAATCAGCTCCCAGATTTTTCCTCCAGGATGTTTCCAAGGCCAGTACTATCTTAAGTACTCCAAGCAGGACCAAAATATCTCCTGTAAAATAATTTCTCTTTGGTCAGCGCCGCTGAAATGATCCAAAGGACTTTTTTCCAGACCAGTCACAAATTAAACCTTGTCATTATCTCTGAGTACATTGCCATACCAGAAAATGTTGTGGAGAGGAGCTGGTTTCATCCCCTTATCTGAATTATTTTAATTATCATGCCTGAAATCTCGTGTCATGTTACCTTGGTCTGATCCCCAGTGGGCGCCTGTCAAATTCCATTAGGTTGTGGCCACTCTCCTTTGGTGGCTCACACATATTTGCAGCCTGAGCCAACCCCTGAGTATTCCCCAAGATGAAGCCAAGAGCTTCTCTCTGCCCTGAACTGCTGAGAGGAGAGCTTGACCTAATTAGAAAAGCTCCCAAAGAGCAGCAGAGAACGAACTCCTGCCGAGCAAACGGCTCAGAGCTTTTCACTGAGATGATTTTTCGACCTGTGCTGCTCATTCTGGAGTTGTCTGCACCATAAATGGCTTTGGAATTTGGAATTTTAACCAGTTCAAATCACTGGAGGGGGTTAGGGTGGTGTGGGGTGGGGGCTGTGGCTCGTGGGTGCTGCACCCAAGGGTGATGTGAATTTGGGCTGGCAGCTTCCAGCACTGCCCATTTCAAACTCAGGGCAGGAGTTGGGATGAACAACCCACAAACTACCCCAAAAAATGCCTTTTGGAGACAATTTCCCTTATTTGGGGAAAATTATTATTTCCCTTATTTGGGGAAAATTATTATTTCCCTTATTTAGGGAGTCTGTGTGAAATGAGGATGAATTCTGACTTTTCTGTCCTCCTCTCCACGTGAGTTATCTTTGTTTTTCCACAGCACACACTCAGGTTATAGAGCACAGCTAACCATTCATGGCTTTTCTTGATTTGCAGATTAATGCCAGTTATTTTGTCTGGGTGGTTTTTTTGTTGTTGTTTTAGTTTTGTTTTCATGTGGGAAATCTGTAAAACAGCGCAGCAAAAATAAAAAAAAAGGCAAATGGATGTGTGTGGGTTTTATAGAGCTCCTTTCATGGGATCATAAAATCCCCTTCAAAATGATGAGTTAGATGCTGTTAGAATAGTAAATATGTAAATTCATGAGCAATTTGCAAATGTCCTTGAGCCACTGAACCCGTTGCAATTGCTCAGCTCGATGGAATTGTTCAAGTTCTTACTCCAGATGACAGAACTGACTTTCATCTTCCTACATTTAAAGGCTTTCCCTTTCTTATCTCTTTAGATACAGACAATAAACAAGCTTAAAATATTACAGGGGCAGGAGGGGCAGCCAGAGAAATAAACACCATTCACTTCTTCTTTCCCCTCTGCATTTCCAGGATGCTCAGTTCACCTTTTTTTGTTTTTTTGGAAGTCCCTTGGAGCAGAGGTGCTGTGGAAAGCTCTTCACCTTACCTCTGCTTTGGAGGCACGTTCAGGGTGCCAGGGGTGGGTTAAACACGACCTGAGCTCTCTGAATTTGGATTTCCAGTGTCCCATCATCACAGACACACCCCTGTTTGGGGTATAATCATACCAATTTGCCATTTTGATGTGGTATTTTAAAATTTATCCTTTCAAGCCCATCTCTGGGCCCCTGTCCCTATCCAAAGGAGATGTGTAAAGTTGTTACCTGGCTTTGAGGAATCTTAATTTTTTTTATTTTATCTGATTACACAAGGAAAAGTATTAATCAGGTTCTTGGAGACCTCTGCTGGTAATACCATCCTGCTAAGTCAGATGCTCTTATGTCAAAATAGGGCAAATGCCTATTAAAAAATCAGAACTTTATTGTTTATTGGGACTTTCTGAATATTATTATAGATATAATATATTAATATACTATTACTGATAAGATCTTCAATAAATGGTATTGTATCTTGTAGATATCTGGACAAAAGGTAACTCTTAAGAAATTCTGAGGTTTTGGGTGGTCTTCAAAACCATGTGGCAATTTTAGTGGAATTTAGTGGAATCTGGCTAAACTCAACGTCTATTAAAAAAAATTTTAAAAAGCCAACAAACTGATAAAATTATGTGAAACACAGTTAAAAATACAATCTCATAAGTGGCTGAAAACTGCCAGTGCTAGTTTTCACCAAATTCTACCAAAATGTGTCTCCAATACCTGCTTGTGGCCTTTCTAGGTTTATTCAGAGTCATTAATACAGTAATTAGGTCCAAAGATTTTTCTTTCCTGTGGCAAGATATGGAGATCTGGCCATAATCAAGACAAGACTGAGAGCCTGAACCTGAAGTAGTGCCTGTCACCATGCAGAGTTACTGGAATAACCACAATTTCAATGCAGAACTAGTTCTAAATTACATGTTTTGAAGTCTCAAGTTAAATTTTAGAGCTTTGAAGCCCAAGTTATGGAGACCCTAAGGAGGGAAATGTCTATTTTTGAAAGACCAGGTGTGTAACTACTGCATTGTTTTTGTAGGATGAGCAGGGTTTCTGAAGCTACTCTTTTTCTTTAAGGGTTTTTACTACAAATAAAATAAAAGTAGCTTCTGATCTTGGTCTGTGCCACCTTCAGAAAGCAGCACTGGACTCAAGGAAGAGCAGTAATCTTTAGCAGTTCTTATGATGCTTTTTTGGGGCTACCTAAAAACAGAGGCCAGACAGAATTAAGGCAATAAAAAGCTGTTTATTTATTGAAGGGCCTTCAGGTGCATTCAGGGCAGACAAAGCCCCCCAGGAGCTACACCCAAAAATGGACAAGGGGTCATGGGTTTTCACACTTTTATAAGTTTGGTCCATTTGCATATTGGGGGTGAATCTGCCAATTCCAGCTCCAGGTAATGAAGTCATTGACCCCAAGTTTGCTCCCCCAACTCACTTTTGTTCCCATTTCTCAGGCCTGAGGCAGTGAGGTGTCCTTAATTACCAGGCCTGGAGAGGAATTGTTGTGTCTGCCCAAACTGGGGAAGCAGCAGCTCACACTGTGTGTGGAGTTTAGAGTGACACACTAAAGGACTGCAGGGTTACAAAGAGATGGAAAATAAAAAAGTTAAACCCAACGTTATCAAGTCCAACATTCTGATAAGGGAAGAAACGGCCTTTTGGCAGCCCAGAGCTGCTGCTGCCAGGCACGAGGCTTCCCTCCCTGCTTGCCTTGCAGCCCAGCCCAGCTGGACTCAGCAGATCAGCGACGTGCACGCGGCCATCGAGGAGCGCGTGTCCTGGGAGTGCCGCGCCAGCGGCCGCCCCAAGCCCTCCTACCGCTGGCTCAAGGACGGGGAGCCCCTGCTGCCACAGGTAGGCACAGCTGGACCCCCCTGGGGATGGGGGCTGTGGTGCTCTGCCAGCTCTCTGACCTCGGGGTGTTTGTTTTGGGGTGGGGAGGATGGGGGTGCTCTGGAACCGTGGAATCGCGGAACGGTTTGGGTTGGAAGGGACCTTCAGGATCATCTCGTTCCACCCCCTGCCACTTTCCACTGTCCAAGGCTGCTCCAAGCCTTGTCCAGCCTGGCCTTGGACACTTCCAGGGATCCAGGGGCAGCCACAGCTTCTGTGGGCACCCAGGGCCTCCCCACACTCACAGAAAAGCCCCTGTTCCTTCCCGTGCCTGGTGGCACCTCCCTACACTCCAGGAGCTGCTGCCAGGGACACACAGGACACACAACAGTTCTACATTCAGAGCTCTCCTCCCCAAAATGAAGGATTCATGATGCAAACCTAAATCTGGAAAGAAGAAGAAGAAGGAATGGCTGAATGGGGTTTTGGAATCTGTCACCAGAGAATGATCGCCCTAAGTAATTATTTTAATTTATGATGTTTAGGTGAACTTCAAGTGATAATGAAACCTCGGGGTTCTTGCTGGTGTTTAATGCTGTTCCCAGTCCTCGTGCTGAGCTGTGTCCCTGTGCAGGAGCTGTGGAATTGCCCTCCTCCCACCAGCACGTCTGCCCAGCCTCTCCTGGAGGGTCATCACCCAGTCCATGATCCCACCTTGTCACCACAAACTCAGTCAAGCCACCAAAGCTTTGGTTTCACAGTAGCCAGCACTTTTCCCCCTGTACTTACTGTGAAAGAACATGGCAGCCCCGATTTTATCAAACCCTGATAAAAATTGCACAAACATTAAATTTCTGCCCTAAGGCCAAGTAGAAAACCAATAGCTCTTTATTTTAGATTTTCTTTTTTTAATGTCAAACTCCTGGGGAGGGAGGGAACACTTTGCTGTACTTATTAGAATTGATAACTCAAGCTCCATATCCTCAGGCTGACAAATGATAGCCTGGTCCTTCACTCCACACACTAATTCTGGTTGCTTCACGCTGGTCACTGGCAGATGGTCTTGTTCTTAAATCATGTTAGTGGCTGATATGAAGTAAAGGATCATTAAATTATTATCATTTACTTTGTTTTCAGTAAACTGCAGAAGATTTTAAATGTTTCTGTCTGTGCTGGCTGAGATGGCAACCAGTCTTAGCAGCCTGCATTGCCATATAGACTCAAAATGGCCTCAGGCTGTGCCAGGGGAGGGTCAGGTTGGACATCAGGAGGAATTTCTCCATGGAAAGGGTGAATTTCTCCATTGGAACTGCCAAGGGAGGTGTCCAAGAAACACATGCATGTGCTATAGTTCAGTTGCTGTGGTAGTTTTTGCTCAAAGGTTGGACACAGCGATCCTGGAGGTCTTTCCCAACCTTCATGACTCTGTGATTCCATGGAAACACCATTGTTTTAAATGTTTCTGAGGATGGGCTTGGCTGTGATGTGCCACTGTGGAACAGAAGTGCATTTCTTGCTTCGAGCTTATCTCCTTGAAAGGGATATTAATCTAAATGCTTTGGGTATTAAATCAATGAGGGGTCAAGGGAAAGACCTCCAATTTAAATTGCATTTACCAACTCCTGTATTGGTTTCACCATTTAGTCTCTAGCCTGACATAAATTTGGCTGGCAGACAAATAAATTGCAGCATGCAAATTCCTCCCGTTACCGCCACTTTGTTTTGTCCACCTCACTATAAAATACAGCACAACAACCTCTGGGTGCCTGTTCTGAGGAGGCTTGCTCATGTTCTTGTTGATTTTGGAGTTTGTTTTGCTGTCCCCCAGGGCAGGGTGCAGCTGGAGCAGGGCTCTCTCACCATTCCCAACGTGAGTCTGTCGGACGCGGGGATGTACCAGTGCGTGGCGGAGAACAGGCACGGCGTCATCTTTGCCAGTGCAGAGCTCAGTGTCATAGGTGAGTTCACATCCCCAAGCACTGCCACCCTCCCAAAACCCTCAGCAAGCCCTGCCCAACCACAGCAACCCCTGCCCAAGCTGCTTCTGCCAAGCTGCAGCAGCTGAAGGACAAGGGGATCTTTGGCGATTTGTTTCTAAGGAAGGCGTGAAGTGAAAACTTGAGAGCAGAGAACAGATGTTTTTCACTTCATCCCACATTCCCACATTCCTCCAGGAGCTGGCAGGTGCATTCCCTCTCCTGCTGCTTAAAGCTGTTTCTGGAGAAACCTGAGCATTGCCATTCAGAACATCCAGGACCATAAGTGCCCAGCCCTGGCTGCAGAGGTGACTCTGCTCATGACAAACCTCCTGTCTGAAGGGACCTTTCAGCAATCTAACAGCAAACAAAATTCCCCCATCCCAAAGAAAAGCATCTTCCACCCCTCAGTTCTGTGCACAGCTGCTCTGCTCCTCCCAGATAAAATCAGGAGAAGCTCATGTGAATCCAAGTGGGGAAATACCTGAGTGGAGGGAACAGAGATTACAGAGCCAGGATATTCTCCGAGGTGCCCGTGTCAGGACAGGAGGCAATGACCACAAACTGAAACCCTGGAAATGCCACTTTAAATAAGAAAAACTTTATTTTGAGGTTGGTTGGACACTAGAACAAATTATCCAGAGATGTCATGGCATCCCTGTCCATGGAGATGCTCAACATCCAACTGGCCACGGCCCTGGGTAACCTCCTGTGGCTGCTCCTGGGTGAGCATGGTGGGATTGGACCACCCCAGATGTCCCTGCCAGGCTGCAACTCAATCCCAAACCATGCTCCTGTACAAGAGGCAGCCCTGCTCAGCATAGGGAGGTAGTTTCAAAGGGTTAAACACAATTCCTGATTACAAAATAGCAGTTTAGTTGCTCACAAACCAAAAGCTCGGTAGCAGCATTCTCTGATTTACCCTGAAGAACAAAGCATGAGGCTTTTTCCAGCTATGGGATTTTCAATTATTGGTCATTTTTTATCATCAGTGATAGATGCCTGCATAGAAAAAAAATTCATTTGAAGGATTGTCTGTGTTGCTGTTGGAGAAAGGTACGATAATGCTCAATAAATTAGACTTCACAATGCTGAGATTTATTGGACATGAAAGAAATCGAAATAAACCCACTGATGCTTTTCTTGTCTATTTAAAACCTGTTAAAAATGGACCTTTGGGAAGAAGGAAGATGTTTTCAGAGGAGAGAGGTTTAATCCTTGTTGGTGGGGACTCCCAGGGTGTCTCTGTGCCCAGCAGCTCCTTGTGTCCACACAAAAAAAAAAAAGATTTTGGAGGGTCTGGTCTGAGAAACCTGGCAAGGAATATTTATTTGGCCAACTTCTCACTTGGGTTCTGCAGCTCAGTTTCTGTCTGTCACAGGCAAAGCACCCAAATGGTGTCCTGCAGATAAATTCCTGTGCATCTGTGATTTAACTTGGCACTTTTTGAAAGGAAAGCAGCAGGTTTGCCTTTTCACTGGAGCTTCAAAGCAAGGCAGCATTCTGAGCCTTCCCTGGGAAATTTTAGCTTTTAACCAGATCAGAGTGTTAAAGTGGTTGTTTTAAAAGGTCCTGAAGTTAAGCACTTGCTACTGATGGTGTTTAATCATCTCAAGTGAGACTTACACCAAAATTAAGTGAAAGAGAGAAATAGAAAATTACAGACCGAGCTTTTTCTCAGAGAGATTCTTCTCAATTATTGTTGCCAATTATCTTGCCTGGAGTCTTTAAGTAAAAGCAGAATCCAGTGGTGCTGGACATTGTACAAGAAGTATTTTGACATGCAGTCTTGTCTTACAGAATTTTCAGGCTAAGTGTTTAAAAAACAAATTGAAAAAGGGAAATGTGGGCCTAGAGTGGGAGAAAAAGGTCATTAAAATCCCTGCTTGACAAACAAAAGGTGTGAATAAATTAAATTCATTACTCCTAAAGTGAAGGGAAGTTGTGGCAGTGCTGAGAAATGAGCCCAGAGTTTCTAAATGTCAAATGACAACGTTTTGAACGTCACAGAATAAAACCCACAGTGAGCAACTCCTGTGTCTCACTCAGGAGCAAGAAAATTCAGCAAATGACTCACAAAAAACCAGTCTAAACTGTTTATTATCCAGAGATGGACGTAACAGGACTATGCAAAAAATCTCTTTTGCTTATAAATTTGGAACAATCATCTGAGAAATTCATTTCAGAAGTGATGATATATTAATAATGATATAAATAATAATGCATTTGGTTCTGAGTGCATTGGTGGGATGTTTCCTCAGGATGTCTCTTCAGTTCTGGAGTGTTTTACAAAGCCAGTGCTGGTTTCAGGGCTCTTTCATAGCATTTAATATCATACCTGTGTTTCTGAGTGGCAAAATTAATTCCCTGTGATTAGATGTGGAAAACAAAACAGCTCAGAGATGACTGAACTCTGATGCAGGAACTTGGAGCACTATTGGATCATAAAGCCCATCCCATTTTCAGTGTGGGATTGTGCTTTATTCACCTCTTTGGCAGCAGGAATGATAGCCAAAAGAACTGAGACAGATGAGGTGCCCTGAGAAAAGGGAATTTGCTGGGTTTTGTCTCCCAGCTGCTGCAGGTGAGCTTTGGATGCTGTCATGGGGCATCGAGGTGATGCAGAGCAGGGAGATCTCAAATCTGATCTCACAGGGGCAGCAAAAAGGGAGACAAGGACAGAGCAGAGAGCTGAGGGATCCAGGGCTGGAGAATTAGGGATCCAGGGCTGGAGAATTAGGGATCCAGGGCTGGAGAATTAGGGATGCAGGGTTGGAGAAGTGGGGCTCCAGGGCTGGAGAATTAGGGATCCAGGGCTGGAGCAGGGGGGATCCAGGGCTGGAGAATTAGGGATCCAGGGCTGGAGCAGGGGGGATCCAGGGCTGGAGAATTAGGGATCCAGGGCTACAGCTGGGGGGATCCAGGGCTGGAGAATTAGGGATCCAGGACTACAGCTGGGGGGATCCAGGGCTGGAGAATTAGGGATGCAGGGTTGGAGAAGTGGGGCTCCAGGGCTGGAGAATTAGGGATCCAGGGCTGGAGAAGTGGGGATCCAGGGCTGGAGAATTAAGGATCCAGGGCTGCAGCATTAGGGATCCAGGGCTGGAGAATTAGGGATCCAGGGCTGGAGCAGGAGGCATCCAAGGAGCCAGCAGGGAGGATGGAGAGAGCAGACATTGCTGCCACTGCTCCAACAGAAAGCCAAGCTCCCATCAGCAGGAGTTGTTCCTAAAGCCCTTCAGCATCCTCACCTTTTGCTCTGATCTTGCTATGTTAAAAAAAATTNTTAGGGATCCAGGGCTGGAGCAGGAGGCATCCAAGGAGCCAGCAGGGAGGATGGAGAGAGCAGACATTGCTGCCACTGCTCCAACAGAAAGCCAAGCTCCCATCAGCAGGAGTTGTTCCTAAAGCCCTTCAGCATCCTCACCTTTTGCTCTGATCTTGCTATGTTAAAAAAAATTGAATGGCACTGTTTGATATCACTGAAACTCCTGGTTGTCTTGGGGGATTTTGGTGCCAGAGCTGCCTCAGAGCCCAGCAAAGGGATCATTAAAAAGCCTTTGAGGCAGGAATCAGAAGCCAAGGCATCTCCTTGTTCCCTGGGCTGCAGAGAGGCTGCAGGGCTTTGGGGGTCACCTCAGTGGATATCTGAGTGTTTGTCACAAAATACAGGAGTGTGCCCTGGGGGCAGGAGAAGATGATTCTTTGTGCCCTGCAGCCAACAAGTCTTGCCTTGTCCTGCTTGGTTGAGGAGCTGGCTGTGTCAGTGTCTCCCACCTTTATAGAATTTAAATAAGTAACCCAGTTTATGCAATAATTATGAATAGGAAGCATAAAAGTGTCAACCTTTCTGGAAATATTAACATTTCTGGTTAATTATATAGCTCCTGTGTTTGTGAGAATTTCCCTGCCTGGCAGAAGGATGATCCTGACACAGAAAAAGGAAATACTTTATACTCCTCATGCACGAGGTTCCTAGGGGTGCTGTCCCAGTAAAATGTGCATGGTGGGGTTACTGGTTTCTCAGGTTTTTAGCTGAAAACACATTTTTAAACAAATCAAGTCATCTTTGCAGTGAAAGAAGCACTCAGGTGTCTTTTTAGCCCATCCAGACTTCACTAGTTCACAAAGTCCAATCAATCATTGAGGAATTGTAAGTGAGAAACAACCCTGGAATTTTGTAATGTTCAAATGAGTCTGACTTTGTGTTTTCCTGAGGGAATTTTGATCTGGTTTGTGTCGATTTTGCTTTCAGCCATCGGGCCAGACTTCTCTAAAACCCTGCTGAAGAAGTTAACTCTTGTTAAAGTGGGTGGTGAAGTCATCATTGAGTGCAAGCCCAAAGCCTCCCCCAGACCTACTTATTCTTGGAAGAAAGGAAAAGACATCCTAAGAGAAAATGAGAGGTAATGTCTTAAAGTAACCATTTCTTTCATTAACTAACCCAGGGACTTTCAGCAATCAAAGCTAAATTTGTTATTAATAGCTTTGCAAAATTGACTTGCAAATACATGAGGAAACAGCCTGTGTTCAATCCCAAGGAGCTGGGGGTGAGATTCCTATTCCCATGGTGCCCATCCCATCTCTGTCTGCTATTAAATCATCCCTGCCAAGAAGCTGATAAAGATGAACTCCAAAAAAACAAATATTTTGTCTCTGCAGTGTTCTAAATAACCATTGTTAAAAAAAAAAAAAATAGATTCCCAGGAAATAAAAGCCTCCACTGCAAATTGCAGAGCTCTGGTACATTACTCAGTGTCCTGCAAACAGGAGTTATTTGGGGGCAATAATTAATTTGGCAGTTCTAATACCTGACTTGAAGGTGGCTTTCTCAGACTGGCCAAATAATTTTTTTTCTTTTTTTTTTTTTTAATTCAAAAGCCAGCTTTTCAAGTAAGTCCTCTTCTGTGGTGTTGATTTGTTGTTGGCTTTGTAGAGGTGTGGTTGTGTCACCTGCATAGCACCTGAGAGTGGGACATGGAGAACTGTCCTTGACACTCCTCCAAAACATGATGTGGCACTAGGATTGATGGGGAGAATCCTGTCCTATTAGTAAAGGTCCAAAAGCCAGAAATTGTTGGAAATTGTTATCTTTAAAAGATTTAATCTGTTAGAGCTGTTCTTTTACTTTGGAAAGTCTAATCTTGCTCCACCCAGCCTGTAATGCCTGTTGAAGTAGAGACTGTGGTGGTGTGTCTGAGTATGCAGAAAGCACATTTAGAGCCAGATGATTCAAATATTGAACACCCAGTTTCTGACTGATTTTAGCTCCTTTTGCTGACCCTTACCAAGCTGTTTTCTGTGGGCTGTTTGCTTCACCCCCTGGCATGAAAGGAGTTGGTGATCAATGGCACAAAACTTCCTTTAACAGGCAGGGCACAGAGCTGCTGAGGTCAAGGTTTTCATGGATCAAGGTGTATTGATTTTTAAAACTGAAATAACCTGCTCTCCTGGTGAGGGTGGTGCCAAGGGTGGGAGTGTTTGGGGCTGGAAGGGTGGGAGTGTTTGGGGCTGGAAGGGTGGGAGTGTTTGGGGCTGGAAGCTTTGGAGTATTTGGGGCTGGAATATTTGGAGTGTCTGGGGCTGGAAGCTTTAGAGTGCTTGGGGTTGGAATATTTGGAGTGTTCGGGGCTGGAAGTTTTGGAATGTTTGGGGCTGGAAGCTTTGGAGTGTTTGGGGCTGGAAGCTTTGGAGTGTTTGGGGCTGGAAGCTTTGGAGCGTTTGGGGCTGGAAGCTTTGGAGTGTTTGGGGCTGGAAGCTTTGGAGTGTTTGGTTCTGGAAGTTTTGGATTGTTTGGGGCTGGAAGTTTTGGAGTGTTTGGGGCTGGAAGCTTTGGAGTGTTTGGGGCTGGAATATTTGGAGTGTTTGGGGCTGGAATATTTGGAGCATTTGGTTCTGGAAGCTTTGGAGCGTTTGGTTCTGGAAGCTTTGGAGCGTTTGGTTCTGGAATATTTGGAGTGTTTGGGGCTGGAATATTTGGATTGTTTGGGGCTGGAAGCTTTAGAGTGTTTGGTTCTGGAAGCTCTGGAATGTTTGGCTCTGGAAGCTCTGGAATGTTTGGTTCTGGAAGCTCTGGAATGTTTGGTTCTGGAAGCTCTGGAGGTAGCTTTGGAATGTTTGGCTCTGGAAGCTTTGGAGTGTCAGCCCCACGAGGTCCCGTCCGTGTCCCCGTGCCCGCTGGCACAGTCTGGATGTGCTGCTTGCTCTGAGGCTGTTCCCCCTGGCACAGCACAGTTGCTGCTCCTCACTTTAGTTCAGGAGTGGGACAGCCCAGCAGGGCTGGGCAGTGTGGGAGCAGGGTGGGGGGCACACCTGGGCTCAGGGCCAAACCCAGCCAGGTGTGCCGCGGGCTCCCGTGGCACTGCCGGGCTCCTCCTGCTCCTGCTGAGCCACAAGGCTCCAGGAGCCTCCCACCTGGGCACCCAGCCCTGGGTGGCAAACCAGACGTGAAATGTGCCCAAGCAGGCGTGAAATCCTGAGCTCCTTCAGCCCAGGGGTTTTCCAGGCAGCGGGATCATCCAGCAGGGATTACCTGGCAAAGTGTGGGAAGGTGCCTTGGCACGGGGACCTGCTCTGCTCTGCTCTGACACACACTGGGCTGTGCCTCCTGTGGGGATGAGGGAGCTGAGTCCTCACCACTGCCTTTATTCACCTGCAGTCTGGACCTGGAGACTGTGTGAAATGCACAATTAGGGAATGACATTGTCTGCTGTGTCCTGGCATTCCTCATCAGCTCCGTCTGCCTTCTCGGGCAGGAGGGACCAAGTGCCTGAGCTCTGCTTCATCCTGCTGTATTTCTGCTTTCTGTGCTTGCTGAAATGTCACCTCCTCCCCGCTGTCCCAGGGGACAGCAGCAGTGCCTGGAGTCCAGCCCCAGTATCTCCCTACACCCCCAGTTGTGCGTGGACTTCAAACAAGAACTTTCTTGGCTGTTGGAAAAGAATCTGTTGAAATTTAGGAAGCAAGATGCCAGGAAAAGCTGCTGCTGCAATCTCTTCATCTAGGACAGGACACAGAACTTTTAGACAGGCGTGGGAGAAGAAACTTCAATGAAATCTCTGCTCAAACTGACATTAAGGGGTCCTGTGAGTGCCAGACGTGAACATCTGGATCCTTCTCCAGCCTGCAGGTTGATCAGGTGGAGGTTAATCAATATAGATGATCCTTCCAATTCCAGGTGGAGTTAAAAGCAGCACTGTGCCAGTGCTGGCTTTGAATGCTGATGCTCAGCCTGATGGCTGCCATGGCAATCACTTCAGAGTTTCTCCTGGGGCTTCTGTGGCTTTTCAGCTGGTGTGTGATGTTAAATTCCTTGCTGAAGACACTGTGCATGGTTTTTGCTGCTGAGACTCCAGCTCTGGAGGCTCCTGCTGTCCAGGAGGCAAAACAAAGTGTGTTCTTCAATGTTTGCCCAGAGAGCAGAGATACCACAGTGAAAAAAAAAAAAAAAAAAAGAGCTTTATCAGTTTAGGTTTCACTTTCTTCTCTGGAGGCTGAGGTAGTGTGTGCTGCACCTCTAATGAATCCCATGGCCTGAGGGCATCTCTTACTGGTGGTTGAGAACTGTGCAATTGTGTTATTAGGAATTCTGCCCTGGGGTACAATTATATTATTGTAGTCATTAAAGGCACTTCATCTCCATAATAATGGAAATCTTGCCTTGGAGGCCTAACTGAGCTGGGGCCCTGGCTCCAGAAGGTAAATTTTATATAGGAACAGCTCTAGCACAGATATAGATGCATTGCAAATGCTGTTTGGAAACAAAGATTATTCCTGTATGGGAAAAGTACAGGAATCATTTTCCATCCTTGATCTTCCCTTCACATTCCAGTGCAAAGTTAGTGTTCCCCTCTGTGGGAAAGGTTTTTACTCCTGGTAATGCTGCTCCTCACAGGGCCACTGGGAGAGCAGGAGCAGGTGGGACATGATTAAAATCCACCTATTCCCAGGAAAGCCTGGCTCAGGACCAGGGGGTGCCTTTCTGGTGGCCCCTGAGTTTTCCATAGCCCACCCAAAGAAGGTTGGTGTCCCCAAAGGAGGTTGACCACCCCAGGTGCTGGCCAGTGGGAGAGCAGCACCCCAGGGCTTGCCTGTGGGAACAGTGGGGTTTCACACCAGGCCTGAGATGCTCTTGTGGCAACAAACTGGGGCTTTTTGTTCCTCCACTGCACAGAGTGAACTGGCTTTTAATAACTTGGCACCAGAGGTTGTTCAGTTATAAGGAAATTCCTCATGGGATTAACCAAGGGATGCGTGTTCCTTGTTGGTATGGAGGGATTTTGCTGGAGGTATAAGGAAATTCCTCATGGGATTGGTCAAGGGATGTGTGTTCCTTGTTGGCATGGAGGGATTTTGCTGGAGGTATAAGGAAATTCCTCATGGGATTGGTCAAGGGATGTGTGTTCCTTGTTGGTATGGAGGGATTTTGCTGGAGGTTGTTCAGTTATAAGGAAATTCCTCGTGGGATTAACCAAGGGATGCGTGTTCCTTGTTGGCATGGAGGGATTTTGCTGGAGCAGTCTGGCCACACTCCTGAACCATGCACTGTAGGGGGACCTGCCTGAGCAGGGAGCTTGGATGTGGTGACCTGCAGTGATCCTTTCCAGCCTGAACCATTCTGGGAGCAGAGCTGGAAGGGGCTGCTCAGCCCTGCAGGGTCTGCATCACCTCCCCTGCAAGTCTTCCCTCTTTTCTCAGGTCTTGTTTTGGGCCTAAGCAAAGGGGTTTTCATTTTTCATGTCATAATGGTGATAATTCTATTTATTATTCCTCACAGAGTGAGACTCAGGGACATTTCCCAGAGGTGAAGCTGTAACATTGTGTGGTTCAAGAGAAGATTCACATTTCTCTTGTTCCTCCACAGCTTCCCACTTTTCCCCTTCTCCTTGGCTCCCCAAGAGCAAAAAGAGTACAGGAAAGGCAAGAAAACTTTTATTTGAAATATGTACACAACAGCTTTAATTCCTAATATTCTCCTAGAGCTATTGGAAGTCATATTTACCCTGCCACCAGACACGTGCTCAGGCTGGGACAGAAAAATAATTGTACTTTTAAGTCCCAAAACAAATTGCTCTTCTCTCATTCTTCTTCATGTAAAGCCCCTACATCATCAGAGCTGTTTCTTTTCCACGAATGTACAGTGCCTGCATTGTTTGTACAGTTTAATTGTAAGAAAAGAAATGCATAAAAAAACCACAAATTATGTTCTGTGCTGGTAGCAAAGCATATGAAAGTGTCCAATTAAACAACCATTCCTTATGCCTTGTGTAATAGCAACATCTGTTACCTTAATTAAACAAGTTTCTGTACAAAGGGACCCTCTTGGTGCACTTTGTTAGAGCAGGATCTGACCCAGATACTCCAGGCACGCTCAGGATCCTCGTGGAAATCCTCCCAGCTGGTGCCATTATCTCGCAGTGCTGACAAGCTCCCTGATGTGTGAGCTTGCACACGCACAGCCACAGTGCTTACAGCAGTGCTTACAGCAGGAACATTGTTCTTTTTTGTAGCTGAAAGCCAACAAAAGCACAGGAAAGCAGCACATGGTGCCGTTTTCCCAGCGAGTTCAGGCGTTTGGAGTGCCTGGCTAACTCAGTCCTTGTCAAACAGCACTGGGGACAGAGAACTGCCCTCCCAGACAGCTGCTGTGATTTGTTACCCAAACTGGCTTGTCTGCTCCAAGACTTCAGTAATTTGGTCCAGATTTTCCCAGGTATTTCACTGTTCTCTCCACCACAGCCCGGAGTCAGGGCAGTCTGGGAGGATAATTGGGTTTGCAGAGTTGTGAACCCCAGAAAGGTTTGGTTTGGAAGAGACCTCAAAACTCATCCTGGTGTGGATGCCATGGGCAGGGACACCTGAGTGCTCCATCCAGCATGGCCTTGGACATTTCCAGGGATGTGGCAGCCACAACTGGTGTCCTGAGCAGAAGGTGAGGGCTTGAGACTCAAGGGAGCAGCAGGAATGGGACAGAGCTCGGGGCTGTTCCCCCTGCCCTCAGTGAAAACCCAGCCAGGGCTCCCCGAAATCCCAGCCTCCTCAGAAGGAAGGACACCAGGCAGCTGGAGCTGGAAAGCCTCTTGGATGTGTTAATTCACAGCTGTGCCTCCAGGCTTATTAATTTGGCAGGGAATGTTAATTTGTGTGTAAGGAAGAACATCATCCAAGGCAGGCACTGCACTGCTTTGGAGAGGAGCTGAGGGGACACTGAGCTGCTCCCTCCTGTCCTTGGTCCCCTGGCTGGCACGGAGCCATTTGGAATCACCAGGTAAAGCTGCATTTGCTGAATCCCTTCTCCAGGAGCTGGAGTGATTCTGGCCAAAGAAAAGCAGAAAACTCTCACCTGATTTTTTTTGCTGTCCTCTGCACTGCAAAGCTGTCCAGTAAGTCTTGTCTCCCTGAAAGAGTTCAGCCATGGTTTTCTCCAGAGTTCACACCCTCAGGACCTCCTCACAAACCAGTTGTGGACCCCCTCCTACAGGTATTATTTTGTAACAGGAATTTTAACATATCCATGTTGATGCTGCATCATTTTGAGGAGGAAAAATGGTAAAATTGAACAAGAAAAGTTTTCATCCAGCATGTCTTGAGTACAAAAAGTTGTATAAATTCCGATTTTATATTTGTTGCCTCAAACTTCCTAATTAGTGCTTAATTACTTTAAACAGCCAGAAAGAAAATGGCAAGAGGACAGACAGCACATCTTTCCAAGGCTGGTGCCAGGGTACAAACCATGGTGATATTTTTATCCTGATTACTTGAGAGATGAATTGCCTGCAGTGTCTTTTGGACACACAGCCTAGTGACACTTCAGCAGAAAAGAAAACCTCAAAGGATGCTTCCCATCATCGCTTGGCATTAATTGTGTTGACTCTTTGTATTTTGTTTTTTTACATAAAGCACCTGTGCAATTTCTTGAAGGCAGACAGGTAACCAAACCATCAATAACTTGTCGGGTTTTCATTACATCCTGCCCAGGCAAAATGAAAAATGACACCCTGCAAATGGCTTTCTGAAGTTTGACTCGACAGCGCAGCATTCATCTCACTTTGCAAGGACCGTGGCAGAGATGGCTCTACTTCATTGCAACTGACTGAAATAACTGACTTGTCCACTTATTTTAACCAATTTGCTGCAGAAAAAGAATAACATGAACCAGGAAGCTACTGGATTTGGTGGTCAGAACTCTTGGAAAGCTGTTGTCCTTGATGGCCTCCCGTTCATAAGCTGTTTGCCAGCAGAAGCTGGTTTTAGCTCTGTGTTGATCTGGAAGACCAAGGCCAGGCTGGATTGGGATTTGGAGCAACCTGGTCTATGGAAGGTGTCCCTGCCCATGGCAGGGGGTGGGACTGGATGAGCTTTAGGGTCCCTCCCAATCCAAACCATCTTGATTTTATGATCACACCATGTTTTAGCACTGAAAGGGCTGTCCAGCCCAGGGCAGTGGTGGAGTCCACATCCCTGGAGGATTAAAAAGATGTGGCACTTGGGGACAGGGGTCAGTGGTGGCCTTGGCAGCACCAGGTTGACAGTTGGAGTCAATGTTCTTCGAGGTCTTTACCTACAAATGATTTTATGATTCTACAAATGTTTCCAGCTAAAGGTTACTTGAGAAGGATTAGAGACTTGTGTAGAATCCAGGTTTGGTGCTGGTTTATTTTCTATGCCTCAGTAATTAGGCTGATCCCTAAAATTTCCATTTCTTCCATCTGCTCCTGTAGAAGCAGGAAATGATTTCCTGTTTCCAGCCACAAACTGTTGCCGAATGCTCTGACGAGTGCAGTCCCAGCCTCTGCCAAGTTTCAGCTGGAGGTCCTGGAATGAGCCTCTCCCTCATGCCGTGCCACAGCCTCCTGTAACATCAGCAATCTGTTCCTGTTTCCCCAGCAGATTATTTGCAGCATGGTGTTGTTGTAGTGCTCCGTGAAACACATGTAGGACATCACTGCTGCCTGTGCTGCGGCTGGAGCCGGCTCAGAACCTGTGCTGTGGCCAAACCTGCAGGGCTGCTGTGCCCCAAGGGCTCAAGACAAGTCAAACAGGCTTTCACCTCGGTGCTTGAGTGTTAATTTTAAAAGCAGGGCTCTGCTTGCAGAGGTGGAGAGGGTGAAGGATCCAGAGCTCTGTCCCAGAGGCATACGACCTCCAGGGCACAGCGAGATGTGTCCTGTTAGAAGCAGGATGAAGATATCCTTAAGAGACATGTGTCACAGGGGGCCAAGAGAAATCAGCAGGCTTTCACCTCAGTGCTTGTGTATTAACTTTAAAAGCAGAGCTCTGCTTGCAGAGGTGGAGTGAAGGATCCAGAGCTCTGTCCCAGAGGCATCCAACCTGTGGAGTGCAGCCAGACGTGTCCCATGTTGACATCCTTAAAAGCAGGATGAAGATACCTTAAGAGAAACCTGTCACAAGGGGTCAAGAGAAATCATCAGGCTTTCACCTTGGTGCTTGTCTTAATTTTAAAAGCAGAGCTCTGCTTGCAGAGGTGGAGAAGGTGAAAGATCCAGAGCTCTGTCCCTGAGGCATCCCACCTCTGGATCGCAGCCAGACGCGTCCCGTGCTGACATCCTCGAAATAAATGTGTCACTTGCTGCTGTTCCTGCTTGAGGTCTCTCATGGTTTTATGATTATTAAATTCATCTCTGGGTGCTGAACAGACAGCTACAAGTTGTTCCTCCCTCTGTGTAAAGCTGCTCCAGGAGGGAGCCGGTCCCTCCCCACAGTGCTGCCGTCGGAGGGAGCGGGATGGGGTTTGCTCCGTGGTGAGCACACCCTGCAGCCACTGCTTCCCAAAGAAAAGCCTGTCATCAGCCTCCTGAATGCAGGTTGGAATTGATGTGTAGCTTCCTGCTTGTCCTCCAGCTGAAGAAGGCAGTGATAATGATTTTAGTATGTCTGTAGCATTTTGAAGGAAAAAATTATTATGAAATGTTTCTTCTCTTGGGTGTTTTTATGGTGAAGAGCAAGCAGGCAATGATTTTACAGTTAGGGCCATACTTTGAGATTCACCTTTAGAATCCAGGGAAATCATTACATGTCTAAAGGGGAAGAAGGATTCCTAATGAACATTTCAGACTCAGTGATATTTTTGATGGCTATTCAAACATCATTTTGAAGTGATGTAAATGTGTCCTTGGATCTCACAAACCTGTTAATGTCCATTACTAGCCGAGTGCGTAATTTCTCTTTGTACTTTGGGCATTTTTTGTTGGAACCAGAGGGAAGGATGTGTTATCTTTGAAAGGCTGTGCCTTTGGGCTTGAATTCGGGTGGTATCAGCTGGAACAAATAAGCTGAGAATGCATTTGCTGCCTCTGCTCCGATCTCACGAACGCTCCCAGAAACGCTTTGTGTCAGCAGCTGATGCACTGAAAATCTCGCATGGATTTTTTTTTTTCTCATAAGAGAATAATTTTTACGAGCTCCAGTGGAGTTCTCTTTGATTGTTATGCTCTACAAACCTCCACAGTGTTTGCTGTAGGTAGAGGGTGGTGGCTTGTTCTTTTCAGGAAGGTGTTTTTGGCGTAGGTGGCTGGACGCTGCGCTCCAAACACGATTCCTTGGGTTTCCACTGTCCCTCTCCATGGACTAGAAGTCATTTAATTCCCATGCCTTGGGCTATAGCCAGTGCCCTGGAAGAATGAGCACAGCAAATATTTCACTGAACATTAGCTAGAGTGAAAGCAGGGGTGGCTTTGCAGCACCTGCTGCTGCCCGGACAGGATTTCCTCGCTTGCGAGCGCAGGAGGAGGCATGTGGAGAGCTGTGTCTCTGCTGGCTAATTGTGCAGGAAGGGAGGGTTCAGCTTTTCAGGAGGTGCTTTCAGTGTGCTTTGCCCCCTCCGCTGCCATCAGAAGAGCTGGTCCAGGTCCTGAGCCTTTTGTTTGGAGTGTGGAGCAAGCCTGTCCCTCATGGTGCCATCACAGCGTTCATGGTTTATCAGTCAGCTTTGTCTGCAAAATAAACTGCAGCTGGAGGGGCTGTGTCAAAGGGCCATTTCCCTGGGGGATGGTCTTCATTTCCCACCAAAATCCATGGAAAATTGGTTCTTTGCACCATCAGACCCTTCTGGACTTGCAGAATCTTCCCGTATCAAATTGTCAGTGCCTCGCATCTCAGGAATGAAAGCTGTTGTAAAAACAAAGCTTTCCTTTGTTTTACTCAAATCTGCTTGCTCAAATATTTATTTTGATGGCATGGGCTTTCTGACTGTATTTATTTTAATTTTGTGTGTAGTAAAAAAAAAGACTGCTTGGAGAGAGAAGGCAAAAAGGTTTCTATTATTTGAAATTCTCCACAGCCCCCTTGCTCCCTTCAGGGTCCCTCACAGTTCTTGTGTTTGGTTTTCATTTGTTTCCTCCCGTTATCGGCATCCCTTAAGACAGATATTTTCCTGAGAACTGTTCTTCTCAGATAACCTAGGGATATTTTTGTATTTGAATTATAACTCCAGGCATCTCTGAACAATCTACATGAAGTCTCTAATAGCTGTAAATGCTCCCTTCCTTTGCTCCTGCCTCCCTGCTCCACCAGGATGAGGTTCTGTCACTTCAGACTTGTCTTAAATACGTACAGACCGAAGGGAAGATGATGATAAACCACAGCTTTTGTGTTTATAGATATTAATAATGGCTGGATGCAGCATTATTGCTTTGGACTGCTCCGTCACTGCAGATAAACAATTGGTGGAAAAAGAAAATTGTGGGCAAACGCAGGATGCCAGATCCACGGCTGGTTTAAGCTGATGCTGAATTCAGTGGCAGTGTGCTGTTGGATGGGGCCACTACTATAACATCCAAACTAGTTATCTGAACAAAAGATGTTCTGTTTTTTCTTTCCCTTTAGAATATGATTTACAGGTTTTTATGAGTCAAGTACTAAAAGAGGGAGAGTGACTTTTTTTCCATGGCCAGACAGTGCCAGGACAAGGGGGAATGGCTTCCCACATTGGGAAGTGGGAGATGTTCTGCTGAACTCGATGCAACAGGATTTTACCTCAGTTTATTTAGAGCAAATATAGTTCTTACCTGAAAATTAATTATAGGGGGGTTGCTGTTAAGAGGCCTGTCAGTTGTCATGGATAAGGCAGGAGTTATCTACTGCTGCCTTCACTGAGAGAGAGACATGCACTAAATTAAATGGGCTTTGACAGAGCCTCTAAATTATCTCAGGCTCTTCTGTGAACCATGAAAAGACAGGTCCTTACAGACAAATAAACACTGGAGCAGCTCTGGGGGGTTGGGTGAGGCACAACTAGCAGGGCAAGAAGGTGCAGGTGTGTAGGAGGCTGCGTGCACAGCAGGAGAGTGCACTCAGTTGGGAGTTTGGATGGAAACCACATGGAAAACTCGTGGTGCTCCAGCACATGGGATCCTCCTGCCTTTCCCTTGGATTTACCCTGACAGCTGTAGAGCAGACCCAGCTTGTCCCCTCCTTGCTCAGGCTGGTGTTCTGAGCCCTCAGGCTGTGTGGATGTCCCACCCTGGTGGGGGTGTGGACACCATCCCTTTTTCTCCCCTGTCCAGAAACATCTGGAGTGACAGGACGAGGATGAAGCCCCAGCCTGGAAAGCCCTGCCCACTTAGGAGGGGATGCTGAGGGTTTGGGCTGGTTTTGGTGAAGGATGGGAAGTCCCAGTGGCATGGCAGGGTGCTGGGTGGGCTTTAGGGTCAGGGCTCTGTCCCCCTGTGCACCATCAGAGCTGTGGGGTGGAGCCCCAGGAGCCTGGCTTTGACCTCGGGGTATTTTAATGGAGATGAAGGTTGGAAGCAGAAATCTCTGAGCTGGATGTTAGCTATTTATGCAACACAAAGCTTGGAGTCACACCTGGGGACAACATCCCAGGGCCACAGGAGTTGTTACCTGGACTGTACCCTGAACCAGCCCATTCTTCAAGTGATGAGCAAGTGGGAGTTACTGGTGAGCTGTGTCCCTGATTCTGGGGGGCTGTGCTCTGAGCAGTAGAACCTGTGAGGATTTATAAACTTCACTGTTTACCCAAAATAGCCTAATGGCCAGTACCACATCCATGAGATCATTTTCATAACCCCCACTGCATGGCAAGCATTATTTAAAAGGTGATAAACAGCTACAAAGATGTCTGACAGAAATAGAAATAATTTGACAAATAATGCAATTGCCCGGAGTTGTGGCATGAGGCAAAGTTGCTCTTAGGCTGGAAATTGCTCTAGATATCCCTGCCAAGGAACTCTGGGAAGAGAGGGAACAAATACACTGCTGAGACTGCAGTCACTGTGCTTCTGCTTTCTTCTCTGCTGCCAGCCCCCCAGCCCAGGCAAGGCAGCGAGGATAACAATAGGCCATTCATCATGTCAGCTGAAATACACTGTTTTTCACAGGTACATTTAACCTAAATCCTCTCTCAGAAGACGGATTATCTCTTAGAAGAACTCTGGCACCAGTGTCTCTTTTCAATAGCCACGTCACCACTGCCACAAAGGCTGTACATGAAGGGATCAATGGTAGTTTTATCTCAAATTGCACTCAGTGTGTGTTTCTTCCAGCTGACATTCATTTAAATGCTTGCTCTAAGACATCTTTTCTCCCTGTAATAGAAAAAGGATCGGACATCCTAAGCATTGTTTCGCGGGGGAAAAAATATTTCAAATATTCACTTGGCTAAGCATGAAATATTTCAGCTGCGTGTGTTTAATCAAGAGTGAAAGCAAGGGTAGTTATGCTTGTATTTCATAAATTAAAATGCTAAAATGATTAGATAAGAAAACAAAATACCTCACTCCATTGCAGCAGTGCTAATGAAACCATTTGAGAGGGGGAAAAAAAAAAAAAAAAAAAAGGAAAAAAGTCACTTTGTAATTCTGCAAAGCACTTTTTCTCCGAAGAAGCACGGAGCTGGGATCTGCAGTGCCGGGGTTGTGCTGTGTCCCTCGGGAAGGGACAGGCTTCCATATGCACTGCATTTGTACTCCATTCATATTCCATCCATATCCCACATGTTTCCACCTGCTGAACAGAAAAATAGAGGGCAAGCTGTGAGGCACACGTGGAGGGATACCTGCCGTGCCACCTGGCTCCCCGGCAGCGCTGTGGGATTGGGAATCATTCCCGCTGGGAAGGTCCTGCTCCTCACCCTGCACAGCCTTCCACCTGCAAGGTCAGTGAGCTCCAACCAGCCCTGGCTCTGCAGTGCTGCTGCTTTGCTCCTGGAGCCACAGAGGTTTTCCTAATTAAACTCCAGAGCGAGATGTTCCGGTGGGTACTGTAAGCCTGGGATTTTCTGGAATATTCTGTCAAAGCAGGAGGCCCAAGCTGAGCAGCAGGCACGTTTTGGGAGATGCAGGTGATGCAGCCAAGCACCCAGAGGTGAGATTCCCACGGAGGTGCTCACTGACACTCAGGTTTGTGATGTGCTCTGGGACTTGGGCAGATTTCCTGATTTCCTCTTTCCTTTCTATTCCAAGTAAGGGCTTGATCTCATTTTCACAAAGTGGGTGATAAAACTCTTCCTGAGCTCAACAGGACAATTTCTATCTCTAAATGCATATGTTGCTGCCTGAGGAATATTTATCTGCTCCTGGGAATGCTGCCCAGCAGTGGGGAGTGCTGCAGTGGGCTCCATGAATCACACCTGCCGTGGAGGTAACACACTTGCTGCTGGGGGATTTACAGACCTGGCAGGGGGATCATGAGCTGGGAACAAGCACCAATAGATCAGAACCCAGGGGTTCTGCCCTGCTCTTCCTCAGGACACTGCTCCAGGTCTGCCTGAGCTCTCCCATCCATCTCCAGCTGCTCCTGGGGCTGTTCTGAGCCAGGGGGCTGTGATCCCTCTGGGATGGATACCCCAGCCAGCCCTGTCCTCTGGCACTGGGAGCCTTCCCCTTGTCCCCTTGAGCCTGTCCTTGTCACAGGAGCTGCTCTGGGAGCTCTGTGCCTGTCAGCTCCTTTAGGGTGCTGCGATTTCCCCCATTTGCTGCTGCAGAGGCAAAATGGAAGTGGCTGAGGAAGGCTGGGGAGGGGTGTTTGCAGCATTTCTAAAGGTCCTTTGTCCCCAGAAGAGTTTTGATCAAAACACTGACACAGTCAGCTCTTGCTGCAGTAGAACCCAGTGCTTCAGTTTAGGAAACAAGCAGTGCTTTTATCTCCTAATTTCAGACCTGTCTTTGCTCTCTGTGGACCTGAAATCTCCAGCTGACAACACAGACCCCCAGATTCTCTCTTACAAATGCTGTGTCTAAAATAGATGACCTTTCTTCCTCTAAGGATGCTAAACTATCTTAGATGGTCTTTCTTCTTTCTTTTTTTTTTTTTTCAAATGGATATTTTTATCTTCTTTGATTTTTCTCTGATTAGCAGTGACGTTAGCAGCAGAACAGTTCATTAACCTGTGCAAGAAGAGATTTATATTTTTATTTATTGTTACCACTGCTGTTAGTAATGTCAGGTAACCCAGAACATTTAATAGCAAGTCAGTAGCTCCTTTTACAACTTTGTAGTGGTTTAAAGAGGTGCACACTCAGCAGCCAACACTTTGCTCTGATGTGTGTGTTTATAGGAAATGTGGTTTGGTTTTATGTCTTCCCAGGCATCTGGTTAGAAAACATGTTGAGGGTGTATTTCAGAGGAGAGAGCACACTGAGCAGTGCTTCATTCACTTTGAACTTTGTGTCTTGGAAGAACTTTTTCACCCAAACTGCTAAAAGTTGAGGCTGAAGGGTTGTTTGCTTTCAAGCCAATTAGCAGTTTGAGAACCTCACTGGCCTGAAATGAGCTTCTCATCTCGTTTAGTGCAGATAAGTCTGCAAAGAAAAATTGGGAATTAGCAATATCAGTGAGAGGCCTTCCTCCTTTCTCAACTGACTGTAACAAATTTCCAAGTGCTCAAATAATTATTTGTTAACTTTTAGCACATTGGATTCAGATTAGAGGACAAAACATTCGCTGTAGAAAAGCAGCTTCAGCAAAAAGAGCCACATAACCATAAGGCCTCCTAATCAATGAGTCACAGAGAGGTTTTAATGGTCTGATTTATTTGGGAAAAATCAGTTAACTTGTACAGTTATCTGTCACTTTTAATGCTGCTCGTTTCCAGGAGTGCTGAGAGACCAGATGAGAATTAAACATTCTGGGGGCTCTCTGGGGAAGGGCTTTGGAGAACTCAGGGCAGGTCCCCCCTGAGCTCTTTGCAGACCTTCCTGGGGTTAAAGGATGTCCTTGGGCTCAGGCTGTAAAGCCTGGGAGCACAGCCTCAGCTTAGGAAAGGAAGGAAGTAAAGAGAGCACAGGCTCCCTGAGATGTGCCAAAGCTGGATTGTCCTGATCCAGAGGTGTCCCCAGGGCTTTCCAGTCCTCATCAACTAAAAACCAGTCTGACACTGGGAATAAAGACAACTGAGAAGGAAACCAATAGCAGGAGAAAAACAGAGACAGAAGAGGCATTAGAATTTGAAATTAAATCTGGCCTCATCAACAAACACAATTAAAATGATCCATGGAAGAGATTAGCCAGTAGATAGCTTTCAGCCATATGGCTGAAAATAAAGCATAAATAACCAAAAATAAAACCTCAACTGTAGAGAAATAATCAAAACCTCCACTTTTCCTGCATTTTCTGGGGTGTCAGAAGTGTGGAGGAAGGGAAGGAGGGCAGAGCCTGGTGGGGCAGTGCTGGAGCACCGTGGTCCTCCTTGAGCTGGAGCACAATGCTGAGCTTGTCCCGCTTTACATTGATTGGAATTT
Source organism: Urocynchramus pylzowi (assembly GCA_013397555.1). NCBI lineage: Eukaryota > Metazoa > Chordata > Aves > Passeriformes > Fringillidae > Urocynchramus > Urocynchramus pylzowi. Next base: position 115,785 of record VZRH01004771.1, on the reverse strand, counting down.
TAATGCTTGCCAAGGGCACCTTCAGCTTTCAGAAAGGCCCTGTTGTTCCTGAAGATCTGGAATTGATAAGAGCAGCAAATAATTCCTGGGGAGCTGCTGGTGCTGCCCAGCTCCTGCTGGAGGCCAGCGTGGCCACTCCAGCCTGGGTTTGATGCAGCACGAGCACTGCTCTGTGCCCACGGAGTGCTGGAGATGAGAGAAGCCTCTCTCCACTGCTCCCTTCCAATTACTGAGCTGCAGCCACTGCCACAGAAGCAAATCCGTGGCACTGGAGTCCCTCAGAAATAAATGACAGCAGTGAGCGTTACTGACTGCAACAATTTGGAGACCATGAGCCAGCTGAGAAGCTCCTATCAATATCACTGCTGCTGATGGGTGAAATATCACCTCTGTCCCTGCTCTCTGCCAGCTGGCCTGTGGCTTTTGGGCTGCTGCAGGGGCAGGTCAGGCAGAGGTGAGCCAGGACAGGGATGGGAGACTGCTCTCAGAGCAGCCTGTGCCATCTTCCTCCTCCTCCTCCTCGCTTGGCACAGCCACCCAAACTGTGCCATTTGTGGAAGCAGGTCTGTGAATGGGGGCTCTGTAGCTCGTGTGTGCCCACCAAGAGCCTGGGGAATGGCCAAGGGCACCCTCAGCAGCTCCCTGGGTGAGCTGAGGGCTCCTGAGTGTCACTGGAGACCTTGCCCAGTGTCACCGTCGCGACACGAAATAATAAAACTCATGCACGGTGTTCCAGCATCCCAACAGGAACAGGAAAAGAGAATTTTATTTTTCAGACCTCAACATTTATAGAATTCCAAAGGTGACAGTGGATTGGAGGATGGCATTGCCACCTCTCCAACCACACTGGTCAGACTAACAGCCCATCAAACTTCTACTCCTACACAGAAGAATGCAAACAATCATTATTTACATGAAAGTGTGTGAGAAACTCCATTACAAGAAAGTGAACATCAGAGAAACTCAAAAGAAGAGGGCTACAGCCCAGCCCTGTGGCTGAGGCTGGTAGGAGCCAGGGAGCCCCAGGGTGCCCTTGGTGCTTGAGTTTATGCCTTGGCTCAGGCTGGGCCTTTGTTCAGCTGTCCCAGGGCTGTCCCAGGGCTCTGGGTGATTCCCTAAAGCCTCCTCAGGAGGGAAGTGCCCCCTGAGCCCTCCTGCAGTGGTGCCACTGCTGTTGTTGAGGTTCTTACCTCCTGATTCCTCAGTCCACTTGTGCAGAGCTCTGTTGGCATTCAGGATGCAGGAAGGCTTCTTCCTTTTAGTGAAATTGGGAAATAATTGAGCAGGACAAGGCAGGAATTAATACAAGATTTTCCATGCAGCTCTGCAAGATTGTGCTGCAAGATGTGGTTCGGAGGAGGCAAAAATGTTGTGAAAAGAGGTGATTTTAGGGTGGGAGAAGGGTTTTTCTGAAGTCTCCTTAGGTGATGCCTCCACAGGGCACAAGTCATTCACGTTCCAATGGGATTTACTGGGCAAAATCAGGTTTTCTGTGTTCACTGACTTAGAGCAGAAAAAATAAAAAACCATAACAGGAGGCAAAGCTCATTGAGAGAACAGGGGGAGCCTGAAGTGCTCTTGTGCAATAGTAGGGGGTGGGGATCACCCAGGAATTAACATTCCATCCTCACCTGCCTGCTGCCCTCGAGAGACTGCAGAAATTCCCCGTTCAGGTGGGGACGTGCAGGCGAGCAGAGCATGGGAGCGAAACAGGACATTGCAACCTGCAGGCACCAGTGCAGATAAACCCCTGAGCTTACCTGAGTGACACACAGGCAGAGAAGTAGGGAGGGAGGTGGTGCCCTCAGTGAAAAGCCACCATCCTGCTGGAAAACCTCGGGAATGAAACACCTGCTCCAGCACATCTGCCCGGCGCCGCGAGGCAGCGAGCTCCCACGGAGCCAGGGCTCCACTGGCTGCTGCAGGGGTTGTCATGGAGAGAGTATCAAAGCACAGAGCGTGGAAAACCTACACGAGCTGCTGATGTGTAAATGAAAGCTGCCCTCGAGTGAAGACACGGAGAACTCTTGGAGATGATGCACTCAGGATTTGTGAAGCGCGGCCGCGGAGACTCGCGTCGGCTCGGCTCCCCGCGCAGGCAGGGCTGGCTGCTGCTGCACCACCCATGATTAGTGCACACTCACAAGGGTTTTATGGAGGCTTGTCTTGGTTTGGGAAGACAGGTGTCTGCTAAGGAGGGCCAGAGCCTCCCCTGGAATAGAGAATGTAAACCCCCTCCTTCTGAATTGCTATAAAATTTAAATCAAGGGGCTCTCAGGCAGAAAAATATGGGAGCAGGGATAACAGTCCTTTACTAGGGAAGCAAAAGAAATATAAAAATATAAAATAAACAAATGTAGTAGATTAAAACAACACAGACAGAGTCAGAACTCAACCTGACACCCGGTTGGTCAGGGTGTAGTCTCAGCCCAATTGGAATTGTGGCTGCAGTCTTCCTGGACTCAGTCCTCAGGTGTGGTTCTGTTGGAGCAGGAAATCCTGTAGAAGGAAAGGTGAAGATCTTCCTCTGCTGATCCAATTGAGAAGGGGCAGTTCTCTTTCTGAGCAAAACCCAGCAAGAGCTGTGCTGTCTCTCCAGACTCCCAGCTCTATCCCCGTAGGAATGCTGGGCTCCTCCCCCTGGGCGGAGCATCTCACAATGGGATGTTAAAGTTCTTATCAGTCATGCACTGACATTCAATAGCCTGTTATCAGCAGATGTCTGCCTGGAGGGAGGAGTGCTTGTGGAGGAGATAAGGAAAACTGCCCACTTAACAGGAGACAGCTGCCATACAGATGGTAAATAGAATAGTATTGGTTTCACAATCCATGACAAGGCTTTTAAAAAAAAAGGAAATAAAGCTCCTGTGTCTGCTGTCTTTGCAGAATCACCGTTTTGGATGACGGGAGCCTGCGGATCGTCAACGTCACCAAATCGGACGCGGGAAGTTACACCTGCGTGGCCACCAACCACTTTGGGACAGCGAGCAGCACGGGCAGCCTGGTGGTGAAAGGTGACTAAAACCATTCTTATTGTGGCTGGCTGGGGCACAAACTCCCATTTATTTTCATCATTCCTCCTGCAGGGCCGGATTTCAGCATTTCAGGAATTCCGAGTGTTTATTCGTGTTCTGTCAAATGTGGTTTTCAAAAGTAAAAGCTGTAATTTGAGCAAGATATTTAAAGGAATAATCTGACAAAGTTATTTAAAGGAATAATTTGATAAACAATGAGGGGAACTGACAAATGTGTTGAATTAATTTTTGTCCTGCTGATGAGTAGTCCAGTGTCTGATTAATTATTATGGGCCATGAACATACAGGTTATTACCCTTACAATCACTCTCTATCTCCTTCTTATTTGGGGAAAAATCTACATTGGATAGCAAATCAAGAAACATTGATTACAAAGTGATAAATCAATCAAAAAGGTCTAATGCTGTCAGTTTTAATTCTCCCACACATTTGCAGTGATGGATTATACCCAGTTAGAGCCTCTCCTTGTCAGCTGTGTCTGTGGTGTACAGAAAATACTTTAAATGTTTCAATGTGGGTTTTAATCTATGTTTTTTATAGCTGGAACATATCCAGAGGCCCCTTCTAACCCCAACCAGTCTGGGATTTTTCTGAACCTTGTAGGGAAGCACGTGGACCCCAACAATTCTTCAAGTTTGTGGTTGTTTTGAGTCCTTTGTGTGGCATTTGCCCACTTTGGTCCCTGAAAACAAGAACAGAGACAAGTGAAGACCAGAGTTAGGTCTCTGTAGGAGCTGATTCTCTTTTTTCCTAATCTGGGTTGTCCTAAGAGGCACCTGCAGCAAACAGCCAGGAAAGGGCTGCTCAGGGAACACGAACATAAAACACTTCATCCATTATCAAAATTATGGAAGGGACCTTAAAGCTCATCCTGTCCCACCCCCTGCCATGGCAGGGACACCTTCCACTATCCCAGGCTGCTCCAAGCCCCGTCCAACCTGTCCTTGAACACTTCCAGGGATCCAGGGGCATTCCCTGGGTATCCTGTGATCAGCCTCTGTCTGTCCCAGAGCAAAACTGGGCAGCAAAATGGCAAATCCAGCCCCAGCCCTTTGCCCAGTAGTCCAGGGACAGCAGCAGGGTGGGGTTCCAGCCCCAGGGACAGCAGAAGGGTGGGGTTCCAACCCCAATTCCCTTTCCTAGGGACAGCAGCAGGATGGGGTTCCAGCCCCAATCCCCCTTTCCCAGGGACAGCAGCAGGGTGAGGTTCCAACTTTCCAGCTCCAGCTTGGCACAGCTGGGGCTGTCCTGGTTTTCCACGTGCTGCAAGACCCCGAGGGGGAGAATCAGGAGCTGCAGTTCAGGGACTGCTTCCCCCAGCATAAAAAAGCCAATTGTTGGAAGCAGGAGTGACTGGGTTCTGTCATTCCAGAGTCATGGTTTTGTAGCTCCTGGCTCATCCTTCCTCCCTCCCAGTGCACAAGGAATATCCTGCAACTCCCAGGAAAACCTCAGCATTGTTACTATTCCCTGGTCTCTGCCTTCCTGTGCTCCCCAAATCACTTTTCTTCACACTGAGGTTATAAAGGATTAGTGAGGGCTTTTTCCCCCTCAGTGCTGTGTTTTGACTCCATTCCATTTGCATTAATGGCAGTGACACATGTGCACGAAGCAGAGAATAAACTCTTAAGCCTGAGATGTGGATATTAACAGCAAACTGAGAAATGCAATTTCGAAGTCTGGCCCATAAAAAGTATAAAAGAGCAGAAACTATTCTGAACTCCAAATGAACTGTGTAAAATATTGTATTATAGAGTGAAATGCTTGAGTTTCTCTGCCCTAAGTAAAACACGTGTGAGTTTGGACAGAAATATGAGTGAATTCCTTATTTTAGCTCAGTTTTGTGGTGTACAAAAAGACTAATTTAACAGCTGATGTGGTTTTTGACCTTAGGATATGCTTGCATTCTTTTCTAACTCCTCTTATGTCATTGAGTAAAAACCTGTGAAGGTCAAGACATTTTTTTCTAACCTTCCTGTGTTCTTCCATTAATATTGCAGGCCACCCTTTTTTTTTTTTTTTTTTTTAAATTTCATTTCTCAGGGAGAGATGCCTACAGTGTCAGAGACAGTGTAGGCAAGGATGGGAGTGGGAGAGGAATATGTTACACCAGAAGCAAGGAGCTTAAAATAACTCCCTGGCAAACAACCAGAGAGGGATGAATAAATATTCATTTTATGCATGAGTAGACAGTTTAAAAAAATATCAAATCCTGACAGGTGCCCATAGGGCTGGGTATTAACATTCTGTTGTCAGGCTGGGTGAACCCCAGTGGTTTTCTGAACCAGTGCAGTTGTGCTTTGGGTTTGTTCTGTTGGCTGGTGCTAAAGGAGAACCTCTTGGCCTCCAAGACCTGAAATCTTAGAAACTTGCTTGTACAGTTTGACCTTTAAATTAAAAAGCAGGATTGAGTTTGTAAGGCTGGAGAAGCAGCTCCTTCTAAGGCAGTGTTCAGAGCTTTGTAAAACATGGTGTGTGTTTCCATGTATTACAGAAATATTAATTTTCCATCTTGTTCCCTCAATTTTTCCTGTACTTGAGGCTAAATGTTCAATTCTTCCAACACACAGAAAGATTAGAGGCTCTCTGAGTACCAGGGGATTAAATGACAAACAGAGTAAACAGGCACAGCCTGTACAATATGAGTTCATTTGTATTTAATGCAGCGAGATCCACAGGCTGACACAGGAGCAGGGAACTGATTCCAAGGCGTTGGAATCAGTTTTCTGGATACCTGCAACTTGAAAAACCTCACAATAAAGGATACTGGTTCTTATACATACAAATATAAATACATATACATACATATAAATATATATATATATATA
>VZRH01004771.1:99036-109783 GCA_013397555.1 Urocynchramus pylzowi | reverse complement strand
ATATATATATATATTTCAAAAGTATTGCAGTACTTCCTGTACAAGCTGTGGATGTGGGAAGCAGCAGGAGGGGCTCCTGTGCTGATATCCCAGCTGCTGGGGTGGGGGAGCCCCATCCCAAACCAGCTGGTGAGGGGGTCAGCTGAGCCTGGTGTGCTTTGAGAGGAGCAGCACTGCTCCTCCCGTGGGGTGAGGAGGTCCTTGGCATGCAGGACGTGTTCCCAGTAGAAACACTCAACAGCTTTTATTTCAGCTGTGAGCAGCTTTGCTTTGGGGACACTGGAGGGGAGTGGATCGTGGTCCCAGTGCTGGCACCCATTCCCAAACATCTGCTTTGGGCTCAAAAATCCATAGAAATCCATAGGATTTCCAGCTGGAAATCCATCTCTATATCTAAAGGGGTAGATTTAAATACATTTCAATTGGAATTGGTCTCTGAATGCTCCCCTTGGGGAGTGCAGCAGTTCTGGTCACGTTGGTGCATCCCTGACAAGGGCAGCTTCCAATGGCTTTATTTGCCTGTTTAATTATGATGCACCTTTAACATTTTCCTGCTGCTCTGAGCTCCTCTCATTTGGGCTGTCATGGGAGGGCTCAAAGCAGTAAAAGCAGGAGAACTTTTGCTGGCTGGAATCTGTATCATTTCAGCAGGAAAAGAACACAAAGATAATGTCAGGAGGTTATTTTTTCCTCACGCTTGAATAGACTGATAGTCTTGATTTTGTCCAGCACAGTGATTCAAATTATTTCATATAAAATAGCACATTTTTCATTCCAGCCTATTCCTCTGTGTGAACGTTGAAGTGCTGCATTGCAGTTAAAATTGATTAAATGCTGTAAATTCTGGCCCATTACTGAGTAACTTTTCAGAGACTTCAGATGTTGCTGCCTTTAAACCTGGAATTCTTGCTGTGTTTGTTCCAGTCCTTTAGGACACAGCATTTGCCTTCTGCAGAAAGTGGCAGTGGGATGTGATGGTCCTCTCTTGCCACCCATGGCTGTCTCTGTTTCAACATCACTTGATCAGAATTGAAACCTCATTGTTTGGAATTTGTGTTGTGCTTGCCTCGTGTCTGTGGGGTTTGGTTTAGGTTTTGGGTTTTTTTTAATCAGTGAATTTCAGGAGCTGTGAATTCTACCAGCTGTTCTCAGCTCTGTTGAGTTTGAAGTGACTTTGGAGTAACTGGGACATCAATTCCTTGGAGTGGGGCTTTAACTTTTCCCCCAAGAGGAAGAATAAACCACACATCAAGATGTTTAGGGGTTTTTGTAACATGAACCAAGGGAAAATTACAGCAGCTACTGAAATCTATTGACCTGCTTTCAGCACTGTCCACATTCCCAGGAGCCTCTCCAGACCTCCCTGATTTTTGCCCCATTTCTGCTGCTTTGCTCCTGTGGAAAAGCTGTCTCAGGAAGCTGCTGCAGGCGTTTCCCATCCCACCCATCCATGATCTGGGTTTAGTGCTTGGTCATTTTGCAGCACGAGTGGCTCCTCTGTCACTGAGCTTCTTCCTGTAGTGTTCAAGGTCATGCAAATTCTTTATTTTTCTCTCCTCATCACTCAACATAATCTTAAATTCTTAAATCTTAAATTCTTAATCTTAAATTCTTAAATCTTAAATGTTGGTTATGTCTCAGGCCTTAAAAAAGGGACCTGGTTAAGTGGTTCCTGCTGTTGAAAGCACAAAATATAATTTAAAGAAGAGAGGCAGAGTTTAAAGGAATAATCTGGGAGCAGCACTGGAGGGTTGTCCATATTTTCTGGGCTTTTTGTAATTTTCCTGGGTAGCACACAAGGTTTGTGTTCAGCTGGTGTCAAAACCAAGATAAAGACTCAACTCTGAAACCATCAAAAGGAGTTTTCTTATTCTTAAATTTTGTTTTAGCATTTGCTGAACACAATTTTATATGTAGTTCAGCCATGAATGAATATTCCTTATCAGGTCTAATATGGTTTTTTTTTAAATTTCACGGAGGAAAAGTCAATTTAGAGTATGAACTCGTACTCCAGAATCTCTAAATCAGGGATTTGCAGGCAAAAAAAAAAAAAGCTCAGAGAGTGCCATGGAGTTATGCAGGCTCTGATTTATTCATGAGAACATGTTATGTATTCTCATGTTTAAGAAATAAAACTTATTTCTAAGTTAGGAAAACCTTTCTTGACTTCTGAGTCACAACCAGCAGCGAAGGCTTGATTTCCACCACTGACAAGGAAAGCCGTAATCTTTGGCCGTGAAATTGCAAAGGAAAATATTCCTCTCTAATTGGACTATTTCCACTGACACCAATTATTTCTAGGACACAATTAAGGCTCTTTTGCTGGGTTTAAGTAAAATTATGACCCAGAGCACTGCGTGAAAGGCACGATTATAAATGAGAGAGCTGTGCCTCCACCACGCCTGCCCCTCCCTCCCTCAACCCTGCCAGCCCCAGGGCTTGGGCTGCACTTTGCTGCATCTCCTTAACTTCTTCTTCTCCTTAACTTCTTCTTCCCTGGGTGGGAACTCCTGAGGCTGAGGTTGGAATCCAGCAGCTTCCTCAGGGTCCTTGCAGCCTGCAAGAGCTCTTCTCCACATGGCACTTGGAACACCAGGTTTAATCAAGGATTTTAGACTTTCAGGCAACTCCCCTGCTCATCCCAGCTGCCAGGCAGCCAAGGTTGCAGCGTGGTGCTGACCCACATCCCCCTGGGCAGCTGTGAGGGGCTCAGGTTGAGTTTCAGCACTGGCAGGTGCATATTTCTCCCCCTCAGATTGTTACACCTAGGGCTGGTAAAATCTGCTTTTCCTCCCAGCCCTGTTCAGGTAAGCACCTGAGGTCATCAGAACAATCAGAGCACCCCAAGGAAGATGAAATTGTTGTGAATCCTGTCAGCATCCCTGTTTTTCTGACAGTTGACTGAAGCAAAAAGGTTTTCTGATGGTTAATTGAAGCAAAAAGGTTGTGATTATTCTGAGGTGACAGAAGTGACAAAATGAGAAGCAGATGCTTCGTGTGCTGTTGAGCTTTCCCCAAAGCCTCCCCTCCCTGGGCTGCTCAGAGGCAAGTTTGAATTCTGATTTTCTGAATGTGAACTTGTCAAACACAACTGATCCCTGCTCTGTGACAGGGACAGGACCCAGGGAGGGGCTGGAGCTGTGTCAGGGAGGGTTAGGTTGGATTTCAGGGAAAGGTTCTTCCCCCAGAGGGTGCTGGCACTGCCCAGGCTCCCCAGGGAATGGGCACAGAGGCTGCCAGAGCTCCAGGAGGGTTTGGAAAACCCTGCCAGGGATGCCCAGGGTGGGATTTGGGGTGTCTGTGCAGATCAGGGGCTGCACTGGCTGATCCTTGTGGATCCCTTCAGCTCAGGGTGTTCCATGGCTCTGTGATTCCACCCCTGCCGTGATCTGTGAGCAGGGAAGGGTCAGGGACAACCTGAGGATGATGATGATGCTGAGGGTCAGAGTGAGCAGCCATGGCCCCTGTGGGGACATGTCCTATCACAGGTTTGTGGACAAACACTGGAGCAAGAGTCGAATCTCAGATCTGTGAATGAACAGCACAGCGAGAGCTCTCAGTTTCTTACTGGGGACAGAAAAAACCCAGTCAGCTGCTGAGGACAAATCCAGTGAATGGCAGAGAGAGAGATGGAAATGAAATCAAACCCAGTAATAAAATCAAACACCAGTGGGCTGCTCTGAGGGCTGCCTGAATGAAGTCAGTTCAGATTTCTTTTTCTCTTGTAAGCACTTACTGCTCGTAACAAATAAAACTTGTAAACATAACACAAGTGTTAAGCTTCATTAAATTTGCAGCAGACAATTAATTGTTTTTTTTTATCCAGGCAATTCAGAGGTTCTTCTGTAGTACTGATTTAGTTTAATTGAACATATTACCACAAGCAGACAATAAGAAATATATTGAAGATATCCATCTGGCTCCCACTGCAAGCCTCGTGTGTCGTTTGCTGGGGCTGTCACAGCCCTTACTAATTGCCTCATTTTGGCTCTCTCACAATCAGTGTGATTTAGCCATTAACATGATAAAAGTCATCTTGGTGAAGAGCTTGATATTAAAAAGCATAGATCTCCTGCCTTGCTCTGGTGCCAGTTTTGGACTAATCTCCAGCCTTATTGGAGTGATATTTTTGGATCGACTCCCATGGAGCAGCTTCTCCAGGTACTGTGTGCTTGGGATGGAGGGGGTGCAGCCCTTTGAAATGTTGCCTCTGGATTTGGGAAATGCCACAGGTTCTTCCCTCTCACTCCTTCTCCTTTCTCCTCACTGCCCCTCCAAGCCCCAGCCAACCTTCAGGCACATCAAGGCTCTGAAAACTGATAATTGCTCAGGTAAATAATGGAATCAACACCTCAGCAAGGGCTGATGCTTATAGATACACCTGATTCAGCACATAAAGTGGGGAAAAATTATATTTTTCTGAAAAGTTTTACCATTATGTCTAAATAACCTGTAGAGGGGAAAAAACACCCTTAAAAAGTATTTTTGTTCTGTATTTTTACCTTAAACCCAAAGTGCTGGGTCAGCATTATTGCAACCTCTCCCACCACAGCAAAAAAAAAAAAAAAAAAAAAAGGTAAGAATAATGCCTTTAAAAGCTCAGCACTTTTGTTTTAGGAATTTTTCTGACCTCTCCTAAAAAGCAGGAGGTTCAGGAGTTCTCCATGGTCAATAAAAGACTGGGTTGTCTGGCTCATCACTGAAGACCAAGATCCATACATCAGCTGGGGGAGGAGACGACCTATGGGTTAAACACAGACTCTTAATGAGACAAAAGCAGGTTAATTAACAGTTTTCATCAACTCACTTCAATTTATTTTAACACGCTGCATTTCAGAAAGGTTAAAATATTTGTCAGTTTCTGAATACAAATGAAAGCCCAGCATGGCTAAAACAAAGCCATAGATCACATCTAAATCTGTGTATCTAAATCTGTGTAAATGCAGTGTGTGTGAGTGAGTTTATGTGTGTCATTGGACACACATAAATCATAATTAACAAATTGTTTTGCAGTGAGGCCCTGGCACAGGGTGCCCAGAGAAGCTGGGGATGCTCCATCCCTGGAACTGGATTGATTTTGCCAGAATTTACATTTTACAATTTTTTTTTTTTTGGCCAGAATTTACAGTATTTAATCAATTTTAACTGCAATGCAGCACTTCAACGTTCACACAGAGGAATAGGCTGGAATGAAAAATGTGCTATTTTATATGAAATAATTTGAACCACTGTGCTGGACAAAATCAAGACTATCAGTCTATTCAAGCGTGAGGAAAAAATAACCTCCTGACATTATCTTTGTGTTCTTTTCCTGCTGTAATCATACATGTNTTGGACAGGGCTGGGAGCAAAGTGGGACAGTGGAAAGTGATCCCTCCCAACTCAGGATATTCTCTCTTGTGCCCAGCCCTGGCATTTGAGGGATCAGGGGCCATATCTCAGTTCCTGCAGCTTTGTGTGCCTCTGCAGGGCAGTCACCAGGAATTTCAGGCAGGGGAAGGTCTGTCTCCTTGAGCTTTTAGTCCCGTGGAGCTCCTCTGGCTGGCAGAAAATGGAACATGACAGCTGCACTTAACATTTTAAGCTGTGCTTAGCGTTCTCCTCCTTGCTGAGGGAGATCCTGGCTCCTGAGCCTGCACTGTGCACTGATGGATGAACTTGGTCTTTATCCCTGAGGAGGGCACAGAGAGCTTGTCCTCCTTTCCAAGCACGCAGTGGGATGCATTTCCAGGCGGGAGTTCCGTGGGAATTCCACAAAGCCTGGGTGAATTAGGGTGATACTCAAAGGGGAAGCAGTGAAACAGAAAACTGAGGTCAGTGCAGCACGTGGTGCTGCAGTGGCAGTGGGGGAAGGTGTCCCCAGAGCCACTTCTCCCCAGCTGTCAGTGTGGCTGGGATGGGGAGGTGACGATCCAAACAAGACTGGAGATCCCTGCTTCAGGTAGGGATGAAGGAAGCAGTGTGGGAGAGTAAAGAAAGGGAACTTTACATCCTTGAAATCAGTGACTCACAGCAGACTGGCCTGAGGGTGATGTTTTCAACATCAAAGAGACAGAGGAAGTGTTTAGAGAGCAGATTTGCTGTGGTAGGAGGAGGGAGTGTGAGAGTGTTGCAGGCAAGAATCTGGGACAGTGTTTGGGGAAATCCCAGTCCTGTTGAGCATTTTCTCAGGAGCACTTTGGGAAGCAGCTTAGCAGAGCCAAACACCCGAGGATTTGAGCTGATGGGAGCTGTTCTCCCTGAGCCTGGATTGCCAACAGGTTGTTATCTGATAACAGAGTTGTTATCAGATAATAAAAGCCAGGTGGCACCCAGATAAAGCCTGGGACTGGCAGAGCAGGGGGCATCTGCAGCACTGCTAAAGGAGAGAGAGGAGATGCTTCAGCATTAGGGATTCCTGCCACCTGATTTTCCTTTTTTTTGAAGTGCAAGATTATGAGCAATCCCATCAGAGATCACATGGAGACAGGAGTCTCTTGTCTTTATCCCAAAATACAAATGTTCCTGGCTCAGAAGCAGGTGGACTCTGAAATACATGGAATTTCATCCCTAAACTGACATGCCATGGCTTGGGTTGGTTGTCTCTGTCTCTGTCAGTCACACACACACACTTGGAATATGAATTTTGCTTTCATTTGAAGTTTTTAAGTGGGCCATGAAGAGCCAATCCAATTTGTAGGGTTTAGCACTGCGTTTTCTTCCAGGTTCGTTGTGAATACAGAGTTTATTTAGGAAAATCAGCAGTACTTCAGCAGTGAAAATTTCAGTTCCCATCCTAGGGGCACAGCAAAAAGTCTCTGTAAAAATCCATTAGTCCTGGGAGCTAAACTGAGCAGTTGACAATGAAATCATTCCCTGCAGGAGAGAGCCACGAGTGGAAGTGTCTGGGAGAAAACTCCAGCCCGTGACTGAGCCCAGCACTGAAACCAGGCTGAAAGGAGAGGTGGAGCTGCTGCTCCTCCACTTCCCCTTGTGTGCCTTTGCAGGCTGGATCTTGATCCTGGCCCTGGAATTATTTACATAAGAAAAACTGGTGGCTAATTTGAGGCAAAATGCCAGGGAACGGCAGAAATGTCAGGGACGCTTTTTAATGATGCTCTGTGGGGAAGATTTATTCAGGAGAGGAGGCGCTGAGGATTCTGAGCAAGTTCTAATGAGGAATGGTCTTGGGGGTTGTTATTTTCGTTTCACCTGTGATCCTGCCTCCACCCTGCCCCTGACATCAGCACCAGGCAGCAGCACAGCCCCCAGAAAGTGAGAAGGTTTGTCTCCTCTGTGTGCCACTAATTAGGATGAGTCACTTCCTCAGGAGGGAGCACAGGGCACCGTGAGCCAATCTCATCTTCACCAGGAGACAAATGAGACCTTTTTGGCCCAGGGAATTTTGTTTCAGTGTTTGTTTGGTTGGTTCTGCTCTCCCTGTCATGGGGTTTGTTCAGTAATAGGTGTTTGGGCGTCAGGCTTGCTCACGCTGCTGTGAGCAAGTAAAAGTTCATCTTAAATAAAAATATCTGCTGTGCACTGTGGTGCAGGGAGACAAAACCATTTCTAATGAAGGCCTGATCCACTTGATAGGCTGGGCAAATAAGGCAGCAGAGACTTTTAATGACTTGTTCAAGGTCAGACAGAAAGTGAGAAGGAAAACTGATTTTATTCCAAATTACTCCAAGTCTGTGCCCACTCTCAAGCAACCTTCCTCTTCATTTGGCACTCTTCCTCCTCTTTTGCTTATCTAATTCTCTTTTTGGTGGAATTGTTGATCTTAATTGTTCCCATCTGGCTGTGACTCCAAGTCTCAGTGTTCAGACTGGGGCTGGGTCCCTGCTGTGCTCCCTGTGGGCAGCTGGGACACATTCCCTGTGGGATCAGGGCTAAAATCACCCCCTGCTTTTGCTTTCTGTGCCTCCCTGGTGCCTGCCTCAGCTCCTTGGAACATCCTGAGCTTTGCAGCTGTTGTGCTTTGTTTGACTTTAACTTGTAGGTACTTTCTGATAATGGGTATTTGCCACGAGTTAAAAGGGAATAGTAAAAAAAAAAAAAAAAAAAAAAAAAAAAAAAAAAAAAAGTAGAAAAACAGTAAAACTTGTCCTGTTTTAAGGTGCTCCCCTCCAGTTCCTTTTCCACAATGGCACATGGGAAGATAAATGTCCTGGACACCAAGCCTGGCTTATCCCAAGGCAGGGATGACACAGCCAAGCCTTGATCTACGTGACATTAAGGCTGGTTAAGCTGTGGATCATTCACTGGGAAGTTGGAAAGTCCAGCCACAGATTTTCTGGCTGCTCCCTAAGTTTGACAGCTCAAGAGGCATCTGCTCCTAATGACTCTTAATTTGGGATTTATTCTGGCAGGGCAGCTGATTCCAAACATCTTGGTGCTGATGGGGAGGGCGGGTAACAGGCGTGGAATCCATGTGGGAAAGGCCTAAAATACACACTTGTGCCTTAAAAATGCAAAGACTGTGGCAGTCACTCTGTGATTTTGCACTTGCAGTGCCTGGATGTTGTATTTTTGCTGCTGTGCTGCCTCCTGAGAGTTGTGATTTATGGTCAGCACTATTAAAAACCTGTAAAAACACCACAAACAAACCAGCTCCAGAGGGTGAGCTTTTCCAAGGGGCAAAATGTTGCTGGGCACCGTGTCCATGGGCTCCATGGAATTACATCTGCACAACTGCCCTGGTTCCTGCTAGAAGGAGAGCAGTGATTGATCCCTGAGTGACTTGCAATTTATCTCAGATTAGGTATGATTTCTGCTGTATCTGATTAACCTCCTCTGCGAGGTGGCCATCATTTCTGCAATGACAGTGGAGGATTCCATGCTTGAGAAGACAGATATCAGCTCCTCACAATCGATAGCCCACAAGAGGTGACACCTTGAATTCCCCAGGTTACCCACAAAGATTGTCACCAGCGCCTGGATCGTTTGTCACATACAGAGATCTCACTTGAGGCAGCTCTGCAGTGAAGTGGGTTTTATTTTAGGCTGCAGTGCAGAGCTGGAGAAGGATGTTTGAAGTTCCTGGTGTAATCAGGCTCTGTTGCATCCTCCTGCAAAGAGCAAGAACAAATTTCCCTGAGTGACAGATTTGATTGTCATCTCCAGAGCCCATTACATGTGATTTGCTTTGTGACAATTGTATGGAGAGAGCTTGATTTGATCAGATTGCATTGCACTGGGTAAAATGGAGGTTAAAGTGGAGTATTGGGTCCTCTTGTCACTCCCTGCACTCCCACTGCAGTGGATGTATTTTCAGATGTTTTGTCTTTGAATTTGCTCTAATGGCACACCCCTCCCCAGCATCCCCCCATTAAGTGCAGTTCCATTCTTAATGTGTTTTCAGATTTAAATGACCTTCACTTGTTATTCAGCCACCCAAAAATGCAGATTGGGGCGTGCAGAATGCAATCCCCTGAGTGGCTGCCCGCTCCCTTCTGGGCACTGGGGGCATTCAGTCCTGCCAGGGAGACTCTGCCATCAGCCTTGGAGAGTTTTCCATCTCTGGGAAGCTCTTCAGTGGAGCTGAGGAGGAAACTGCAGCTCTTGGAAGAGACAGATCACAGGGAGCAACAGCCCAAGTCTCCTCTTACAACAACCTTGCCCATGCTCGCAGAAAATTCCTGACAAAGGGGCTCAGGCTCCCAGCTAAAAGCAATCCCATGTCCCCAGACTGCTGGGGGGGGATTTCAGCCAAACAAGTGGCAAGATAAGGATCCTCCTTCAGCAAAGCAATTTCAGCATGTCCTAAAGGCCCAGCTCAGCCCCGTGTGTTGCTGAATTGAGTCTGTGCTCCCCCAGGAAGGGTCAGATGCTCATCCCTCCCTTCCCTAATCCCTGCTGAACACAGGGCCTTGGCTCACTGCAGAGATCAGTGCTGCCTGGTGGCATGGAAAGCTCTAATCACTAACCACAAATATGTCTAAAATCAGAGCTAAGTGACTTTAGTCCCAGGCCTAAAGTCCCTTTTCAAAAGTGATAGTGTCTCCTTTTAATAGGATTATATTTTATTAGGCTGAGCTGCCATAGTACACACCAGAGGGTGGAAATGCTGCAGAATCTTCTGTTAAGAATGTGTGCAATAGCTGATTGCAGGGAAAAAAGGGATAAATTGGCATAAAAGCCAAGTGCCTGTTCCTGAAAGCATCTGTGTGACTCATCACAGCTCACAGGTGGGGTATTTTAAAGGCCAAATACTGTAAATACTTAACCTTTTCCCCATTTCTTTTTCATCTCAATTTTGGCCATGCCCCATGAAGTACTCAGTCCATTCAGCTGTAATTTGCTCTGCTAATTCCTCTTTGTGTTCAGTCATTCACTGGGTTTTAATCTCTTTAATTCACAGTTGTATTTTCCTCTCTCCTGCACTCTTTTCCTCTTTCCTCTCTCTGATGACAGAGCACTCAAAGCTCCCAGAAGTTTCACCAGTCAGGTCTCAGAGGCTTTTGACTTTATGGTCCTGGATAAATATTTCATTCACAAACAGAAAGGAAAAAAAAATAAAAATAGAGCACATTGGAGTATTTTCATGTATTGGACTTTGATTCTTTGGTTGCTCATAGAAATCACATCCTCCAGGATTGATTTTTATTATCTCCAGACATGATTTGCCTTGGAATCAATACAATAATGTAAAATGTCATTGCAAATAGAGGACATTGATCTGAGATGCACTTATTAACTCCTGCTGATAAAAGCCAAAATGGAATTGGTGAACATGCTGGTGTTCAAAAAAAAAAAAAAAAAAAAA
>VZRH01004771.1:58453-89110 GCA_013397555.1 Urocynchramus pylzowi | reverse complement strand
CAGCGGGGGGACACTCTGAGGACACTCAGAGGGGGGACACTCTCTGTGCCCCGAGGGCACTGATGGCAGCCAGGCTAGTGGCCTTTGCAGCAGGAGAGACACTGAAGACAGTGGCAGAGGAAAAGGCCGACTCTCAGCAGGGGCAATTCCAAGGTTTATTCAGAGCTCCTGAGGGATTCCTGCAACCTCAGGGGGCCTCCTGCTCAGAGCCAAGGTTACATTTAAAGGGAGGTGGAAACAAAAATTAGATAACGTTTGTTGACCAATAAGGATGCTAAAGGGATGGGATCTAGAGGAATGGACATTTTGGGCAATGTATAGGATACTTCTTGGGGGGCTGACTCTTGGCCTCCAGCTGATCACACGATGGATTGGGCAGAAGGTTCTGGATAGAGAGGATGGGATGCTGAGTGATTGACAGAGGGTCAGGGTGGGGGGGGTTGGGGATGATCTCCACCCAGGAGAACGATAACATAGGTGTAGGGAAGGGGTACAGTTTGGGGTAAACTACTTAGGAAAACTAAAGGAATACAAAAAACTATTACAAAATATTACAAAGTATTACAAAATATAAAAACACGCTACAACACTCCTCTGTTCCACAGAAGAACCAAATATGAAACAGGGAAATAAATAAAAGACCTTTTTTTAATGGAGAACAAATGTTTAAACTGAGCAATTAGAGACTGAATACACAAGTTAATTGACATACTTTTAATACACTATTATTGACATACATTTAATGTGCTGTTTGCCATGGCAAATTAGTCGTTTTAACAGTTCCTGGGCCCAGCAGGGAAAGGCCAGCAGTGTCCTGTTGCTGCACTGCTCTGTTCCATCTCCATGTGGGTTTTGGCTTTCAAAGCTGTCACATCCATCTTCTGCATTTATCTTTTTGCAGTCCCTGAGGTGACCCCAGCTAATGTCAGTGGAGGTGGAGGCAGCAAGTCTGAGCTGGTCATTACCTGGGAGGTGAGTCTCACTCCAGTCCCCAGTGAGCCTTCTGTGGATATCAAAGGGTTGGCAGTAAAAAAGCCCAGACTCTGTGATAAAAACAGCCCAGTTGGTCAGATGGAGCTAAAGGATAGGCCCACCCCAGCCCCAGGGAAGTGGGGAGCAGAGACCATGGGGAGCAGGATTTGCCACCAGCTCAGCTCCCCCTGACTCCCAGCACATCCACAGGGCAAAATGTGGATGGCCAGGAGCCATACAAGGGATAAAACAGGCTTGGAACATCCTGACCTGGTGGGGAATTGCTGTGCTGGCTCCCAGCTTCTTCCCTCCTCCTCCTCCTCCCTGGGATATAAGGCAGCAAACAGCTCAGAGCCAGCACAAGGCGTGCTGGCTTTCATTGCTGCTGATGGCAGCCAGTGAGAGGAGATGCAGAGATGAGAAATGTTTAATATTCCTTAAGGCAGACAGGGTTAGAACTTTAGTCATTTGTCTGCTCATATTTTCGTGTTGTGATGCGATGCAGCTGGCATATTTCTCCTAATAATGAACTCCACTAGACATGCTAACGCTTCCATTTAGCACTATTTCTGACCAAGCTGGCAGAATGAATCGCCAGAGATATTTCTGAGGTTATTAAAAACCTATAAATGGGTTTTTGTCCTCACCACACAGCTCAATGTGCTAAATTTCCTCCTCTGTTGGACTAATTAGTTACGCCGTGTCTCCTAAAGATACTGCAATATGTTTCAAAAAACACACATGGCCAGAACATCAGCCATTGGTTCGAGATGTAATTTGCACAAAATATCATTTATGTTTTGATAGAAGAGTGGTTTTACTCTTTTAAATGTCCAGAGGCCTTTTCCTTATGTGAGCCTTCCAACACAGAGTAGGATGCAGTCACCAGTAGTAACCCGTGCTGAAGCTCCATGGACATCTCAGGGAGGGTGGCCCATAATTGTGGATTATTTTAATACTGGAACCTTTGGGTTTAGTGCAGCTTTTTAGGGGGGTTGCAAGCCTCAGAGTAGGAAGTGTCAGTGTGTCCAGGGTGTGCGCTTTGGGGGTTCATGTGTGATCCCAAAGGCGTGACAGCAGCTGCACGTGTGTTGGGAAAGCAGGAACTGTGTCCTTGCTTCACCCCAGCAAACCTCAGGCTCTTCACAAAGTCTAAAATTACATCACCAATGGAGGCCCCATCTAGGCAGGGAGGGAAGGGAAATGAGCTGTAGGAGAAGTGTCTTCTGGAGGTGCTGCTTCCTGTTTCATGGAGCAGAAAGGCTCTGGTGCAGGCAGGATGGGGTGAATTCAGGTTGGATGTGATGCGGGATCTCCTGCACCTCCATCTCTAGTGCTGTGTACAGAATCCCAGAATCCCAGAATCAGAGAATTATAGAATCCCAGAACCCCTGCCATGGCAGGGGTGGTGCTGGATAGGATTTAAGGTCCCAGAATAAGGCCTGATTAGAATCCCGGAATCTCAGAATCACAGAATCCCAGAATTGCTGCAGAACCCCAGCATCACACAATCCCAGAATCACAGAACCCCAGAATCCCAGAACTGCCGCAGAACCCCAGAACCACAGAATTACCAAATTACCACATCATAGAATTACAGAATCCAAGAATTACAGATTCCCAGAATCACAGAATTACCAAATCACACAATCCCAGAATTACAGAATCCAAGAATTACACATTCCCAGAATCACAGAATTACCGAATCACACAATCCCAGAATCACAGAACCCCAGAATCCCAGAACTGCTGCAGAATCACAGAATCCCAGAATTACCAAATCTCAGAATCACACAATCCCAGAATCCCAGAAACACAGAATCCCAGAATCCAGAATTAACTAGGTTTGAAAAGACCTCCAAGTCCAACCTAGGAACGATTCCAAGAGGAATCCCCGGGGTGCAGCCGTGGGGGTCGGCGTGTGCTGAAGCCCCTGTTTGTCCCACAGACGGTGCCCGAGGAGCTGCAGAACGGGGGTGGCTTTGGCTACGTGGTGGCCTTCCGGCCCCTGGGCACGGTCAGCTGGATGCAGACGGTGGTGGCCTCGCCGGACGCCGCCCGCTACGTGTTCCGCAACGAGAGCCTGCCGCCCTTCTCGCCCTACGAGGTCAAGGTGGGCGTCTACAACAACAAGGGGGAAGGCTCCTTCAGCCCCGTCACCGTCGTCTACTCGGCAGAGGAAGGTAGAGATGAGCCCTCCCCACCTCCTCTCCCTCGCCCCATGTGTTGGTTTTCTTAGTTTTTACGGACGTGGGGAATTGAGAGGCGTTTTAGAAGATTTTATTTTATTATCAGTCTTGATGAAGCTGTAAGAGATGTAAAACTTAACACTATTCTGTTAGAAGCTAACCTATTTCTTGGTTCCAATACTTTATAAATGCTTTTCAGCCTATTGGCTTTTGCCACACAATGCTGCTATTACTTCTAATACTAATCACCTACATTTTTACTCCACATGGTCTTGTTATAATGCATCTTTCACAGTTCTAATTCTCTAAAATATTTGGTCTTTTTGCAAGGCCATATTTTGAAACTTGTTGAAACTTGTTTTTAGCTTAATCTCTCAACAATGTTATCTCTATTCTATGGTCTTCCTAAAAGTCAACACACCTTATCTCAGTGCTTGCATACAGATGTACAAGGCTGTCTAAACTTTCTATCAAGTTGTAAAAATTCTTTACAAATCCATTTCTCACACCCATGCTGCAGGGTCTTGTTTGAGTAAAGCAGACAGGACTCAGTTTCTTCATGCAGGAAAGTCAAATCTTTATGGCACAGGTCATATTTTTATGGGATTATCAAAAGGAACCACGTTAGACCTAACAATTGGCTGACAATACCCTGACACTCAGGCCATTGGTTGGTAAATGGTATTTTGCATATCTATCAAACTTCTTTATTTTTGGTTCGTTTGCATATTTTTTCCACTGGTTCTCATGGGACAGGTTTCTTGTTTATGCAAGTGAAAACAGTTCTCTTACTAAAATAGTTTCTGTTAACTGCTTCTCATTCCTTTAATTCTTTTTTATGGGAATTAGCAGGGTAACTGCACCTAGCTGAAGTAGCAGGCCTAAATCACGATTTTATAAGTCCTTTCTTTAATAATATCTTTACTTGTATGTAGCAGGGTCTGAAAGGGTTTGGTTTCCACCTTGACACATCCTTTGATACCTCAGCCTTGCTCTGATTTATAATAAATGGCGAACCGTGATTAATTCTTTTCAATAGTCATTAAAATAACATTAATCATAATGAAATCTTTTGATATTAATGGAAAAGTAATATGTAATCTGGGAAGAATTCTGTGGAGATTTAGTATGAATTAATGTCCACTGATTAGAAAATGTTCCCACTTGTCCTAATTACAGTACATGGTATCCTGGGTTGAGTTTAGTAATGACATCTTATTATTTCTGAGGGAGCGCAGCCTGACAGGCCATCGGTTTAAAACGTGGACATTTGTTTGCTTCCTTCCTTGTGCAATGAGGAAAATAAATCCCCTGGTGTTTGGGACTAATTGAACATAGAATTGAAAAGTCTTATTTCTATTTTTAACTGCCCAGAGCCAACGAGAGCCCCAACCACTGTTTTGGCCAGAAGCCTTTCTGCCTCAGACGTTGAAGTTTCCTGGGCTCCCCCGTGGGAGAACCAGCACAAAGGAAGAATACAGGGATATGAGGTAGGGGAAACAATGCAGGATCCTTTCAGCAGCCAGCCTTGAGGACACACAGCAATGTCCTCGTGCTGCTCCTTCTGCCATGGCTGTGTTCCTAAAGTGGATTCGCTTCTCTTTGCCTCTAGTGCACAGGAATTTCTCTCAAATGGTTAAAAATTTCACCGTTCTCTCACATGGTTCAAAGTTCCTCTACTCTCTCACAAGGTTAAAAATTCCACCTTTCTGTGTGGAATCTGCAGCCCTCCCTGAAGGTGCTGCCATGGCCAGGCTTGGGGAGGGAGTGCTGGTGCTGGGCTGGTCCCCAGCAGGGCCAGGGATCGTGGCAGGGAGCAGGAGCTGTCCCTGGGAGCAGATCTGGGGTGGTGACAGGAACAAGGGGGTGCTGCCAGCCCCTTTGGGGCCGGGCACTGCCACAGCCCTGCTCTGCCTCCCAGGTGCGCTGCTGGCGGCACGACGAGAAGGAGGAAAACGCCAAAAGGATCCGGACGGTCGGGAACCAAACATCCACAAAAGTCAGCAACCTGAGGGGCAATGCCCTCTACCACCTGGCAGTCAGGGCCTACAACACGGCTGGCACCGGCCCCTCCAGCGCCGCTGTCAATGTCACCACCAAAAAGCCACGTGAGTGTTGGCAGGGATGGCCTGGCAGGGTCCAGCCACTGCTCCCCTGCTGGGATCTTCTCTGCTGGGGATGACCCCAGGTGTTGGTGGAAGCCACTTTTCCCAACCCAGCTGTCCAAGAAGGAGTCAGGAGTCTTCTGCTCGTGTTCTCAGTGATGTTTATTGTCTCTTAGCTAAAATATTTTCTGTCTGATCCCCGAGCTCTGGCCAGCAGGTCAGTCCAAGGCTCACACCTCCCACGGGGCTGGTGCTGTCTTTTATACCATGAACTACCTATTAGATATTTACAATTGTGTGCCAACCCCTAACACCTGTGTTAGACAGTGACTTTCTACTCTGAACCAATCCAAAAATGCCAGCATCACCTCAAAGATGGATGTCAGGAAGAAGAAGGAAGAAGGACAGGGCACGCCCCAATCCCTCCATCTTAGGGTTTTAAACCCCCCTGTACCAAATCCAAATTTTCTCCTTTCACCCTATAACTACTGCTACTGTGTTGTCTAAACTTTTGTGACTTGTGACTCCTCATATAAGGTTGGTAATTTGTCCCATGGGCTGAGATCAAAGCCCCAAGTGGTTTTGGCTTCCTGCCAGGGCTGCCCAGAGCCCTGTCCGGGGTTCGGGGCACCGAGAGGAATGTCTTGGATTCCGACACTCCCCTCTCTCATTTCCCAGCTCTCTTGAGTCTGAAGGAGCTGTCAGACTTCTCCTTGCCAGGTTTTTGTGCAGTTTTACCAGGCTCAGCCTTTTTATTTCATGTTTCTCGTGAGGTTCTTGCTGGTGTTAAGTAAGCAGAGCATGCAAAACTGAAATCACAGCTGTGCAGGCAAATCAAATATTTATCTCAGTGTTCAAGAGGGCTTTTTTCCTCTGGTCTCAGGCATGTTGAGCAACTGACTGAATCCCTTTTTCATTTAAAGCCCCGTGTCGTGTCACACCTCCCGTGACCTTGAGGACACAGATCAGTGGAGCAGCTCGTTAGCTTTCCAGAGGGACAGGGCTCTGGGCAGGCTCAGCTGTGCTGCTGGAAGCCCCACTGGCACTGGAAGGGATCCAGCTGGGAATTGATTCTCCTCAGTAACGTGGTGCTGTCTATTTTTTGGTGTAGCACCGAGTCAGCCCCCCGGGAACATCGTGTGGAATTCATCCGACTCCAAGATCATCCTGAACTGGGACCAGGTGAAAGCCTTGGACAACGAGTCAGAAGTGAGAGGCTACAAAGTGAGTATTTCCATGGTACCTTCAGGATTTCCCAGGTCAGATCTGGGGCATTCCTCCAAAACCAGAGCCATGCCTGTGTATGTGAGCACATTTTTCCTGCATAACTTCGCTCCTGCCTTCTGTGGAAACATCCCAAAGGCTGTAGTTGGCTCCTTAATTGCAGATAAATAAAATGTTTTTTTAATAGCTCCCATTTCCTTCAGAAAGCCAAGCCAAGAGGAAAAGAAAGAGAATCCTCATTAGAAGTAGTTTTAATAGGACATAATTCAACCAGAGAGAAACCTTGGGAAGAATTCAGCTCCACCACCTTCCACAAGGGTTTCATTTAGCCCAAAAGACGTTGCCCTGGGGTTGGAGTTGTGCAAACATTTCCCACCAGAGCCTGAGCCAGTGAAGGACCTGGCCATGCTCCATGTTTAATTCCCAGTCTGGAATGCCAGCAGCTTGGCGAGCCTGTGCCAGCTCCCCTCAATTCCTGCACCAACTTTTAAGTGTCTTTGGTGCTCTGTATGGGCTCATCAAAAATAATTCCTCAGGGTTTTTAGTCCAAACCTCAGATGAACCTCAGCAATCTGGACCAGATTTTCACTACATATTTTAGGTTTGAAATGCAAATGAAAGAGGGAGAGAGAGACTCATCACCCTGGAAAAGCATCTAGAGAGTTTCTACAACATTCTCCTTTAACTTTCTGTAAGGGTAGCACAACCACATGGATTTATTTCCTGAATCATAGAAAAACATTGCCTATTTTTCTTCTTTTTGCCTAGAAATCTTGTATTTTATGTCACGATTTGTGATATAAATTAGTACAACTCCCACAGCTCAGAAGGTCGTTCACAAAAGTCATTTATTCTGGGAAACCATAGGTGGCACTGCATCAAACATCCCAACTCAGTTTCCAGAAGAAGCATAATAAGGAGTTTCTGACCTCTATAAAGAAGTTTTTACTTCTATAAGGGTTTATTTTAGCTTGACCAAGGTAAAGGTTTCTCTGAGGGGCTCCACTAGGTACCAGTTGTGTACAGCACACCATGTTGGGTGCTGCTGATCAGCATCATCCTCCTGCCAGTGTCACCCCTGCTGAGGCACTGCCACCTCTGTGCTGGTGTCCCCAGCAAATCCCACATGTCCCCTGTGCCACCAGACCACGCCTGAGCCTCAGGGACAGGAGAAGAGCAGCAGCACCTCTGGGCACGCTGAGGTGGACAGCTCTGAGCACAACGGGCAGCTCTGCCCTTTCTGCCCCCTGTTCTCTCTCCCTGGCTGCAGGTTTTGTACAGGTGGAACAGGGAGAGCAGCACGTCTGTCATAGAGACAAATAAAACCTCAGTGGAGCTGTCCCTGCCCTTTGATGAGGATTACATCATCGAGATCAAACCCTTCAGCGACGGCGGCGACGGCAGCAGCAGCGAGCAAATCCGAATCCCAAAGATATCCAGTAAGGATGGGGGGGATTGGGCTCTGTGCCACAGGGTCCCAGCAGCAGATAGTCCACTCCCTAATTCTGATTTCATCCCAAAAGCAAGATTCAGCCATAAGAAACGCCATCCTAAGCAGTTCTGTTTGTATTTAAGGTTTCCAGATGCATTCCCCTCTCAATTCCATGCATTAAATGTATTGTTTCACTGCAATTCACTACAACCAAATACAGGATGCAGAGGCTTCTAAATCTATAAGGCTGTTGTACAGCCATACCCCATTGTGTGCTGGATGCATAAATATTTATTTAGGGAAATGAGGTGGTGTAGAAGAACAAACACAAAGAGTATTTTATTACACAACATGGCTTTTGCAAAATCTCCATGTCCCATCTTCCATTAATAATGTCCCAGTTTATAAGCTGCATTAAATCAGGAGCCTCTGCAATGCAGGAGTGTGGCATTAAAATCACAGCGATGTAAAAAAAAACCCTGGGTGAGAGCAGAGTTCTGCCCAGCGTGGATGTGTAAACCATGCAGAGGAATTTAATCAGCAGCACAGGAGAGGGAAGGGGAACTGCAACATGCCAGCTCCCATTTGGCTCCAGGCCAGGGGTCATGGAGCAGGTACATGGCTCCTCCAGGATGGGAGGCACAAGAAACAGCTGGAATATGGTGCAATTGTAAGAATTACCAAATAATGATAAGCAGGCAGCGTGTGAAATAATAGAACTGTGAGAGCAGCCTCAACACAATGGGGGCAGGAATTGAAAAGAAACCAAAAATTCAGCTGGAGAGGTGACCGTGAAGAGGAGGAGGAGGAGGGGGCTGTGCGTGAGGGCCATGCTTTATCCCAGGAAAGGGAATTTCAGCCTTGGGGGAGGTGGGTTAAGGAAGAGTTCAGAGATTGTTCTCTGCTCACCTCTGGCTCCTTTTTCCCCTTTCCCCCCTCAGACGCCTACGCCAGAGGCTCGGGCTCATCGACCTCCAGCGCCTGCACCCTGTCAGCCCTCAGCACAATCATGATCTCCCTCACAGCCCGCTCCAGTTTATGACAACAATGACACCGAGGACTTCTTCTTTATAATATAAGCAACATTTAGCTAGTTGTTTTGGAGACACCCAGTACTAAGTAATATTGTGGTTTGAGTACATCTTACTACTGGAAAAAAAAAAAATGTTTATGCTTCTTTAGGAATGGCATTATACAGTACTTCCTCAAAGCAAATATAGCTTTGTCTGAAGTTTCCTTGGAAACTCTGCAATGCACTGAAAACATCTGTAATACGATGTTACCAAAGCAGTTTACATATGTCCTTATATGCATATTTTTTATTATATATTTAGTGTTTTATAGAATTTTTTAAAGTTAACATACGATGTAGATATTAATTTTTTTCCTCTGCTATAAAATGCTACGGACGACATTATCACGAAAATATTGTTTGGGATTTTTTCCTTTACGACGGAGAGTTCCAAGTTGTTCTTGGCAAATTGGCTGGAGTTGACTGTACAGTTTCACAGGGCAGAACTGATCCAGACCCGGATTGTAACAGGCTGAGCTTCACTGGCAGTTCCAGCGACTCCTGTGTTGAACCCAGTGCTTCTAACACACGTTTCATCCAGAGCTCCGAGCGGGACAAACTCCAAACACTCAGAATTCAGAGCGGAATTTTGGAAACCCACGTGGTTTTTGGTTGGTTGCGGACTACAAGACACGTAGCCAACATTCCGGCATCGTGCAGCGAGGAGGGGCTGTGAAATTGCTTTGCCTTGAGCATGATTAGCATCAAATTGGGTGGGGAAATGAAGATCCTGCAGAGCCGTGACACAACGGGACGGCCACCGGCCTGGCGTGGGGTGCACGCCCAGCTCAACCCTTTGGAGATCTAACTCCAAGGAATTCCTCACGTTTGGGGATTAATTCCAAGGAAACCAGAACAAGGCCACTCTGAGACAAAGCTGCTGTGGGCTCGTTCTTTGGGACACAACTGCTCATCCTCGGTAACTCCACTCTCCGGACAACGCTTGGGAATCTGGCCCGGAGCGGGAGCGGCGCTGCCCCAGGTTATCCGTGGAAAAGCGGGAATCTCCCGGAGATCCCCGCTGGAAGTTTGCCTTTCCTCAGAAACTCTTCCCAGACGCCTGGAGGCAGAACAGAGTCACACCAGGAAACTACAATATCCACACTGGAATAATTCTTCTCAAGAGAAGGACTGTTTGTTACTACGGGGAATTTTGTAAGTTCAGACGGGATAACGCTGGAAAAGGCAATGGAATTTTCTATACAATTTTCAACTTTCAATGCGCTGCAGTGGTATTTTTTTTTTCTCTCCTGATAGCTTGAATTTGCCTGTAACTTGTCTCTTTTGCTTACAAAATAATACAGTTAACTTTTAGACCTTCTAAATATATTTATTCAGTAACTCATAATCAGGATTCCACTTGTGTAAAAGTCAGGGTTGTTGACCAGAGAAATATTGTCAGTATTTCAAGCTGTGTTCCTTTCTTAGTTTGATATGGTTACTTCTATGTAAAAAAAAAAAAAAAAATAAAAAAGAAAAAACCTAAAAAAAAAAACCCAAAAAACCAAAAAAATTAAATTTTAAAAAAAAAAGCTTCTGTAGTTTTCTCCCCGGTGTAAATGATATTTATCAGTGATCTAGCAGATGTAATCTTTTTTTAAAGGTATTGGTAATAAATATTCTGTCATTTGTAAAGATACCTGTCTTCCAGGAGCCTTTTTCCTCCATTTTTTGTTCTGCCCGGTGACAAATTTCCCCTCAGAGCCTGGTGAGACTGTCACTGACGTGAAGATCCAAGAGCTGGTTTAAATCAAAACTTTGTGAAGGCATTAAAAAAAAAAAAAAATCTATTTATACACTTCTGATCTAATTCAGCTCCCAAAACTGACCAAAAAACACGAGCAGGTGAATTTTGGGTTTGTTTGTCACGCTGTGAGCTGTCCAAGCTCATGGGGATGGTGCTGCTGGAGCATCTCTGACCCTGTGGCCGGAGCAAAGCCGTTCCAGGCATGGCCTCTGCTTATCCTGGGGATTCCTGAGGATTTTGGGAGCACGGCTTGAAGCCACTACATCCAGCAAGCCACGTTTGCAGTCCTTTCAGGGCAGGAGCTCTCTGCGTTCCAGAGCACCAACGCTGCCTTTCTGTGGAGGCCTGTGGGCCTGCCCGGGGGCGTCAACCTCCGCCATGGACCCGTGACGTGCTGTCAATCAACCCCAGAGCCACGCCCCCTGCTGGCCCATTGGCTGTCCAACCACCTGTTAACCATATAGTCAAGGTTCTAGCAGTTTCTTTGTCCTTTGTAGTCTTATTGGTCACTACTCCTGTCTGTTTACCCTTCTGTTTTCCTATTGGTCACTGTAATCCTTTTCCCGCCCACATCTTCAGGTGATTGGTTGGTGCTGTTGGCTCCGCCCCTTGTGGCAGTATATAATCCTGCGCCTTCTGCTTCTCCTTGTTTTTGTTCCCGGAATCTTGTGGTGTGCAGGTGGAATAAACTACCCTGAAAGCCTCACAAAGGTAGATTTAAACATCCTGCTGTCTCAGAGACAGGTATTTAAACCACACCTGCTGGCTGTTTGCTGTGAGCTTGCTGGGGCTCTCTCCTCGTGGGGACACTCTAGGAGGGCTGCAGCACACCTCACAATGAAACAGGGCAATAAACCAGCCCTGTAGCACAATTCTGTTTTTAAAAATAAAAGTAAAATTTCCATTTCCAGAGGAAAGCAAGAAGCAGCTCCTCAGGCTGCTGTGCTGGAGGCAGCAGGGCAGGAGCAATGAGGCGGTTGGGAGCTGGTTTTGAAGGGGAAAAAATGAGGAATGAATAATTCTGTGCTGTGGGAGTTAGGGGCTGGAGATCTGGAGTGGTGGTGCCAAAACCTCACACAGCCCTGGGTATCCTGGAAAAATTCTTTTTTCCCCCATGCTGTCTGGAATGAAGGTTTTCCTCCAGGGATCAGAACTGTGAGGAGGAGCTCGGCCAGGAACTGTCCTCATCCTGCACCCTTGGCTCTCCAGGATGTGAGATCACTACAGGTGAGTGGGCTGGACCTGCAGCCTGGCTGGGGAAATGCAGCTACTCCTGCTTTACACCAGGTTGGATTTATTTACCAGCGTGAGTAGAAGTGTGGCTGCTGGCTCTCCAAGCCATCCAGCCCCGCACATCCCCAAGAGGAAATACCAATGACCCGATATGCAAAACATATTTAAATATATTGTGTTCATCTCTGCAATAGTTTGCCATTAATGGGAATGGAATTATTTGTAGAAATCTTAATTTATTAGACCACTTGAAGGCATGACATAAAATACATCCCAATAAGTAAGTTCTCCTTAGCCTAATTTTGGGGATTTTACTAATGAATTTCTGATTTTAGAGTGTTAAAGTTGGGGCCTTCAAATCCATCAAAAGATCCTGCAGGAGAGACATTGGAGGCACCAACGTTACATTAATGAGCTACATTGATTTTGATGGAGCAATGCTACTTCACCCAGATGAGAACTGGCTCATTTATTATAATTATTTTTAGTCTGTAGTACCTGGGAACTCCATTTTTTTTAGGCACCTTCCAAAGAATCTATTGGCTGGATCAAATCTTTATTTTTATTCTTTGTTAACATGTTTAACCTAGCTCCATGGACAGGAGGTTTCTTGGAGTTAGAAGGAATTCTGCAGGACCAGGAGGACTTCATGGCCCACAGCCAGGGAGGTCAAAGCCCGAGGTCTGGGGCAGGAGTTTGATTTGGGAACTCCCACAAAACACAGGGAAATAAATCAGAAACTGAGCCTGTCTCAAAGCCAGGCCACCTAAGATGGAACAACAGAGCAAAGGAAACCAGGCTGCAATATTGGGCTTGGCTTTTCAGAATTGCTGGAGTTGCACACCCAGGAGGAGCCCAGCTCAGACTCCTGAGAGCACCAGGCAGTCCTTGGCACATTTCTTTGAAGACTTCACATTTTCTTTGAAGACTTCACATTTGCAAACTCTCTGTTGCCAGGCTGCTTTGTTTTGTCGGTGCAATTGAGGAAGTTTATCTGTTTATGCCATTTTTCTCTTTTTTTTTCTTTTTTTTGCCCTTTAAGCTTTAATCTCTGGTGGCAGGAAGCACAAACAATCCCTTGTTTGTCCTCCTGCAGATGCTGCCTGCTGATGCCAGGGTCTGAAAAAGTCTTGGATGGGGAAGGAGCCACCTGTGAGTGTCCTGTGCCTGCCCAGTGCTGAGGTCCTGGGGGGCAGCCAGCTGGGCAGGGGATCCCACCCACCCCATCCCAGCAGGATTCCCTCACTCAGGAGTGTAAAAATCACAGGTGAAACTCTGGTTTGTACTGAAATGGGGTGCCTGAGTGTACAGAAGGAGCAGGCACAGTGTAGCTTTGCTCACAGGGGTAGTCAGGTGCACAAGCAAACAAACTTTTGTCTTAAATAATCTACAAACCCCAGAAGTTTTTGTTGTTTTATGAAGTCCTGAGACAGATCAGAGAATCACAGAATATTCTGAGTTGGACAGATGCCACGAGGATTGAGTCCAATGGTCCTGACAGGGATCAAACCACAAGCTTGGTGTGATCAGCACCTGGGCAGCTGAGCTGATCCCAGGTGTTCCCCTCCATCCCAAAACGGTGCTGTGTCACTTACAAAGCAAGGTCAGGTGCCTTTGAGCAGTGCAGGGGACTCTGGCCATGCACTGTCCCCACACAGGGTGGTCTGGCTGCACTGTCACACCTGCCTTGAGCCAGGAATTGCATTTCCATGGATGTTTTTCAGGTGGAAATTCAGTTTCATTACAAAGTGTAGCAGGTGAGTATCCCTGCTCTCTTGCTGTGCTGCACTGGGGGTGACAGCACTGAGTGCTTCACAACCTTTTTCCTTCTTTTCCCAGTGTTTGACCCCTCTTGGTCACTTCCAGGACCACCTTGCTGCATCCACAGGACCATGCCAAACCCAGTTTGTATCTCCAGTTGTCAGAGCAAAGTAAAACAAACATCCAAAAGATTAAGGTGCCAGTCAGAAAAAAATGAATCCATTGGCTCTTTTCCAAACTTTTTTTTTCCCCTACACAGCTCTTGTGCTATGAGCTTCAATCCTGCTTGAGCTGGCACTTTCTGTTTGGTAACAAGGCACCTGGTGGAGGCAAATTCTCGTCCCCACTGGGAACAGGGACAGAGAGAGGGGACACAGAGCCCTCTCCAGCGTTGGTGGGTGACGTTGTGGAGCCTCTCAGAACACGGAGTCATCGAGGACGCTGCAGGAGAGGCCTTCAGCCAGGCTGCCCACCTCGGTCTCCGTGGAGCTGGGGCAGGTCCGTGCTCTCTGCAAAGCAAACACCCCTTGGAGCTGGGGGCTGGGGGAGAACTAAGAGTTCAAATTGGTGCAATTACAGAGGGGTTAACCCAAAATGTTTCATGGTTTAGGAGCTCAGAAGCAACAGGAGGATTTCACCCTCTGAAGCTCTCAGAGCTGCTCATCCTCTGTCCCTCCAGCCCTGCATCCCCAAACTCCCCATTTGCCAAATTCTACCACAGTGGCCACCCCTCTGGAGCCAAGAACAGGGAGCCCAGGAGGAGCTGGAGGGTACAGAATGATGTTACCATTAAGGCTGGAAAAGATCTCCAAGATCATCAAGTCCAACCTTCAGTCAGATCCCACCACACCCACTAAATCCTATCCCAAAGGGACACAGCCAAAAACCAAGTGGGTTCTGAGCTCTTCCAGGGATGGGGCCTCCTGGAAGCCCTGGGGAGCCTTCTCCAGGGCCTGGCCACTCTTGCAGTGAGGGATCCTGGTTGGAGGCACAGGAATTTTTTCTGAATACACAGCAGCAAAGCCATTCATGGGGCCACACCCTGGCAGAGCCCATTTGTAGGATCACAGCCTGGCAGAGCTGCAGCAACAGGTGAGCAGAGCTGCAGAAGGAAGCAGCAGCAGTGCCTGAGCTGCTGGGGAGCCTGCAGGGTGGCAGGTGACACTGCAGGGACGAGCAGGTTCCCACGGGCCACCACCTGCAGGGCTTTGGTCACCTCAGCCCTGTTTACACCCAATTTGGGAACTGAGTGTCCCCAGCAAACAGCCTCCCTCTCCCTGGTGGCCTCAGCAGGGACCTGGGTCATGTCCTCACCCTCCTGGCCAGTGCCACCAGCCCTGTGGCCGTGGTGCCAGCAGGAGGCCTCTGGCTGCTGTCACCCACCAGGGCCAGCACACTTGGAGTGAAGAGACTGAAAGAAGGCAGAGCTGCTGCTGAGAGCGTGAGCTGCCTCTGCAAGCTCACATTTTCCAGCTGCAGCACTAATATTTGCTATTTCTCGTGTCCTTTGGTGTCATGCCCCAAGTCGTGGTATTTTGCACCGTTTAATTAAAAACAAACATTCTATGATAATCTTCTAAGCCTGTTTCCTCGACCAGACCGTGGAGTAAGAACAACATGAAAAAATCAACCCCTGTTCTAAGGGGCCAAATGGAAACCAAGGTGCTGAGCAGCCCTTCCCCTGAGCAGACAATGAGGGGTTTATCTTATCTGTAAGATAAATGTATTTATCAGAAATAACTGCAAACGCAGAAAGGCTTAAGTTGAGTTTAACAGCAGGAGCAGAACATTTTGGATTGTCAGGCTGAACAAAAGCAGCTCTGCAGGAGTCACCCTGCAGGCTCCTACAGGTGAGCCCGAAATTCAGTGTAGGGAACAAAGAACCCGGAGTGCGAATGGGGCCGGCAAAAGGGGAAGCCCGGACAATACCACTTAACCCTTCTGTGCCTTTTTAACCCTTCCCAAACCACAACATCTGCAAGCAAAGCCAGATCCAGAGCTGCAGCAGGCTGGGACCTGTCCTGGGCAAAGGAAGCGGCCACACAGCGAGGTGAGAATTTACCACAGCAGGGAGGATGGCAAAAAACATTGCTAAATTCAATGGGGTTAGTGGCCATGGGGTTGGACTTAATGGTCTTGGAGATCTTTCTGAGATTTAATAATTCTATGACCCTCTTTGCTCTCAGCTTTACAGGGAAAAAGCAGCATGCAAACAAAAGCATTCATTTAGTTTAAATAAAATTAAAAAAAAAAAAAAGTTATTTTACCTCGTAGTCAATTGGGAAAGGGTCTCGGAATTTGTTGCTGGGCGTTGGGATTGGTGGGAACAGTTTACTCCAAACGTGGTTTCTGTAAGAAACAGCAGTGGAGGGATGTGAGAGTTGCTGTTCCTGGGGGATGAGGGCCCAAGCAGCAGCACATGCTCGGCCCCCAGAAGCAGCCATTAAAGCCATATAAAGATATTATACACTTTAATTTAAATTATATACTGAAATAACTTCAGGTTTATAATTTGATTTTGGAACTTTCTTCTATGAAAGTTAGGTTAAACATAGTGGGATTTTGGGGTTAGCACAGAAAGTTTAAAATTTTTAGCAGTCAGGGTTTCAACAGATAATGGTCTGTGCTGGGGCTGGGCTGCTGTGCTGCTCCTCACAGGATACTTCTGTGCCCTGGGGACAGGCAGGTGACAGGAGGAGGTGGGTGAGGCTGTCCCCATCCAGAGCCAGGCCTTTTGGGGCTGTCTGGAGAGAAATGAACTGCTCTGATCTGTCTGTTCACACTCCTGCTCCTCCCAAGGGCTCTGCTGTCATGTTCCTCACTTGGACAGCCAGGACAAGCTGCCTCGTGCTCAGGCTTTGGTTTCTGGACATAAACTGCCAGTGCCTCGTGGCAGGAGAGCAACCACAAATAATTGTGTGTCAAGGGAGCTGGGGCAGGGAGGGGAAGGCACCAGGGACAGCTGGCAGCAAATGGATCTGCTCAGTGCTGTGATAACTCGTCCTGCTCACAGCCCTGAGACCCCCTTCCCTGCCTGACGCTCCCTGGCCTGGCTGGGCTCGCAGCACAAGGGTTTTGTGACAGCAGAGGGAAGTTCTCCTAGTCTGTGATCCATGCCAGAGCTCAGATCTCACATTCCAGGTGCTGAAACACTCTGGCTGTCTCCAGCCCTGGACAGCACCGTGTCCATAAGGGGCAGGTTTCACTGGGAGCTTGGCCTGAGTGCTCAGCCCAGAATTGGTATCCAGGGTCTGTTCTGGAGGAAGCAGAGACGTGTTCAGGCACCAAGGGCAGATCTGCTCCTCTGCCCCCTTTATTTTGTGACAATCCCCCTGACTGATGTCTGCTTAGTTCAGTGCTTAAGTTCTTAGGACTGTTCTTCCAGAAGCTTTCTGAGTTCTGTCAAATTTACCTTTATCCTATTACTATTCTCCTGGTGAGGAGGAATAATATTTTCTGTCTGTCAGCTTGGAGCTAAACCTTCCTGGCTGAGCTGCTGCTGCCTTGAAGGTGACATTGATGCTTCACTAATTATCAGGTGAAGGGAAGGGCCACAGCACTGCTCACCCCACAGACAGAAGCTGTGGGATGTGTCCCCTCTGCTGCACAGGATGAGGCTTTGGGAGGGAATTGTACAGCCACAAATGGGAATCTGGGGAGGAAAACCAGGGTGTGAGGTGTTTGGGGAAAACATTTGCGCTTTTTTTTGTTGAAATGATGGACCCAGCAGAGCCACTGCTGGGTGCAGAGCAGCAGCCAGGCTGTTTGCTCCCCACCACTGGGGTGGGACAGGAAGGTGGCTGCTGCTGGAGCTCAGGAGTGGGGCAGGATGAGTGCCAGTATTGTTATTGCAGCACCTCCATCACCTCCACTCCTCCCAGCTCTCCTGCTAAGGGTCAGGCCTTTGTGCCCTTACCCAGAGCAGCTTTGCAGTGTTGTCTTCACAGCTCCTACACCTCACCAGCTCTCACAAACTTCTCAAAAGGCCACAGCCTTCCACCTGCAGCTCATTTCAGCTCTGATTTATGCCACTGCTGGGCAAAATACCCAACAAGAGTTGGTTCTTCTTGGGATTGGTGTGTTCCTCATCGTGCTGTTTGCCAAGAAAGGATTTTGATGGAGCCATATCAAAATTATTTATTGAGGCAGCAAAAAGCATAAATCACACGTCACTTCTGGAAGGGGAGCACTTAAGGAAGGTGCACAAATGCCCATGAGAAATGAGGCAGAAGTGTGTCCATGGGGGCTGCTTTGCCCCTCAGGTCTTTGCAGGGAGGAGTTGCTGGGGTGGTGCCCTCAGAATGGTTCTGTTCTTTTTTGGAGGTTACTGAAAAGTCAGAGTTATGTGGTTAAAGATCTTGTCACAAAAAGCATCCCAGGTATCTCTGTCTACACAGGTTAAGGCACAGCCTCTTTCCATTGTCACTGCTTGGACCTTCAGGCCTTGGACACACCCCACGGGACCCTCGTGCCTTAAATCAGCATTTCAGGGTCTGGGTTTTGTGCTGTGTCTGCCTTTCTGAAATTTCCACTCTTCCCACAGGCTGTGGCATGAAAAGACTGGAGATAAACAAAGAGAAACAAGCAGGAGAACAAGCTCTCCTTGCTCTGTGATGAGATTGAGGAAATACTTGGTTTAGCTCTGTGTCAGAGTGCCTGCCCTGAGATTCTCCATGGAATTTTTCCAAAGCTGGCTGGTGACTGCTGCTTGGGGGCTGCTGAGGGGTGCAGAAGAGGGGGGTACCTGGCTGACCACACTGATTTTGGGGTGTGGAGGGCACTGAGTGCCCTTATGCCAGAGCAAGTTACTGACTCCATCCTCCTGTGGGCTCACCTCCAGGAGAAAATGTTATTCCTGGAGAAGTACAGTGCTCACTCCTAAAGGCAGAGAGCAAACCAGGAGAACATTCAATTGTGGTTTTTATCAAGGCTTTAACCCCATCAGCCTCTGCAAGTGAGTGAAGGGAAAAGCCTGCCCAAACAGTCCCAGAGGGCCCCTTTGCCTTGCAGCACTCCTCCCAAATGGTGGGCTTTAACCCTGGTGCCTGCAAGTGCACAGAAAAATTTATAGAGCTCTTTGCTGTAATGAAATCCCTTATAATGGCTGCAAATCACACGAAATTTGAAACGATTCCGTGGCTTGAATCGCAGAGTGCCCTTCATGAATTTTCAAGAGCACTAAAAACAGAGTACTAATGAAACTGTGATCTAGGAAACCTGCTCGATTTTTCTTTTTTTAATATCTGCAGGTAAGACCCTGTGTTTCATCTTCTTACACTTCCCCATCCTCCCAGGGCAGGCTGGGGATTAGAGAAGGAGAAGGAGCAAGGAGCAGCAGGGAAGGGTGGAATAAGGTGAGCAGCTCCATGAAATTCAGAGTAGCAGGGAGGTAAAATTTTCATCATGTTGGCAAAGAGAGAAAGTAATGAGCCTTTGGCTGTTGGGGAATTTTATACTGGAGAGAAACTCCTGGGAGCAACCAAGGTAGCAGCAAGCAGCTAAACCTGGAAAAGCTCCCTGAAATTTGGATTAAAATCATACAATGCATTAGTACAGCATCTCCAAGTTGAGTAGAATTGTACCCTGGATTTATTTCTCCCCCTGTGTGTGTTCCAGGATCTCCACAGAGGGTAAATGTAATATTCAGATGCTGCCAGAACTCCACAGGAAACATGGAGCAGTGTGACTGCTGCTAGCTGGTGTTGGCTCTGCTGTCCCAAAGAGAGAGGAGAGAGCTGGAGATGATGCTGGAGCAGGGGATCCAGCTCAATCCATAAAAGAATCACACAGGTAAGACAAATTTGGGGATTTTCAGCAAGACATCAAGGCTGCATAGCTGGGGACAAATGTGTGACACAGGAATAAATTCCCTGTGCTGTTTCTGCCAGAACCCTCCTGAGCAGAGCTCTGCTCATTCAGCTGCCCTGAGAACAGGTCCCACAGGCAGGGTTCATCTCAGTTATCCTCTTGGAGCATCCCTGTGCACAGCACCTTTATTGGATAAAGGAAACACAGCACAGGGAGGAAAACAGCCAAGGATGCATCAGGATGACCAATAAATAAAAAGGCACTAAAGAAATGAATAAGGAATTAGCACTTCCATGAAGGGGAGATGTGTTTATTGTGGACTGGTAATTGCTGCTTGCTTCGTGTTTCAGGGAGAAACTTCTAATTGCATGGAGCCTTTAATTCATCACTTATGATTTGACTGTCACAGACACAAATCCAAAGTGTAGCTGGGCTGCCTCACTGCACATTTGGGGAGTTTTGGCCTTTACTATATAGCATCCAGAGGCTCTGTATAATTAAAAATAAATTCAATATTTCAAATACTCAAAGCAAACACCAGGGGTCTGGGTATTTTGGCCATGAGGGATGCTCTGAGCAGCTTTCACCAGGGATAAATGAAGATTCCTGGGGAAATCACTGACCCAATCAGGTGCATTTAAGTAAAGAAATGAGATAGGACAAACAGGTTTTAACAAGTTTTAACAAATTCACCTCACTCAATGTATGGGTTTCTTGTATAAGATTAAATTGAAAACTGTCTTACCCCACCAATTTTGCTGAATGTTATTACTGATAATTAATGAAGCTGATTATTTTTGCTTTGTATATTTAGGCAAATTCAGCTTTTCCTCAGAATTAAGCAAAGCTTGTGACATCCCCACCCCAGTTGTTGAATAGCTGGTCCTTGGTTATATTGTAATAAAAAAAAAAAAATGCTAATACTTACATTTGGCATATTATAGCAACAAGCAGCAATGTGCAGGACGTGGACACAGAAAGGAAAGTGAGAATCCAGGCTATGGAATTCTCCAGTTTATTTTGCCCTGAATTTCAAGGGGAAAAAAAAGAAATTAAATGTATTATTTTAGTACAGATTATTTGAAATGTGTTTAGAATTTAGATATTGTAAATATTTCATTAGCTGTTTAATGTGGTTGTATTCAGATGACAAATTAACATGCAGATTTTGAAAATTTGATACCTAGAATAACAAATGAAATGTAGAGCTTCAAGAAGAGTTTTCCATGGCACAACATGGCAAGAGTTTCTGATTTCAACAATAATTTTCTTTTATTTTGAAATAAAGGAGAGAACAAGTGGCTGAGAAAGAGGCAGGAACCTGTATTGTGCCAATGAACTGCCACAAGCCCCTAAAAACTCCTTTCCATGAGAAAAACTGGATTAAGTGGTCCTGTCCTTGGATATTGTTGAGATTTAAATAAATTTTTAGGGAAGACCAATTTTGTTTTGCCATCAGAATGGATTTTCCATGTTCGCTGTGTGAGCCAGGTGGGGAGATCAAGGGGATGTGTTGGAGAAAGGAGGCAAAACACTAAAAATGTGAATTCATGACACAAGAGGGGAAATGTAGTAAACAGGAGAGTGTAACAGAGTATTTTTTAAGTGAAAACAAGGAAGTTGAGAAACTCCAAAGATAAGAGCAAAGGAGGATGTCTAAGAACAAACAGTTGATAACGTGCAGTGATAAAGGAACTGTTATTTCCAGAACAATTTGTTCAGCAAGCAAGAAATAGAAAACAGAGTGGGGCAAATGGTCAGGCTCAGAAGATGCTAAAATAATTTTCTTTTTTTCTCCCAGCATTTAAGGGATGAGATAGTTTCAGTAAGTTAAATTCAAATCCCAGTTTTCCTGTTTCCTAATAGAATTTTGTGATGTTGGGCACGCTCCTGATTAGGCAGAATTTGCTCCCCATTGCTAAAAGATGCTAAAACCATGCTCTTTTTCCCCTCAGCATTGAAGGTGTGAGATAATTCCAGTGAATCAATGGTTGACATGGTCTCTCATATTTATTTCCAACATGAACATCACAATGAAGGCAGGGAAAAACCTGAAAAAACTGCAGTGATGCAAGAAGAGGCCTTGAATTTAAAGCAATCTCTGGAAATATTCACAAAGCATTGCCTAAAACCAATCCTCTTGCAAGTAGTTTCTTTTAAATGGAACGGATTTAAATCCCTTGACATTAACAAGTCAGGTTTTCCCTTCAAATCCCAGTTTTCCTGTTTCCTATTCGAATTCTGGGGTTTAGCAGATGATTAGGCAGCAGTGGAATAATGGGAATTCTCACCTACAGAGATGGTTTCACTCCAGTCACTCCAGAGCCCCGTGGCACGGCAGATGTGGTTGTGGTTGGCCCTGATCCTGATGGAATACCTGCTGCCCACGTCCACCCGCAGCCGGAAACTGTTGGAGGAGATTTTCAGGATCTGTCAGGAAAACAATTTGTGCTGTCAGGGATTAATTAAGACTCAACCATTCAGAAAACAAATTTAAACCTTGTTTATCTTTTTTATTGTTTTTATTAACTGCGAGCTGCTGGTCTTGCTCTGGAGGTAAGAGCCGCATTTTCATAGGTGTAAGCTCTCCTAACACACCAATATTCCAGGGAAAATTCCTGGAAAATGCCTCAATTTTTCTGTTCTTCCTGCAGATTGTCAATGCAGCATTTTCAAGATGGTAAAAACTGTTCTGAACCCAGATGCATAAGCTGAATAAATCCAATTTTGTCCTGCTTTCCCAAGTTCCTTGGGGATGGTATGTTGCAGATTGAAAAGGCATTGAGGAAAAGAGGAAGGCAAATTCCAGCTGTAGAGGAAAGGAATGTTGGATAATCTTGGATGCTGGAGGAGCAATTACCTGCTTGTTACCTGACTTCAGGTTGATGAGACAAAATTCATATTCAAAGCATTCCTCGTGGAAAGGAGAAATTGGCTTCTCCCACATGGCCAGGAGATCGTTTTGCTCCAGGGATATGCTGATATTTCTGGGAATATTCACTTTCTCTGCAGAAAAGAAAACCATACTGGTAAGTTATTTATAGAGACAAGTTTAAATACTAAAAACTGGAGCATTTTATAACCTGATAGTGTTCCCAAGTAGGACCTATAATTATTGAATTTATTTCCCTTTTTGGACTGAAAAGATAAGGATTTAGGAGGAATAACTACATTGCTGGTAATAGTTATAGGAAAATAGTTGGAAAATCCACTTTAAAGTTTTGGAAAATTAGATTACTGGGGAAAGGGGAATTTATTAAATTAATGCCCACAGAAGTATTAAATTAATGATAGAACAGTTAGAAAAATTCCATTTCCAGTAAACAGAAAATGCAGATGTAGCCAGGAAAGTTATTGAAAAATGGAAAAAATTCAAAGAAATTCAGCTGTTGTTATGGGGATGATTTCTAAGAAGAAAATTTGTGATTTTTTTCTCTTAGTGAAGTAATGAAAAAGAGAACTGTTATCTGTTTACCAAAAAGAAAAACGCATGGAACTAATGCAGGAAAGTAAATTATTTGTGTGGATGAAAGATGATAGACAATCATGGCTGATATTCCCTTTTATTACATGCTCTAATGCCTTCTTTTACAGGACAGGGTTAACTTGAACACCACATGTCTTACTCCTTTTAAAGGAAGGCTGCAAAATTAAGGGTAATAAAAACTGTGGTTTAAGGTATATTGACTAAATCAACTGAAAATTAATATTGGAAATAATGCTTTGGCTAACAAACAGTATAACTAATTGCCTTTACTAGCTTTTAGTTTTGCCATTCTATAATTGAAAATAGATGATTAAAATCAAATTTAGCTAAAACAATCCATTTATTTCTTCCAATTCCCTTAAGATGACTATGCAAAATCAACACATCCTTTCACCTGCATCAAGAACCACTCAATCCAACAGAACCTCCTCACATTTTGACAATCCTGCTAGACATTTTTGATATTTTTTTAATGTTTTCCCACTCACCGATGGCATTTTGGTTAAATAACTGCTGAAAAGGCTTGATTGCAGCACGTTTGCTGGAGCCATTAATGTGAATGACAATGAGGTTGTCAATCTCACCAGGTTTAATCTGGGTACTTGAAAATCTGCACTCAGTATTCCTGCTCCACTTGTCTTTGGTGTAAGTGGGACATTCCTCTGTGTGTGTCTCATACCTAAATTAAAATGCTGGTGAGACAAGGTGCTCTTAAAGAAATTCACTGCTGAATTTCTGGAAAAAGCAGCAAACACCAACCTGTAAAATAGGAAGTATTTGGTGTCTTCTGGAGCCCCTTGGCCAGGGAGCCAAGTGCAATGGAGAGAGACATTGCCACGGATGGTGACTTGAGTGACACAGGACAAGTTGGTGACAGAGGTCTCTGCAGCACCTGGAGAGGCAAGGAATTACAGAGCAGAAAGAAAACCTCACTGCAAAAATCATAACAAGTTCCTGTGGCTAAAGCACTTTGATTCCAGTTTGGGCCAATATAGCTATGCCTGTTGCACCCAATTCTCCTTTTTGATTGCAGTTTGGGCCATTGTAGCTGTGTCTGTTGCATCCAATTCTCCTTTTTGATTCCAGTTTGGGCCATTGTAGCTGTGTCTTTGCATCCAATTCCCCTCCTCATCACACAGCTCTGTGGGTTGGGAAGGGTGCAGATTCCCAAGCAGGGTGAGTAAAGCTGTGCCACTCAGCACTGTGCATTTCATGTGGAACAAGGCAACAATATCCTAGGTACACCACACTAGGTTAACTCAGCCTTAGCAAGGCATTGTTAGAAAATTTTATAGGTGTTATTGACATTTTGCACCTCCAGATTGTACTCCAGGCTCCACTGCAGCAGGGAAAGGTCTGGACTAAATCCTTTTGTAGCAGGTAGAGTGGAAAATGCTGTGTTTTTATTTTAAAGAGCTAAACCTGTCACCTTTTCATGTTTAGTCCACAGATTGGGGCAGAACACAAAACCCAGCCCTTCCCTGGGTTTTCTTACCTGGCAGGGGTGGGAGGTTTCCCTGCACCCAGTCACTGCTCAGCTGCAGGTCCTCCTGGAGGAGCAAGGCGCGCACGCGGGCCGAGAAGCCGTCGTGAAGCGCCGCTGCTCGCACACTCTGAGTGCTCCTGGTGTCATACTTGAAACAGAAAATATCAAATAACCACAGGGATGGGAGGCAAAATAAGGGACCTGCAAAGACTGAGCCAGACACTGGGGTAAGTTCAGTGAGTTGAATGGGGAGCCAGTACTTAAAGCCAGGATCCATCCTCCCCTTGAGATGAAAACTGCAATTCCCGAGGCTCGTGCCTGCAGAGCTGTGTCCACAAGGATGGCTGAGAGGGAATCTCTGCAGTTCCCAAAGCATGGCTTTAGATAAAAGAGACCAGCAGGGATTTAGCCTTCTTAGGATCCTTGATTTATTTTTTCTCTTACCTCTTCTGGCACAGGGCTCAGGATTTTCACATCATATATAATGGTGGAGTTGCTTTGTTCCTGAGCAGGGTTTGGTTCCCAGTGTAACAGCACTTGTGCTAATGCAGAGACTGTGAGGGTGAAGTTAACAGGTGGCAAAACCTGGACTGGAAGGGAGAAAATAGAAATATCCATCCATGTCCAATCCAGTGAATTGTTTAGAGCAATACCTCTTTGCAAGCAGTGAGCAATATAAGCAAATAATTTCATTTCAATATTATATTCTCTCAAAGGCTTCTTGTAAAATATTTCTAATATTTGACCAAAAAAAAAAAAAAACCAAAAAAAACTCTAGATAACCAAAACCCCATCAAATAAGAGTTTATTAAAACTTAGCTTGAAAAATGAAATTTTTCAACACTTTCAACTTGAAAATTACTGTGACATATTACATTTGGCTTGTTAATTAGGTTCAGTTTTCATCTTGGTCCTCATTGTCACAGAGAAACATAAGAAACAGGGCTGATGGAGTGATCAACTGCATGAACAATTCTCACCCCCATCAGCTTGCAGGAGAGGGCAACATGGGGGGCTTTCAAAGAGAAGGTTGACAGCCACAAGAACTTGCATGTGAGAGTAGAACCAAAATGATGAACAAAGGAATTAAGCACAAATGGAAGAAAACACAGAAGGATGGGAAGGATAATTTAAAATGACAGGGCAAGAAGGATTCCTGGAGCTCCCTTGGAAATGAGGAGGATCTCATGCTGGGGGAAATGTTAGCATATAAATAGCAGGACAGTGAAATAATCAATCTGCTCCCCTCCAGATCTTCAGAGCCTGCCCTCCCTTATTTGCCAAACCCCAGGCAGCTGAGGGCTATCAGCACTCCTGGGAGTGTCCAAGGCCAGGCTGGATGTGACTCTGAGCAGCCTGGGACAGTGGAAGGTGTCCCTGCCCGTGGCAGGGGGTGGAACTGGATGGGCTTTAAGGTCCCTTCCAGCCCAGACCATTCTGGGATTCCATGGTCAGCCCCCACTTCGTTTCTCCTGTGATTCCAACCTTTGATGCCAGGAGTTCACATTGCAGTAGGAAAACTGCCCCATAAAGGCTCAGAAAACCCCAACACAAGTTGTGTCCCTATGACTGAAGATTCTTTCCTCCCACAGCAAACCAGGCACCAACTGGGAACAATCTGGGACAGGGCACAGTCCCAGGAAGCAGGACAGCAATGGCCAGCCCTGCTCCTGCACCCATGGCACGCCAGGGACTGCTTTATCCACGTGTAGAACAGTGCCCAGCACAAAGAGGGACCTTGGCCACCCACCAGAGCTCTGCCCTGGCAGCTGGAACTCCTCACCTCCTGCACCTTGAGGTGTGTTTGTTGCCCAGAGGAGGAGCAGGAAAACTGGCATCCCACTGGCCATCATCTTTGGGTGGTGGATGGGCACAGCCAGGCATCAGCACACCAGCCTTGGCACCATTTCACAGGAGCTGAAAATGAACACAAGCCCAAGGGTTAAACACCCAAACCATGGACCATGATCTGTCCCCATGACCAAAGGAGTGAAACTGCTGCCTTGCAGGAATAGACTCTTCTTTTCTTGCAGGAAAATGCTTCTTGTGGGAGCTAAATTTAATATAGGTACCACTGAGCACATTTCATCTTGCTCCCTCTGCCAGCCCTCTCTGAAAAGCTGCTGCTTTCAAACCTTCATGTGGGGATGTTCAGGGCATCCATGGAATTGGAGCATTTCTCCATGGAAGGTGAGTCAGATTCGTGTAGACTGGCTTTGGGGAGAGTCCCATTTCCTCCAAGAACAGAAATAACCATATTTGTAGCTCCTACTCTATATAAAATAGCTGCTTACTGGGATTTACTGTCTAGTTACTCCTCCAATAAAACTCTTTAAAGACACAGTCACTGCTCACCTCAAGGCTAATTCCCCACCATTAATTATTGGGTGTAAGAGAATTCGCTTTGTTTGTTTCTAATTTCAATGAACAACATTTTTTAATGCTTAAACCCAGCATTTTCCTATGGATTATTTCATGAATTACTGGGAGAAAAAAAAAATCTCTGCGTAATCATTCATGTATAACCTAATATAAAAATGGGCATTCAGAACAGCAGCTTTCCAAAATGTTCTTACTGAAGAGAAATGCACCCCCCTCCCCCAGCCCAATCTCACCACCTCCCTGGGGCACTACAGCAATTGCTCACATGGAAAACATAATATTTTCCAATGGTAATGAGCAGGAATAACCCAGGGACTGGAAGCACTCCCACTGATCACAGTTGGAATAATTCTGCTGTACAGTAACTATTTTTCAAAATGCAGTCTGAGTGCTGAGTTCATTAAAATGACACATCATCTACAGTAGAGTGTGTTTTTAATGTCCAAGTCCCCTCATTATCTGTATTCACGTTTTGTGCCTCTCTGCTTTCCTGACAGCCCAAATGTGCACAAGGCCAGCTGAAACTCAGGAGTTTGCTAATGGATTTTTCCTGGGGAGCCAGGGTTTGATTTTGTGTACATTGTGTTACGGAATGACACCTTGGACAGGCATTTTGGTTCTCCCAAAATGTAGCAAATCACAGACAATGGGACAAATATTCTTTACAGCCTGCACAAATTACTGGTATCAGGCTTTCTTTGCTGCTTCAAGAAGCATCCTTTCATTTACCTGATGAGACTGGTAAATACTCTAATAACTTTTCTCTCCATTTAGAAGTAAAAATTCATTATCCTCACATCCTTGAAAATAA
This sequence comes from Urocynchramus pylzowi, assembly GCA_013397555.1. Lineage (NCBI taxonomy): Eukaryota > Metazoa > Chordata > Aves > Passeriformes > Fringillidae > Urocynchramus > Urocynchramus pylzowi. The sequence goes on along the minus strand of VZRH01004771.1, from coordinate 61,401 downwards.
AAAACAAGTTTGGGAAAGAAGCTTCATTAGTTTCACTGCTGAGAGCATTCACTCTTTTTTTCCTTCAGAAAAGCAATGACTTCAGTACATTCTTTAAAAAAATATATCTTTTAAAAGCCTCATGTTTTGCAAGTGCTTAGCATTCACATCTACTTGAATAATGTCAGTGTGTTGGTTTCAGGCATTATCATAGCTACAACAGCTGACTCTTCTTTGGGTTTATTTAAAGTAGATTTGGTTACCTGTGGATTTTTTTTTAATTTGTCCACAAAAAGTTAAGGGTTCTGATTTTTCTTTTCCCTATACTTTCAAAAAGATCCTAAAGATTTTTTTTTTTTCAGCCTAAAAGCTTGTATGTATTATATCTTACATTTTCTGTGCAGCACGTTACTGAACTGAAACTGGATATAAAATGTTACTGTAATTCAGATGAGTCCTAAATTATTATCCTATTCTTTTCAGTTTATTTTTTCTTGCTTTGTTTTCCAAAATGCTATTTATCTTTTCCTTGCTGCCAGACTAAGATTGAAAGCCCAGCTTTTGGAAGCTGTATTTCTGCAGCTGTGTAAGACCACAACCCCTGAGAACAAACTGCAGTCTGTGATACCCTGTTTCATGGGAAAAAAATGCTGAAAAGAGAATCAAAAAAAGTGTATGCAAATAAAGATGGTAACTAGAAGGTGACAAGAGGATTGTGCTCCTCACAAAAATGGATATGGTAAGTTTTTAGGACAAAGTTTTGATTATGTTTTGGTTTTATAAGTAATAAGCAGAGGGTAAAGGGGACATTCCCTTTGTGCAAGGGATGTATTCCTTTTAGAAGGACAGTAGAAATCCAAAGCACAAAAACCAGCCTCCTGAAAGTAATGATTTTCTCCCTTACAGCTGATGTGTCCCAATACCTCACAAGCAACCAAGAAGCAGCAGATTCCAGGTGCTTTTCCCAGTTAAACTGACTTTAAAAAGCAGGACCTTGGCAGTCCTTCAGACCCAAGCACAGCAGACACCCCGGGAGGTTACCTGGCCATCTCAGAGTCCTGTGCAGAGCTGGGTCTGCTTGTTCCCCGTCCTCTGGGTGCCCTCCCCGTGGGTTTCTTTTATAACTGCTGCCTTCCAAGTACCAACAGGGCTGGTGCCTCAGAAGAGAGGGCAGAGGACAAGTGAGATAAGCACGCCTTGAAAAAGGGAACTGTGGATTTAACCACAGGGTGGAAGGCTCCATACAAACACGGTCCAGCTCAGAAATGGGGTTATTTTATTTATTGAGCATTTATTACATACAATGGTCTGAGAGTTCTCTGGTGACTTTTCAAGAGCAGGAATGTGATGACTGACTGCAAAAAACCTACAGCCACACTGCTGATATCCCAATTTGTTCTTCCCCTAGAAAATCAAACCCAGACATTGCTGGAAAACTGTGCATATTTTGTCCAGTTTTTTTAATGCCATCTTGTCCAAAGCTCTGGCCATACAGCCATGCAGGCACCAGCAGCATTTTGGGAAGTTACCGGTACCAGAGCAAAACCAGCTTCCTAATATTGTGCTGAGAGCTTTGAGCTGAGATCTGTAGGGTTGGATAAGTTCTGCATTGCCCAGAGAAGCTGTGGATGCCCCATCCCTAGAAGTGTTCAGGGTTGGATGGGGCTCGTGGAAGGTGTCCCTGCCCATGGCAGGTGGTTGGAACAAGGTGATCTTCAAGGTTCCTTCCAGCCCAACCCATTCCATGACTCTGTGATGGTAATGCAGGCTCACAAACAGGACAGGGAACAGAAGCCAACCCAAGGGAAGATCCTAAAGAATGTGGGGCCATATGTGATGGAGTTATAGGAAGGATGAGAAGAAGACTAATAACTCACCCTCATTAACAACCTGGCATCCAAGTTATTAATGTACAGGTGACACAAGCTTGGAGGGGCCTGTGCTTTGGGGCTCAGGACACAATTAAAGCTCCTGGCAAATTGGTGAAAATGGGTGTAATTCAATGTGGGCAAGATCTCAACTGTGTTTAGACATTATCAAGTGCACATTAATAACTGTAAATAATCAATTATCACTCATATCACTGATAGCTGCTCCACAGAACAGGATGGAACAGTTTTGGGTCAGTGGAGCAATCCCCATCTCTGGGGCAGTATAAAGCTGTGTGGATGTGACATTTGGGGACAGGGTTTGGTGGCGAGCCTGGCACTGCTGGGGAGCAGCTGGACTGGATGATCTTAGATGGCTTCTCCAAAACAATGCCTTTGTGATTTCACTGATTTAAACATATAGATGCTACCAAACTCCTCCTCATCGGTGAGAAGAAACTCGTCAATTCCATCCCAGTTATTTTACCATTACCAAACTACATATTTTTTCCCCTGCTATAACTAATTTATAGTTTGCCCCTTGTAAGTCCTTTTCTCTAAACCGAGACGAAGCCACGGTAAATCTCTATGTCTTTTATTGAGTGCTGTGTCCAGTTCTGGCCCCTCTGTTAGGGAAGGACATGTGGACACTGAGCTCATCCAGAGGAGGCAAGGAGGCTGGAGAGGGGCTGGGAACACAAACCCTGTGAGGGGAGTCTGGGGGTGCTCAGCCTGGAGAAAAGGAGGCTCAGGGGTGACCCCATCACTCTGCACAGCTCCTGAAAGGNCTGCCCAGGGAGGTGGTGGAGTCACCATCCCTGGGTGTGTTTAACACAGCCTGGATGTGGCACTGGGGGCCAGGGTTTAGCTGAGGGGTTGGGGCTGGGTTGGACTCCATGATCTTGAAGGTCTCTTCCAACCTGGTCATTCTGTGAATTCTGTGATTCTGTGAGTATTTTTATTCTGTGAGTATTTTTACGAATCCCTCCCGGCTGAGCGCAGGCGGGACGGTCCCGTTGAGGGAGCGGGGGCGGAGCGGGGCCCGGCCCGGCCACGGGGCGGTGCCGCCTCACCGAGCCCGGCCCCGGGGCGGAGCCGATC
>VZRH01004771.1:34668-57922 GCA_013397555.1 Urocynchramus pylzowi | reverse complement strand
ACCCTGAGAGCAGCCCCGGGGTGGTTCGGCTTGGGAGGGACCGAAAGCCCAGCCAGTGCCACCCCTGCCCTGGCAGGGACACCTCCCACTGTCCCAGGCTGCTCCAGCCCCGTCCGGCCTGGCCTGGGCACTGCCAGGGATCCAGGGGCAGCCCCAGCTGCTCTGGGAATTCCATCCCAGTCCCTCCCCTCCCTCACAGGGAAACCTCACGTTTAAACCTACCCTCCTCACCTTATTGCCCTTCCCCCTTGCCTTGTCACCCCGTGCCCTGGTAAAAAGAGCATTTTTCTGCTCTCAGAGCCTTCTCCAGGCCGAAGACCCTCAGGCAGTCTCCAGGGACAGGTCGGAGCTCGCTTTCCCCTTTGGAGGCCGATTCCATGGTGCTCTCTTGTTCCTGGAGAAATCTGGGCTCATGGCTCACTGTTCTCTGCCGTAAATAATCTGAATTCTTTTCCGTTGTCAGCCCCTGACTGTTCAAAACGATCCCCAGCCCAGAGTCCCCAGGACCAATTAGAGACCTGTTAAGTTTTCAGAAAAGCTTCAGAAAAATAAACCAGAATGACAGGGAAAATACCTGTGGGTGCTCAGCTGTGCCACAAATTAGTGCATTTTGCATGAAGCTGTGAGTTATTTGCTGCTTCCTGCATATTTGAGTGTTTTTCCTACATCTATGATCTCAATTTTGTGAGAAGGCAGGTTAAGGCTGATTGTGCCGTGGGTTTATTGCTGTTTGGTTTTCCTTCCCTTCCCAGAACTGTTTGAGAAGAAGAATTATGAGCTGAGAATAGCTGGAGGGGCCGTGAGGGATTTACTGAGCGGGGTGACACCACAAGACATCGATTTTGCCACCACAGCCACACCAGCAGAGATGAAGGAAATGTTCACAGCAGCTGGGGTTCGTCTGATCAATAACAAAGGAGAAAAACACGGAACCATCACTGCCAGGGTTGGTTTGGGATTTGTTTGGGTCTTTTCTACCTCTCTGTGGATGTGCAGTAGAAAATTTGCTCCTTATTTGTTAAAGTATCACAGCAAGAGTTGAAATGAGACCCTGCTTTAAAGCCTGGAGTGATTTTTTTGATTATTCATTGTAGAATTCAAGTAATTATCATATTGTAACACATGTAACCCTTTCATGCTGCTGTGTCATCACCAGAAAAAATAATCTTGGTGCCCACACATGATCCTAATGTTTCCTGCTCGTGATTTCCTCTACCTTGCTGTTAGTCCATCCCCTGCAGGAAGATTTCTGCAGGCTCTGTAGGAAATAAATAACATCAAGCTTATTTTCAGAAGTTCCCATTTCTCAACTCTGTATGAAAACCCTGCACACATTGCTGTGCACGTGTCCACCCACTGGACACAAACACAGGGCTGAGAAAATGAGCAGCTTTTGCATTTGATTTGATGTCATTTCATTTATTTCCTGTTGAAGTAACGATGTCTGTGGGATTTGCAGCTCCATGAACAGAATTTTGAAATTACCACTCTCCGAATAGATGTTGTCACCGACGGACGGCACGCAGAGGTGGAGTTCACCACTGACTGGCACAAGGATGCTGAGAGGAGGGATCTCACTGTCAACTCCATGTTTTTAGGTAAATTTGAAAAGCAGTCACGCAGATGAAGCAGTGGATTTGAGTTTTGCCACTGAGTTCTGTCCCTGTGTCGAAGGTCTGGATAAATTCATGGTGTGATTTGACAGACCAGCTCAAATCACACAGCTTCTCATTTCCACATGAGGGTGGTTCATTGTGTCAGCCACATTTGAAAATTGATATTCTGGTTTTTCTTTTTTATTCTAGGTTTGGATGGGACGCTCTACGATTTCTTTAATGGCTATGAAGACTTGAAAAACAAGAAAATCAGATTTGTGGGGAAGGCAGCTGAGAGAATACAAGAAGATTATTTAAGAATCCTGAGATACTTCAGGTAAGAGGTTTTGCCTTTCCTTGATAAATAAACTGTACAATGTTTCAAAAACATGCAGAAAGATACCAGTGATGTAAAAAGAGTTGTAGTTGTCATATTTCCTTTCCAACCTAAATTATTTTATGATTGTATGTGGAATAAGTTGTATAATTGTAAGAATTATTTTTAATTGTTTTTTTTATTTAAATAATTGTTTTAAATTACTCATACAGTTGTAAGAATTGTAAGAATAATTGTAAGTTTTCTAATCTAACATCCAGGGGTTTTCTTTGGCAGATTTTATGGAAGAATTGCAGAGAAACCTGGAGATCATGAACCTATTACACTGCAAGCAATTAAAGAAAATGCCAAAGGCTTGGCTGGAATATCAGGAGAAAGGATTTGGGTGGAACTGAAAAAAATTCTTCTTGGAAATCATGTCAATCATTTGGTTCAGCTTATGTATGAGCTGCATATTGCCCAGTACATAGGTAAAGTGAAATGAGGTTTGATTTCCTACTCCTACATCTTATACAGAAAGAATTTTGTGGCAAATTGAGATTAAACTTGGGTTTACACAGAAATAAGATTTTATTTTTATCCTGTGCTAACACACACTTTTCTTAACACTTCTTTGCACTTTGTGTGTTTTTAGGGCTACCACTTGATGGGAATTTAGAGGAATTTGCCAGAGTCAGTAAAAACATCCAAAATCTGTCTCCAAAACCCATGACTGTCCTGACATCCTTGTTCAAGGGGAAGGATGATGTCACAAACCTGGACCTGAGGCTGAAAATCTCCAAGGAAGAAAAAAACCTTGGCCTTTTCTTGGTGAAGCACAGGCAGGAGTTAACCAAAGGCCCGGGGCCAGAACCACTCAGACCATACCAGGACTTCCTGATGGATGTGAGTGTGGCTCACATTGCTCCACCTGGGGCTTCACAGGGAGCTGAATTCATTGTAGGACATTCCTAAAAAACAAATCTCCTGTATTTCAGCAGCTCTGAGCACTCTGGGCTCTGGAGCAGTTTTTGGACTGATTTAAAAAGTCAGTCAGGATGAAAAAAGTCACATTCAGTTTCTTGTGACCTTACCTGGGACGGGCACTTTGCTGTGCTGTCCTGCTGAAATATGAAACAGGAGCTGCATCTCAGGGAGGATTTGGCTTTTTTCTGTGAAATTCAGCTCTGAATTGTAAATGGGAAATCAGTGCAATTCCTGGTGTCCTTCCCAAGGCAATTTTTTAGGCGATTTTGAGGCAAATTTTTAGGTGATTTGGGGGGTTTTTAGGCAGTTTTTTGTGTGATTTTGGGGCTATTTTTGGGGCCATTTTTGAGTGATTTTTGGGATTTTTATGCTGCTTTTTGGAGTGATTGTGGGTGATGTTCCTTAGGCAGCCATGGATGTTCTTCCACAGCACAGGGAGGTCTTTTCCAGCTGAATTCTGCTGATACTGAGGGCAAGGAGCAGTCCCCAGGGCCAGGCCTGTCTCCCCCAGGAGGGGTGATGGATTACAGCTATTAGCTGGGATTCAGGCAGTCTCCAAGGATCTCCCAGAGCTTGCAAAACTCAGTTTTAACACCTGTGAGGCAGGAGAGATCCTTCCTTCCTTAGTCCCAAGCTCCTGCCTAACAGGAACTAAGGGAATAGCTCAGTGCTGAGCACACTTGGAGCTGGTCCTGCTGTTTCATACTGAAGCCTCTCTTTTTTCCTTTCTTCTCCTAGTCTAGGGAAGCTAACACCAACTCCAAGATCTTTGAGCTCCTGAAGTACCAAGGGGAGGAGCAGCTTTTGAAGGAAATGCAGGAATGGACTGTGCCCTCTTTCCCTGTCAGTGGCCACGATCTCAGGAAGATGGGGGTGTCCTCTGGGAAGGAGATTGGGACAGCACTGCAGCAGCTGAGGGATGAGTGGAAAAAGAGTGGGTACCACATGGATAAAGAGGAGCTGCTGAGCTGCCTGAAGAAGCTGTAAGGTGAATAATGGCAGAACTGTTTGTGCCCTGATCAGAGTGGAACTGAGCCTCTCCCAGCCACCTGAGCATTTGTCACAGTGAACATTTTCTAATTCCTAACTTCTGCAAGGAGAGGTTTCGTTTTGCAATAATGCAAAACATTGTCTGCCAAATTCCACCTTCTCAACCTCTCTTTGCTGTGCTTAGTGATAAATATTTACTGTTTATCAGGACTTAGGGCATGAGAGGTGATGGCAAGATTTTTCTCCTTCTGACTGTCTATATCCAAAAAAACCCCCATAATCCCCTCAAAAAGCCTGTTTGCATCCTCTGGATGAAATGGTGGAGGGGTTTTTATGTGCCTAGGAGAATAATGGGCTCTACCTTAACTCTTTTTCTACTTAAAGCTGGATAACAGATGGAAATAGTCACTCCAGCAGTTCCCAACAGCCTTGCCATGGAAAAACAGGCTGTTTTCTAGGACTATTTTTATTTTTCAGAATTCCAGAATTAGTTTTAGGTTCAAAGGATGACTAGGCTGAGTGAGTATCATGAATTTTCAGTAGTTTTTCAGTAACTTATCACTGAGTAAACTAAATCCACAGCAAGCTGGTGAAGGTTTTACATTGTATTTTCAACTTCAGGTGTGAGACAAACAATTAACATTAACAAGGGGAGATCCAGCTCCTTGTCTTGGGAATTTGGGGATTTGGAGCAGAGCTATTCCTGGTCTTTATGAATGTCTTGCTAGCCCCTGGGGTTTTTGGTGTGCTGTTAAAAAGTCTCTGGGAGCAGCTCTTGTGTGTATAAATCTTGTTGCAGGTTGAGGTTTTCCTACAGAACCGTGGTAAGGAATAAAACCATTTGGATTTCATTTTCCTTGGATATCATTTTGCAACACTAGATGGCAACACTGGAGCAATGCTGGGAAAAAATCAGCACTTTTGGGCTTTCACACAACTTCCCAGCTGCCTTTGATTTTTCTGGGATGTCTGGTCCTTTAAATAAATTATCCTGAAGGTGCCTGGGAATTTGTGGGAGCCAGCAAGGGAAGAGGGAAAGTGCTATTTGTTAGTAAGGCAAATCTCACAAGAACAGGATGGTGCTTAATTTAATGAGGAGATTAAATTGAAGCCTCCTTTGTGTCATTTCTGGAGCTACTGAAATCTTGGGAGGGAGAGTGACAAAACTCAGGGCTGTAGAGAGTCCTTTCAAGATTTCACCAAAGTGCAGCTTTAGGGCAAGGGCTGTGGAGAGGAAAATATTAACACTTTTACCCAACATTCCTGTCAGGGTCCAACTCCCCTTGGAGAGAGCATTTTTAAGGAGAAAAGCTTGAAATTTATGATCTTGGCATGGACCAGATGGATACTTTGGACAAAGTTTAGCAGGGAAATCTTCCCATGAGTGCTGAGCTTCAATTTCCAGCTGTTAGCCAGCCCTGAGAGGGGCTGGCTGTGCCTGGATCCAGTCCTGCTCCCACATTTAATCACTGGGTTATGGCTAAAGGATTGTTCAGCTCTCAGGGAGCCTTTGCACAACTTTGTCCCCCAGGATTAAGGATGATAACCCAAATCATGCATATGAACAGCAAGGAATGATTGATTTAAATTGATGCTGGTACTGATTACCCTGAAAAGACTTTAATCAGAATTATTTACTACACAGTATAGATGCTGTAGAGAGCACTATTAAATCTATCATTTCAAAGCCAGTTTAATTATTAGTAAATAGAAACTGATGGGTTTAATTGGAGATTATTTGGCCAAGCAGGTCACTAAAAGCAGGGGTAACACCATTTCCTCCATCCCCACTGCTAACACAGCAAAACCAGATTATTCCACAAGCACCTTCATGAACAGCCCTGCTTAGAATTCAGTGCAGAAAGCACCTGTGTTCCAACACCTCTTTAAACATCAGCCCCTGCTGATCCCATTGGTCTGTTGAGCATTTCTGTTTATCTTCAAGAAAAATTAACCCCTAGGAAAATGAAAGGCATGAAATAAAAAATATTCACATATTTTAGGCAAGCAGTGCCAGCTTGGGATCTGGAAAAATGCTGGGTTTAAATAAACTCTCATTTTTAGAGTATGGGCTATTTAAATAGCAAATGGGGAGAGAAGGTATGAAGTTTGATACACACATGGTCAAGTAAAGTTCTCCAACAGATTATTTGACTAATTAAATGATATTCACAATGGGTTTTAATTACCTGACAACCTCCCCTCTCTCCCATGTTATTCCTTACCTTTGCCCTGGGCCAGTCGAGCCAGCACAGACTTGGAACTGAAACTTTTGACTTTTTGCAGCCAAAAACCTCATCATAAACCCAAATGTTTCCTTTTCCCACCCCGACAATCAGCAAAACCAGGTGAGTTTTGAAACAAATTGAATTTTATTCTTTGCAAATATTTGCAAGCCACAAGATTTGTCAGAAAAGTTGTCCCAAAAGGCAGAGAGAAGGAAGAGTAAAGCAGAGACTGGGCTACCCCTGGAGCAGTTCACAGAGCAATTAAAGGTGACAGAGAGGAACAAATGAACTGCAGCACATCCAAAAAGAGCATTAATAAAAACCAAATGAGGATCTGAAATGTTTCAGACCCAGTGTACAAGTGGTTCTACCTATTTGTCAAAATGAAACCTAAAATAAATGAAAACTTGCAAAGTTACAGGCTCTGGCTGGGGTGTTGGTGATGCTGCAGTGATGGCTTGAAAATGAGCCTGAGCTGTAAATCCTGTGATCCCTCAGTCCTGCCCACTGGATTAATTAATGCCTGCAGGAAGCTACTCAGCCAATCAATGGGGTAAATGTAGTAAGCATTCACCAAACCTGGTTTCCTTTGATTAGCTCTCCTAAGCAGTTGCTGTCTGTATTTTTCCATAATGATGTTCCAAATTTTCCCTAATTCCCACCAACAGTTTTCTCTTCAAAACAGAGAAAAGCATGGAAAATAGGAACCAGTGTAAGGAACCATCCCCAGCTCCACACCTGGAGTGCTGGATAGTCTGACAGCTCCCAGTAAGGACTGGATTCACCACCACAGGACTCAGCCTGGAAAGTGTCATGGATCAATACAGCAAACACTGCACAGGTTCAGCACATGGAACAGCATCATCAACAGTGAAATCTCATTAGTGTTAATTTACTCCTGACTTACCTCGATTACATTAGTTTACATTTGACTATATACACAAAACACCAAAAATATGCTTATTCTGGATTCTAACATTGCCATTTTTAATTGAGAATCCAAAAGACTCGGCCAAAACCCCAAAGAACTGAACCTTTGGAAGTTCAGTGACAGCTGAGAAAATCCTTTTGAAATTCCCAGCCCCCAGTGAATGCTCCCACCAAGGCAGCAGAAGGTGCTGGGAGCACCCCCCAACTTCTTGCCACCACCAAGCCCCACTGAGGGCCACAGGAACAACAGACAGGAGGGACTCTGAGGGGAAAAGGAACAAACACCCCAAATGTACAGCCCAGGTGTGTTGTGTGTGCAGGGTGAGGAGAGCCAGGCCTGCTTCCAGTGCATTCACAAACACAGAGCATCCAGAGTCTCCCTCTCACACCAGGGCCTGGCTTTCCAAGCTTGTAATGAATCCTTATCAACATCCAGGATGTTTTCTGGATGGAAATGAGCCATCATCACCCTCTCTTTGCTCAGAGCCACATCCCAAATATTGCTCCTCACAGTTCACTGCCAAGTCAGGGCACTGCACATGGAACTGAGCACGGAATTAAAGGTGTCTAAGAAGAACAGAAGCAGCACAGAGGTAGAAAGTTTCAAAGAACTAAACCTGAGTTACACAATTAATCTCTACATACCTGGCATGACAAATACCCTGCAGCAAATCCATGGTTTGGGGTGTTTTTCCTGCTGGAGGTACCACACTGCCATGGGAAATCAGCTCCTGCTGTGCCAGGCTTGGCCTTGGCCCTCAGCTGATCTGTCCTTGCTACACCTGCCTGCAGCCTGACAGAGAACAAGCAACCAGTGGCTCATGTCTTAAACTTGACTAGTTTAACACCATTGTGAAGAAATAAAGAGTGAATGATAAAAGCTTCACAAGAAAAACAAGTGTTTATGTGCACAAGCACTAAAAAAAATCTCCACTGCCATCACCAAAGTGCATTCTGACAGGAAAAAAAAACAGTAGGTGGCAAAAGCTGCCCCAGATTGGCACCCAGTTTGTGGAGCACAGACAAAATAAAAACCAAACCAAACCACAAGTCTACCAAGAAACCTCCCCACAAAAAAGCACTGCCTGTATTCCTGTTTTATTTGGAACTTTTGCTCTTTATAGGGTGATAATGTGAAATCTTACTTTATGATCTTAAAGTTACAACAGAATAATTAGAAGACATTTTTCCTTCCCTTTGTCCAGCAAGTACTACTTAAAAATCACCTCAGTGGGGTGTTTTAGAGTCCTTCCCAAAGCCCTGCACACCTCCACTGGTAAATTAACCAGGAATAATTTGGGGAAGTGATTGAAGCACACTGAACAGAACATGACAATGCTGTTTACCTTCTGGGACTGACCTGTGCACTTCTTATCAACAGTTTAAAATTTAAGACTTCTAAAGTCAAATGGACTAAACAGATGAGACAACTTGTAAGGAACAGACACTTCCCCACGGGGTCCATCCTGGGAGGCAGCTGCAATTCCAGCTTCTGCACATTCCAGCACTCAGAAACTCTCGGGCTGCTTCTCTCTTCCACGGTTATTCAGCAAAAAGCTGAGAAACAGCACAAGCAGCAAACCTGAGGGACTTCAGAGAGTTAAAACAGGGATTCTCAGCAAACCACGTGTAAGTGCATTACTGCAAACACTCCACAGCAGGTAACTGCTATCTACCATCCCGGGCACAGTGCACCAGTCAGACTCTGCTCAGTGGGATTTTAGTTTGGTTTTAGTTGCCATCCCCCTTCCTTCCCTGCGAGTGGGAATTCCACAAGTCCAGTCTCAAGGTGGGTCAGAGATGTCCTGGCGTCCCGCGTGGACCTTCCCTCCTGGTGTGTCCCGGCACTCCCTCTGCAGGAACAGCGCGGGGAGCCGGCTGAGCCTGGCTCCAGGGCGTGGCAGCGTGGCTCCGGGGGTTCCCGGGCTGAGGAAGCAGCAGCGGCTCTGAGCAGGTGCCCCGGGGCTGTCACAGGCACAGCAGCGGCGAGCGGCCGCGCTCCGAGCCCTCGGCGTCCTCGGGCATGCGGGGCAGCAGCGCCGAGCGCGTCAGCCCCCAGAACCTGGGAGGGGACAGCTCCTTCCTGCTGGCCGTGAACTTCCAGCCCATGTGGCTCCCGCAGATCCTGCACTGGGCGATGGTCCAGGCGTACCTGCCAGGGACAGCGAGGCCAGCGTCAGGGAAAAGGATTTGGAAAATGCTTCAGCAGCCAACAGCCCCCAGCTGGGTCTGGGTGACAGTCCCCAGCTGGGTCTGGGTGACAGTCCCCAGCTGGGTTTGGGTGACAGCCCCCAGATGGGTCTGGGTGACAGCCCCCAGCTGGGTCTGGGTGACAGTCCCCAGAGTGGGTCTGGGTGGCAGTCCCAAACTGCATTTGGGTACCAATCCCCAGATGGGTTTGGGTACCAACCCCAAACTGCATTTGGGTACCAATCCCCAGCTGGATTTGGGTACCAATCCCCAGCTGGATTTGGGTACCAACCCCAAACTGCATTTGGGTACCAATCCCCAGCTGGATTTGGGTACCAACCCCAAACTGCATTTGGGTACCAATCCCCAGCTGGATTTGGATACCAACCCCAAACTGCATTTGGGTACCAATCCCCAGCTGGATTTGCAAAGAATCCTCAGCAATCCAGTGTCCAGTTCCCATCTAAAACCCTGCAGAGCCTCAAAAAATAAAAGAAAGAAATCCCACAAACATCCCACCCCCAAAGCCCTCTCTTGCCTCCTTCAAAGAGAGGAAGCAACCAAAGCTTTTTATTGTCCCAGAAATGCTGAGAGCCCTGAAGAGGGGTCACAAAACCTCTCAGAGTAAATTATTTAATGGCAATGGAAGTGATTTTTGCCCTGCTCCTCAAATAACAGGGACTGCTGCACCTCCCACAGCAGCAGAGCTTTTCTCTAACAATTTTATGAGGTAGAACATGAATATTTCAAAGCCATCATAGAAGAGCTGAGAAAACACAAAAGGATGAGCAATATTAACTCCAGATATTAAAAGTCTCAAATTTTCTTTAGGGGATGTCAAAATGTGTGACAGAAATGCCAGACATCCTCCAAGTCATTGCTCAGTTCTCTGTGATATTCCAGGAAAAAAATCCTGGATGCAAGACCTGTTATTTATTAGGTAAACTTTTACATCTAAACAGTTAATTCTGTTACTGTCTCAGAGAGGCAGACTCATTATTAATTATTTATTATTAAAATAAAATCAAAGATAATTAGATCAATACAAATGTTAGGAGTTTTTAATATCATGTAACATTTATTCCATTTTTAGATATAAAAATGTATTTCAGTAGATGAAATGTATTTATATATTCTGGTTTTCACTTGCACTAAAGCTGTGTGAAAACAATTCTGAAAACAGTTCTACTTTAAAGAAAACTACACACACAGAAATTTCCAGACAACTTGGTTTAAACAGTTTAGATTCTAGACTATATTTTAAAATTCTAATATTTCCCCATTTAAAAAATATTAAATTCTGCCATATTTTATGTGATTTTTCCATTTTATTCTCTATTTTGATTAAGTCTAAATTTACTTATTTTTTACATGAGCGAAATGATGACATGTGCCTGAAAACCTCAATATTTACTATTCCATCCTCCCAGAAATAGCCAATTTGGGTAATTTTCTATTAAAATGTTGCTGCTCTTACCCAGGGAACCAGCTGTGCTCTGTGGAGGGCCTGCCACTGAGACTCAGGTTGGAGGCTTTATATACAGTGAGGGTTTCATGGATGTATCCATGGGGATTCACATAGGCTGCCATGGGCCCACACAAGGATAAGCTGCAACACATAAGGAATTTTGTCAGAAAGCAAGGAAAAATAAAATAAAAAAAATTTTAAAAAAATTTAAAAACCACCCTCAAAGGGTGGCAAATGTAAACAGAGGAAAAACTGCCAGCTAAGCTCAAAATATTTCAACAGAGCAAAAAATCCCCACTTTTTGTAGGGGGGAAAAAAGTGCCTTGAATTGTAGCATTAAAACCAGAAAGAAAATAGATGCTGATTTAAAATGTCATTGCTCAAATTTGCTTAGAACTGCAGAAAATTACACGATGGACTCATCCTGTGTGTTACTTTAAACATAAAGTTCCAAGAAAAGCAAGGAAAATGTAACTTTCAAAGTAAGCAAAAATGTTCATTTATTGCACCAACTTCTCAGCGCCTTCTGTTAAAAGTTCATCATATTGACACAGCAGGAATTGTGGTGTCTGCAATCCATTATTTGATTAGAAGATAAGAAATGGCTTTTAATTACCCCATCAGCTCCTTATCACACTGATAAAGAAAAACTGCGGGGAGTCTTTGTTAACCCAAACCATCTTTTAACCTTCCCATTATCAGAGGGATGGGCTGATGGGAGTTAATCAAGATTAAAAGCAGTGACAAGGCTGACAGAAGCAGCAATTATTGGGGAAATGTAATCGTTGTTAAACACGGGAGATATTGTATAGGGCAAATAAAGAATGGGGCCAGTTATCAGCAATAACCTTCAATTCTTCAAAGAAAAAAGGGATCACAACATTTGTTGGCTTAAATAGGAACCTTTCCTGCATGCCAACACCCTGGGAGCCTCTTTATATCCCCTAATTAGTGCATTTTAATTGGCTCTTGTGTTGACACATAAATAAAGTGCTGAGAAATAAAATTTGGGATATCAAAAAACTTTATACAGAAATACCAGGATGAAAAAGTCTTTATGTGACACATTTATATTTCAGATTGTTCAGTGTGAGGTGCTGGGGGTGTGGCACAACACCAATTTCTCTTCCAATATGCCTGGAAATGCTGAGATTCCCAAACTTTTTATTAAAAAAAGCTCAAATATAAACTCTCTATAAATATTTACTGAAATTTTATTGGAGCTGTGGCAAACCCAGCAGTTTTAAGACTTAACCCAGCTTAATCTGCTTTGCTGGGCCCATGTTTCTGACCTAGGAGCTGCCCAAGATGAAGAGTAATAAACTCACCTGAATATTTCATTCTTGGTAGTTATTTCTGTGTCTTGGCATTGCTTACAACAGAGAGATGTGCACTGGGAAAGAGAAACAAAGAGGATAATTTAATTTATTTCCAGATGCTTGTCAGCAGTGGGAAATTATAAAAAATGTCTCTCCATCAGAACAGACTTTGGACCAATTGTTTTGTTCAGCAGTCACTGATGTGGGATATTTTTTCTATGCATTTTACTTATTTAAACATTAATTATTATCTAAAAGACATAATCATTTTCATATCATCCCCTCACAAAAAGATCCTCACGCAGAGAATTGGATCTGACTCCACAAAGATAATAAATGAGCCAACCTTTTAAGGTCTCTAAAGGCTAATTTAGAAAAAACAACCTTTGCTCTTCTGCAATACAGCACAGAAAAGGCAGATGAGACAAATGCAATCATTAAGTCTTTCTTAAATTTGAGGGTACTGTAGATCAATGGGTTTAATTTCCTCACAAAAATAGGTAAAACATATTGATCTCTCTCCTGGACATTATAACAGATTAATCCATCTTCTACATTTTCTACAAAGTAGAACTAAACAATTCATCACTGACACTGCCCAGAAAAGCAGCATTTAAATCAGCTCAGCAGAACACTCCCATTCATTTTCAGGACATGCATTAACTGCACTTCTTTTTAAGGCTAATGCCTGTGAAATTCCCCCAAAATGAGGATTTTGGAATAAAATGCTGCACTCAGGGACAGGGCTCTTAAAACGTGGAGTTTGTGTTTCTGAGCCCCCTGAGCTGAGACTCCTGCACTCTGCTGTGGCACCACACACTCAAAAACCACTCTCTCCTCTGCTCCCTTCAGAGGTTTTTGTTGGATTTCAGCTGCTCCAGCTCCTCTCCTGGAGGTGCCCCTGGTCCTGCCCCACTCTGCTCTCTGGAGATGAGGAAGGACAAGAGCTCCACTGCTCAGATCCTCTTCAGCCCCTCTTGAAGCTGCCCTGGCCTCTCTCTCCTGCCAGGGACCCTCCCCACCTCACTCACAGCACTCTGACTCCAATTCTGCCACTCCTTCGTTCCCTGGCTCACTTCCAAACCTCTCTAATGACTGCAATTAGCACTCCCAAGGGGAATTCACAGAGCTACACCTGGGAGTCAGGCACATTCCTTAAAATAACCACTGGTAACTGGGTTAACAACAGGGCAAGCTGATAAAAGTACCACAGAATTCACTGGTATCAAAGGAAAATGGATCAGCTCTCAGGATCAGTTTTATTATTGGAAATTGCATTCTGAACAAGCCAGGGCATCCTAAAGAACTCTGGATAAAAAGGACTGGATTGGACAAAAATGCTGCTAAATAAACTGTAAAAAGCCATAATGCACTCCCCATTCTGACACTAACACAGAACAGTTAAACACATTTACAGACCAAAATGTCACATGATGATGAAGGAAACACCTTTTGGGTATAGGCTAAAGAGTAACTTTAACTTGAATTTATGAGGCTAATTTAAGTTTTCCTGTCTCTTTGAAATTTATGGAAAACACATAATTACTGAACATGAACAGTTCTCAGCAGCACTTCAGTATCAGGGTGTTTTCAGAAAATACAAGTGAAATTTAGTCTGACTACAGCCTCAGGCAAACTCCTGCCCATTTTGTCTCAGAACTTGGAAGAGATGTTTTCTGTCTCCTTTCTTTAAATTTCTGGTGCATGAATTTGGGAAAAGGATCACTATTAAAATGACCCTCAGGTTCACTTCTCCCCAGGAACAGGCAAGAATTTAATGACACTACTTTTTAGGCAAACAGGCAAAATTCCCACTGCTCTGTGTCCATTAGACAAACACAGTATTGTTATTTAGAAAATACAGATTATTACCAAGAACTGTACTACATAAAAATAGAACATTTAGAACATTACAAGGCCATGGCAATGGAAACAAGGGAAAGGAAACAAGTTTTTGAACATCTTAACAAGGTATTGTCTAAGAAATAAATACATGTCTTTTGTAAAAACAATCTGTTTAGTCCAATCTTTAGATTTATGCTCAATACTACAAAGATTTTGCTACAAAATATCCACAAGTTTCCATGGCAAAATGATGCTTGACAGTGTGGGGCTGTGATGATTGTTAACAACACTGGACTTCTAGCACCACCTCTTGGCTAAAAACGTGCTGTGCCACACTGAAATACTTCTAACAAAAGCAAATATAATTATATATTATACATTATATATTATAGAATATATATTACCTATGCTATATAATATATATTGTATATTATAGAACATATTCTATATATTATATGTTGTATATAATATATATGTTACATTATATTATATTATATTACATTACATTACATTGTATTATGTTATATTATGTTATATTATGTTATATTATGTTATATTATGTTATATTATGTTTTTTCTTGCTGCCAAACATAACTCAGCACTGAGACACCATCTTCCTTTCGAGCAAACTTTTGAAGAAATAACAGAACACCCAAACTCATCCTCTGGAAGGATTAGCTGGAAATTCCATCATTTCTGGAGGAGATTGTAACAGTCCCTCCTATTTTTTTTGGCAATTTGATGGCAAATAAGGAAGAATTACTCACTTTGTTCATGATATCTAGCTCACAGCGGAGCCTCTGCACAGCACTGCCTATTTTGAGCAACTGGATACGTAAAGCATCATCAATGGGCAGGCAGGCAGCAACTCTGTAAGAAAAATCTAGAAATGAGAAAGCAGCAGGCCTGTTAGAATTAACAGAGAAATAAATCCAACTGTTTCTATTTACCACAGGTAATTATCTAAGCTGTGGTCTTTTAAGAAATTTTTAAAAAATTAAAATGTGGGTTCATAAAAGCTCGTACCTATTGGGTTTGATGGAAGAGATTCATCTTTAAGGTTTTCATCCCACTCATGGAGCTGCCTCTTGACTCTCTCCATCAAGGTTTCCTTTTGTTAGAAGAAAAGCCTAATTTAAATACACAGGTATTGCTGTTTTCTTCTTAGGAAAAAAACAAAAGGGAAGCAAAATGTAGAGTAAGCTCTTTTCCCTAAGTGGACAGTAGTTTTTAATTAAAGAATAATTAAAGAATTACTTTGTACCTGTATATTTTAACTGCTCTGAGACAACACAGAGGAACCAGAACCTCTGCTACCTCTCCCAGACATTTGCTCTAGGAAGGAGGGAACAACCACAGTGGGGGAAGCCCTTCCTGATCTTTTCACACTACACTGAATACAAAATGCTTTAAAATAGAAATTATGACCCAATAAAATTAAAGCTTTTCTATTATCCCATACTTAGATATTACACCCATAAAGCTCTCTGCAGGTTATTTGATTTAAGGGTGAACTTACAGCATCATAGAGAGAGTAGAGCCAGGGGGGCCAAGATGTCAAACTTGCACAGTGGAACTTCCTCTGAAACCAAACCCACACATATTTATTCTTTAACAAAAGCAGATTTTAGGGACAGCTTTTTTTGAAACAAATAAAACAGACAAGACAGACCTGATTATTTAAAGATACAAGAAATTCTCTCCATCAGGACCAGCACTTCACTGTGAAGCTTCAAACCCATTTTCACTGAGGGCTAAGCCTTCTGAGCAGGACAATACATGGATTTTGTCACAAAACCTGTCTCTGCATTAGAATTATTTCTGATGTTTAGTAATAAAAAATTATGTCTTTCAAAAGTGTGTCTTTCTGAAATGGAGACAGTTGAAAATTTAAGTGCTATTAACAGTACATCTGTTCCTAGGTCTCTACCAGCTGTCCCTGGAAGCACCAAATTTCCACCAGTGTAATGTCATTTGCTTAATTAACCAATTTTCTCCAGTGATTTCTGAACACAGAAATCACTGAGAGCTTTAGTTAATAAAAGTCTGAAAAGCAGCACACAACATAACTACGTTGCTTTTCAAAAGAGGAGCTCATATTGCACTGCAAATATGTACAAATTCAATTTTAATCTCCCCCTTGAGGGCAACTCTCCTCACTGACAAATGACACCAGTAGAGAGATGGAGGTCAACAGGAAAACTACCCTGCCCTGCATCTGCATCCCAGGTTTTTCCTACAGTGGGTTCACTTCATTTCAGCTTCACCTGACAGAATCTGCCTTGGAAAGGGATCTCCACCCCACAGCCCAGAGTTTCTGGGCTCATTAACTCACAGAACTTGGTCAGGAACTCTGAGAATCAAGAGCTTTGTTATCAATGGAGTTTTTTTATTTGATTTTGAGGGTACAGGAGTTTAAAAACGTTGAAGAAAAAAGCAAATCCAAACATGAGCTGAATTACCAGGACTCTGTATGAATTTCTGGAGGTAGTTCCAAAGATCTCTATAGAGACAGAAGATTTCAAGGTAACTTCTCTGTGTCAGTGACCAAAATAATGGAATAAATAATAAATACAGATATAAACTGGCACAGGTTGCCCAGAGAGGCTCCCCATCCCTGGAAGTGTCCAAGGCCAGAATGGAGGGGGCTTGGAGCAACCTGGGATAGTGGAAGGTGTCCCTGCCCTTGGGATGGATGGGCTTTAAGGACCTTTCCAACCCAAACCATTGTGAGATTCCATGAGAAGCAGGAGGTTGGAATCTGCCTTCCCTGTTGTGCCTCCTCCTCTACAGATGGAACTGGATACTGATTCTCAAGACACCATCAGAAATTCAGACAAAAACTACAAAACCAGAATAACCAAAGCTGTAGAATAACTTCTCACCTTCTGGTACTTCTGCCACCACTGCCTGATGGCCCTGTCCTGCCAGGAAGTGGGTTTGGAAGAGGGGAGCACGTGGCACCTGCTGAGAGACTGCAGCTGCACTGCTGACATGGTGGGAGGCAGCACTCTCTCAGGCAGGATTTGAACTTTAGCCTGCTGGATTCTGAGAAAGGAAACAAAAAGATGAGGTGTACACATATTTTTTAAGTATTTTTTTCTGATACATGCGTTTAAAAAAAATGGATTTTACTGCTTATGGGAACACAGGCTGGTGCAATGGATGAAACACTCCATAGCAATAGAGAATTTAAACAACAACCCATTCCATCAGAACTTATTTTTATTTTAGAGCACTACAGATCTGCTGGGTTTGTGGTGGACAGAAATACAGACAGATTGGCAGTGGCAGCACAGCTGAATGTTCCACAATCTACAGATTTAGATTTTTGTCTCCTCAAGTTACTTTTGGTATAAATAATCAGCTCTTCCATCTCAATGCCTCAGTTTAGCTGAAATGCACTTTGCTATCTTCAAACCATAAAAGCTTCTGTGCTCAGGTAGAGGTCAGAATCAGCAGAAATAGGATACAGACTCTGATCAGATTTTAATATCCCAGCATCAAAGGTCACCTCTTCCACAAAGACCTCAGCATATGGCTGAGGCTACTAAGAATGCTGTCCAGCAGGAAAAACTTCATGATTTATCAGGAGTATGCAGCAGAAATCCTGAAATATTGAGGGGTGTGTCATTACAAAATTTCTAATTTTCTCACAGGGACAGCACTGAACTGGTAAGTTACAATAAATTATAAGATTTTGTGGTGTCAAAAGCACTCAGGAATCAGAAACACCAAGAATCATGGAAATGTTCTTCTTGCTAAGGAGCTCTGGACAGTGAATTCCCAGTAACAAAGCTGCTGCTGCTGCAGTTGTCCAAGCACTGCCACCATGTGTCCAAGCAGGGCTTTTCCTAAGCTCTAACATCCAGAGTCTGTTATTTGGAACCAAATGTGAAAGAGCAAACAGCACAAGTATTCTTCATTTCTTCAGCTTCAGGTCACAAAACCACAGAAATGCTGCTCCCAGGGCTCTCTCTAAAGCAATGCCACTATGCTGAACTGCAGGATACAGGTGAGCAGCTCTAGATTTACAGATCTGGAGTAATACTTCACAAGCCTTGCAGAAAATATTACAGAAGCTCTAGCAATTGTGCTAAGAATTGTCACATGCTCCCAGATCAATGCTCTGGCCAGTGACACTGCCATGGTGCAGGGCACGATGCCAAGGAGTTGAAAATGAGGGAAGACTCAGCATGTTCTTACTGGATGTTCAGGATCTTGATCACTTTTACAAATGGAAAAAGGCATTCATTACATAACATGTTAAAACCAGTCAGAAGAACCTGTAAATATCACAGCTATCAAACTGGAATACAGAAAATAAGAGCATGCTCCTATGAAAAGTTGACTTGAGTACAGAATTTACTGCATCATTTTCTTACCCATCTGACTGTGTTCGTATTTCAAGCACCTTGAACCTCTGTCTTCCTATTGCTTTCACCTTGACTGTTTCAACTCCATATTCCTGCTCTTCTCTGTAGGCATAGATTTCTGCTGTCGTTCCAAAATGTGCTTCCCTCTCATGTGCATTACTAAGAGTAACAGAATTAAAGAGGAATTAAATTAATTACCCCCCCCACCAAACAGCACTGCTCATTCAGACTCCAGTCAGCCTGCACTGACTGTACATGATTGGTCTGATCAAAAAAGCAATTTTTGGTGAAATACCTTCAATTAATCACAATAATAATTTTTCCATTATAAAGCAATTCTGTTGTTTTGATTGGTTGGGTTTTTTTGCCAGGTGACTTGATTTTATTTTAGGGTCTAGATGTGACATTCTGGGAGCACAGGGATCACCAGTGTGTCAGCATTTCAAATGCAGACACTGAAAGCACTGAAAGCAAACATTCTTTGGATTGACTTTATAACAGGAACTGTTCCCACCTCCCACACAATTAATCCATAGTAAATTGCAGGGGGAAGAGGGAGGAACATTCCCAAGTTCTCCTGGCACCAATCAGCTTTTCTCTTCTCCACTTTTCTATCACCTCCTGTCTCTCAACTCCACTGTGAAACATTTGCCAGTGCTTGTTAGTTCACACACAAAACAAGCAACAATACAGCTCTCAAAACAAGAATGTGACTTTCACATTTCAGGTCAAGGCTTACTCTTTAACAAGACGGAACAAACAGTTACTGAAAAGAAGAGGATGCTCAAGCAAGGACGCAGATCAGCACTTGCTATTTCTCCACACAAACACGAGATGCTGTCAAGCACCTACACTGCCATTACATACTGGAAGACAATTTCTGTGAAACGATTTCAGCTTGTTATCGAGCACAGAACTGATGCAACCATCTGCTTTTGCTTTAGTACCCACAGAAACCGTGCTAAAAACATGCTGCACACACCAGCAACCCGCCCGTGGCTTTTACCTGTATGCAAGGACAGCAAAGGTTCTGTCTTTCTGAATTAAATTCCGCACCATGCTAACCTCTTGGGGGCGGAAGAGCTGCAGCGGCAGCGTCTGGCCGGGGATCAGCATCACCATGACCCGGGGCAGCACGGGGATCACCTGGCAGCTGTCGTCGTCGTGCACCGTCCTGCCGTGGAACTCCTCCATGTCCGAGCCCAGGTACTGCCGGCGGCAAGGAGGGACGGTCAGGGAAGGGGGGGACACGGACACCACGGGGGGGGCACAGGGATGGAGCTGCTCTGGGGTTCTTCAGCCTGGGGAAGGCTCCAGGGTGATCTCATGTGGCCTTCCAGTATGTGACTCTACAGGGAAGCTGCAGAATACCAGCTACAGGGAAGGTGGACAGAGATTCTTTCCAAGGCATGCAGTGCCAGGGCACAGGGAATGGCTTCCCACTGCCAGAGGGCAGGGGTAAACGGGATACAGGGAAGAAATTCCTCCCTGGGAGGGTGGGCAGGCCCTGGCACAGGGTGCCCAGAGCAGCTGGGGCTGCCCCTGGATCCCTGGCAGTGCCCAAGGCCAGGCTGGACAGGGCTTGGAGCAGCCTGGGACAGTGGAAGCTGCTCCTGCCCAGGAGGTGCAACTGGGTGCCCTCTAAGGTTTTTCCAACCCAAACCATCTTATGATCTCATGATTCTGTGAAAATAAAACACAACCAACCATAAAACCATCTTATGATCTTATGATTCTGTGAAAATAAAGTATTTTACAGATTCTGTGAAAATAAAATTTGTGGCTTAAGCACATTACAGTAAAACTATGCCAACCCCATTCAAATCCTTTCAGTATATATTTAATGGACAATATGTAAAAACATACCATATGTGATGTGGGCAAACTGGTATCAAAATTAATGATGTTTGGCTTCTCAGCTTCTTTACTATCTTGGTCTTCCACTTCCATTTCATTGTCATCCTCTTCCTCGCTCTCTACTAAGAAGCACATACAGAATATTGTATAGGAATCAATCAGCAAAGACTGAGATACTGAGACAAAACTGAGAATCAGGGAAATGCATTCAATACTCCCAGGCTACAGCTTTGCACAGGGAAATAAACCAGAGGGAAATAATTTTCTTGTTGTTACAGCAAAATCATCATTCTGTAGAAAGGGTCAACAGCGGGTAATTTATTTCTGAAAGCCTAAAGAACAACTTTCCTTGGAAGAAAACAACAAACAAAGGCTGTCAGCTCAGGTTTTCACTACAGTGGTGCCTCCTTATCTCAGCTCTAAAGGTTTTCTGTCTGCACACCAGGATGCCAGATCACTTCACGCCTTGTAGGACGCTGAGTGAAGTGTCTGAAGCTGCACAACCCTCAACAATCAAACTGCAAGTGAGTAAGAAGCAACGGGAAGCTCCGTGTTCATGCAGAGACTCTCGCTGCTATTTCAGACAATTTAATTGCTGTCAGCCTCTGCTGTGTGTACACCAAACACAAACCCAGCAAAGGCAACTCCTGAGGAAGCCAAACACGAGACCCCGAGGGATTTCAGATACAAAATAGTGTTTAAAAACTACTGCTTCCTTCCCATTCTTCAGCCAATCCTGAAGTAATTTTCAGGCAAGAGGACAATTAAATTATCAGTCACTGCATTAATTGACCCTATTTCTTTGAACACAAACATTATTTATACAGCATGTTATGCCTAAACTACACGTTAGCATAAAGCAGTCTCCAGGATTCTTACACCAAGAGCTGCTGGGTAATGGACAATCCCAGTGGTGCTGAAAAACATCATTTAGACCTTGAAAACTATTACAAGATGGAAAAAAAAAAAAATTACAATAGTCAGTCTAGTTGCCTGCCTTTGCAATTAATACCTTCTTAAAAAATAGCGCAGAGTTGAAAATATAAAAGGTGGAGGGGTTCTCTCATCCTGAAGAATTCTGCAGGGAAATCTCAAAAAAGAAAGATGCTGCAGAAGCAAAGAATTTTCCTTCAGAAATGGGAGCACCACCAATTTCACTATTTCTGAGAGTTGGAGGACAAGAGAGCAGTGAAGGAGACATTAAAAGCTGATTTTAGAAAACCTTTTTTCCCCTCTTTGCCCTCCAGACACACTTGTTAAATGCTCCCACAAAATGTTTAGTCACTGGTCTTATTTCTGCTTCACCTCACTTATGTTTTTTTAAATAGTTCATGGTTTACAGAACCTGCTCTTACAGATCCATCCTATATTGAATTTATCTCAGCAAGAAATGATCCAGCACGACAGGAAAGGAGGTTACAGACTCTCTTTGGTATTGTACCTAATTACAGTCCTTTCAGCAATGAGACACCATCTGCCTAATGACTGTTAAAAATACTCCACATCTATATGAAATTTCTTATATTCAATCAGCAGCCCTGACCAGGAACAATTACGAAATATTTAAGATGTACAAAACATCCATTATTTTGCTTAGTGTGATGGAGAGGAAGAGCAGGAAATTTTTGTTTGGTTCTGGGGCATCACTGCAGGATGGGGGAGGGGGAAAAAATAAAAAAATCTGATTTTTCCGTGTGCTCCCATCGAGCTGCATCCATCATTAGCAGTTTGAACAGGGAGAGGCTGTCCCACTTGTTTTTCTGAGCGCAGAAGGAATTAGCAGCAGTTGATTGGAAAGAATTGTGCCCTGCAAACTTTTGCTGGCTGCTGCCAAAAGCGCACAGTGGCTGCTGTGTGGTGCTGGCTGAGGGACCATGATGACTCATTCCACTGCAGCAGCACCAGCCAGCCCAAAACACAGAAAACCCCGGCGCCTTCCCTCTCCTCCTCCCTCTCAGCTGGCAAAACAAGCTGTAGCTTTTACACCCCCAAATACTGGCTTTTATTTATCTTTAAATTCCAGGATTAGCAGCACCTCCAGCACGCAGGAAGGAGGGAAAAGCGAGCGCTGAAGGCTCCCCTGCATAAGAAAAATCACATTTTCCTCACGTTGGTTCACTAGCACAACCCAATCCACTCTCAATGCCTTTGTGCAGAAATGAGGAAATATGAACCTCATTTAAGGAAAAGGGACAAGGTTATATATAGGTCATATTAAGGTTATATTAAAGCTGTATTTCCTAAAATATTCAGGAAATGCCTTATATTAAGGCTTTATTTCCTAAAATAGTCACAAAATAACTTACTACGGTGCTATTAAAGCTGTATTTCCTCAAATATTCAGGAAAATTGCTTCTATTATGGTGATATTAAAGCTGTATTTCCTAAAATATTCAAGTATTTAAAAAATACAGATCTAAAGAGCTCACAGAATTTCCTGCCATGGGAAATGCCACTGGCTCCTGGCAGGATTTCCTGCTCCCTTCTCCCCTGCATGCTTATTCTGAAATAATGCTTCTTTTCAGTTAAGCACAAGCTGCTCCCCAACCCATTCGATCTCCTGTCAGCGTGGAGGCACCGCACGCAGAAAAACACATTATTATGCAATAATTATGCAATAATTCCAGGGTGAGGAATTACTCTGGGGTGTGTGACAGATAAACCAGGCAGCACATGGGATCCAGCACCGCTCTCCATCCAGCCTTTATTCCCCTGCTTATTTTCACTGGAAATCAGAGCAGAGACTTCCTAAAACAACACAGATCCTGCTTATTTTCACTGGAAATCAGAGCAGAGACGTCCTAAAACAACACAGATCCTGCTTATTTTCACTGGAAATCAGAGCAGAGACTTCCTAAAACAACACAGATCCTGCTCGGACTTTGGGTTCCACAGAGGTCTCGGCTTTGCTGGGAGCCCCACCGTGCCTTTCACCCCATCGGCTGCCCCAAACACCCGTGTCCCTTCCTGCATCGCACATCCACGGCCTCGAAGGAACATTTNCCCACAGCCCCGCGGCACCGCCGCCCTCAGCGCTCCGCACACCGCGCCGGGGCTCTCCCCGCCTCCCCTTCGCTTTGCTTCGCTTTCCTTTCCCCTTCCTCTTCTCTCCGCCTCCGCTTCCTTCTTTCCTTCCTTTCCTTTCCTAGATCG
>VZRH01004771.1:0-34647 GCA_013397555.1 Urocynchramus pylzowi | reverse complement strand
CGGGGGCAGGAGGCGGGCGGAGGAGGAGCCCGAGCCCGCCGGAGCAGGGCCGGGAGCCGCGGCCTCCGCCGGAGCGGGGCCCGGAGCCGCGGCCCCTGCCCGAGCGAGGGCTCCGTGCTCACCGCCGGGACCCACACCGACCGTGGGCCCGGGGAGGGACAGCCCTTCCCGCCTGGAGGGCTCGGGGGTGGCGGGGGACAGCGGTTCCTCCTCTGCTCGCAGGGCACGGCCGTGGGTGACCAGGGCAGAGCCGCCCCGGGTGGCACCTGCGGCGAGTCCCCAAAGCCGTTCATGGCCGGGCTGTGGGCATGGGAGAGGGGCTGGTGTGAGTAAATCCGCGGTGGGTTAAACCTCATGGGTGGATGGCTTGAAGAGAAACTAAACACAATACAAGATAAAAATTTATCCGCACGAGGCTTGGAGAGGGTGCAGCGAAAGGCCAGGGAGGGCCGAGGGCACTGGAGCATCTCTGCTGTGAGGGAAGGCTGAGCTGGTGTTCTTCGACCCCGAGGAGAGGTGGCTGGAATGGGATCTTATCCGTGCACACACATTTTAGTAATTTGGTTATTAAATTTATTAGCTACGGTGCCAAGAGGATGGAGCTAGGCTCCTCTTGGTGGTGCACAGTAATGGCACAAGAGGAGCAGGCAGAAACTGATGCCCAGAAGTTCCACCTGGACATGAGGGAAAACTTCTTCCCTGTGCAGGGGGACAGATGCTCAGAGATGGTGTGAAATCTCCTCCCTGGGGATAATCAGACCTGTCCGGACACAATCCTGATATCTTGAAACTTGCCAGCAGGGTCCTGTCCTGCTCTGAGGCTGGTGGCATCACCAGAAATGGTTCACGGGATGCAAACCCGGCTGATAAACCCCGAAAAGTTCAATGCAGCTGCCCCTGCAGTGCCCAACTCTCACACAAACCCTCTGTCTCATCATTTATTATCATTTCCTTCCCCTTTAAAAACCCTCAAAAAAGCAATACCATGGCCCTGGGATTTCTCTCTAATAAAATGTTGTATTTTTATTGCTGAAATTTTTATTGCATTCTTTGTTACAAATCACTAAACCCATACAGTGCTCCTGAGCACTTCACAATTCCTCTCAGCTCTGTTTGTTCTTTTCTCCCTAAAAAGACGTTTTTTGGCTGTTATTCAGGGAAAAATTCTGCACTTTCTGCTTTTCTCTTCAGTATCTCCCATTTCGCTTCAGCAATAATATTCTCCCTGCATCAGTGACAGAGCAAACCAATGATTAGCCAGCAAGCAAAACACTAATTTTTATGGTTTTTTTAAATCAGAATTAAAGTGGTTTCGAGAACCACATTTAAAAGACAAATAGCACTGTAATTTCCTTACCATCATGGGTGGAAAATTCCCAAACAATCATTATCTATACTGACCTGAATGGGCCTTTAGAGCAACAATCAATACCACATTTGCCAAATGAGCACGAACATGCCCGTGATGATACATTAAACATTTATAAAATACAATAATCACTTAAATGATTAAGTTATGATTCCATAACTTTTTCTACATTGTCTCAGTGTAATACACATAATTGCAGGGTATTGTATCTGATAATTTACCATAATTAAAAAAAAAAATGTTTTTCTTGTCAGGCTGGCCAACTGAAGAATTAAAAAATTATGAGCCCCTTCTCCAAACCCTGGGGTTTTATTAAGAAACATTATGCTAAATATTTTTTAATTCTTTTGGTTTAATAAAAATAAATGCTAAAATATTTTTATTTCTGTTGGTTTTTTACTAAATTGCTGGGGATATATTTGAGTCACACTTTTAAGCTTGTTTCTGGAGTCTTAAGGGATAGATTTCATTTTTTAGTGGCTCCTGGGATTCTCCAAAAATTCACATGACACAAGGAGCAGGAGTTTCTTTTAGGAAACCCTAAATTCAATAATAATCATAATAAAATAATTAGTGGGGACTCTGGGAGTATTTTGGATGCTGTTGCAGCTCTTTATCACCCTAACTCTGCTAACAGCTCTGTCTATGAGCGCTGTAACTTCAGCAAGTGCTTTAAATATAAATTCAACCCCCAGACTGGGTGTAACTCTAATTTAGATTCTGACTATAATTTACAGACATCACTATTTCCCAATTTCTTCTGCAGGGAAGACATGGAGGATTTTGTGTGAAGATTTTTTTGAGATAAGTGACTTTTGTTGAGTTCCACATCACCATCAGGACATTTACTAAATGCTTTCAGGTGTAACTGATTTTGAGGGTTTTAAATTCAACCTGCTAGAAAACTCGTTTAACGCATAAATATTGATATTTATTATCACAAAAAGCTTAGTTTGAAGATCATTAATCTCGCTCCCAGCACAAGGTGTGTTCCCAAACTCAGACTGGGAGCACTGGAAATTGTTCCCTAGAGGGGCTTCGTCCCTGAATTCATCTCCAGTGGCTGGTTGGGAATAATTGCAAACTTGTTCTTGGTTAACCATTGAGTAGATTGGATGTTAAATCACCTTTCCAGAAGAAAAAGAAACAAAGGGACAGGAACTTAAAGCATATTAAAATGTAGCTCTGTTTAGAATTTAATTTAGCGTTAATTTGGTGTTAATCTAGCCTTCATCCTGGGTCACACTCGGGATGAGGACAGCAGAGGATGGAGTGCTTGTTGCCTGATTACAGGTGCAGTTCTCAACACAAGGAGTGTGCAAACCAACCTGGTCAGTCATTCACTGGACAGACCATTGCTCTGCCCAAAATACAGCTGTGCCTCCCCAAAATATGCCACTCGGCCAGTTTCTTATTTAACTTTCCTTCCCATTTTCCTGCCCCTGCATCCACTTCCTGACTGTCCTCAGGAGGAAAGCTGCGTGACTGGTGAGAAGATGAAATAAGAGGAACTAAGAGCAGCTCCACTGACAAAATCTTCCCGTGTGAAATTCCAAAGCTCCTTTCCATCCCTCAGCTCCCTCCTCGCTCCACACTGGTTGAGAAAAGAAGTTATCAATGTCTGAGCAGCCAATGCACTCCCTCGTCCCCACCTACATCCTTGGATGAAGTGGAAAATTCAAAATTTCCCGATATTGCCGGGAGCAGAGGCACTAGATGGTGCTGTAACATCCCCTTTTGCAGCTTTGCTCCGGCAGAATTTTTCAGCTGGGCTGCTCTGCGAGCTTTGGGGCTTCCGTTTTTAGGGGATTCACTGCAAACAATGGAAAAGTTTGATGTACAGCGTCATCCTTTTAAATGAGGAGGTTTGGCTTTCTGACACGTGCTGGTTTGAGCGGGCTGTTTAAAAAGGAGTCTGGATAGTCTAGTTAAACTGGTAAAAGTTCTGTGCACTTGTGCCATTGATTCCTGCCCTGCCAATAAATTGGCTCATTATCCACCCAAACCTGCTGTTCCAGGCAGAACCAAGCAATCTCTCCAAGTATTCCAAAATAAAAAGTGACTCCCCACCTTTAGACAATTTATTAAACCCTGACAGTAGAAAGCAGCTGTTGGACAAAAAGAAAATATGTACTTCAGACATGAAAAAAACCCCAAAACAGTTACAAAAAATACATGAAGCCACTTTCTTACCAACAGCCAGGCAGCCCCAGCACTGAAGATTTTTGTCATGTCCACATGGCCATGGAAATTCCTGGCTTTTCAAGTGACCAGCTGGACTTGCTACTCCCTTTGTCACCACTTTGTTGCACAAATTAGGGAGATGTGTTACCTGCCAGTCCCCAGCAACCAGGGAATAATTCCTTCTTTACCAGTTCAAGCAGGCCAGCTGCTGAGCTGCCAGCTCTGCACACACCACGTTAGCAGCTGTGCCATCCCAAACCCAGCAGAGCTGCCCGTGTCAGTATCAAATGTGCTCTAAGAGGACACAAACCACGCAGGAAGGTGACTCCAAAAGCATAAAAATCAGGGATGGGCAGAACTGCTCTAGAATAAGAGAGCCTGGGCAACTGCTGGGCAGCTTCAGAGCAGCAGAGGACCAGTTTGTCCCAGGAAGCTGATTGGCATCCCAGTGAGAACGGGGCATATTTACAATTCCTTTTCATATTTGCTGCCTGGGTCAGGCTGGTGACAAAGGAGCAGCTCTGAATATGCAGGAGGCCCCAGACAAAGGGCCCATTAGGCAAACATGGCCATTACTGTGCAGAGAGGCAAATTCTCCTGCCAGAGAACCCTCGCCAAGCAACAGAACTATTTGGCAAGTGTGCAAAACCCATATTCCACACAAGTGACAGACAGCGTGGCAGGGAAAGCAAATGGGGCTATAAACACAAATTTGGTTCAATAAAGGGAATGAAAAGTGAGGGGGAAACTCTGTTAACACTTTCTGGAAGAGGACACCAAGGCAAAGGGACCCTTGAGGAATATTTCTGTAAATCCAGGGCTGCCAGACCCTGCTCCCAGATCACCTGAGATGTGTCCCTAGCTTTGAGGTGCAGGTTAGCACAGACCTCATGTGTCCATTGCAAAGAAAATTGGCCAGAGATAAGGATTTGGTATTTCCTTTAATTTTTCTATCACAAGATTTTTGGTCATTTTTGTGTTAATGGGGTCCCAAAAATTTAACCAGCATAAACAAGAGTGATTCCAGTGAGTCTTACAAGCTGCAACATTGCTTTTTCCTTCTCCATTGCTCCTGCTGGATCTGTCAGCAAGTTCAATGTATTTATAGCTCAATGAATATATAATTCTGGACATTATTTCCCAAGAAGATCCAAGCAGCCCTGTCTGAACAGGAGTTTATGCAGAGCTCACTGCAGTGATCCCTACTCACAGTGCAAACAGTGTTGGTTTTATCCCTGTGTATATTACCCAACAAACTGTTCCCATATATTATGTAAAATCATGTAAATGGGTATATATACATTTAGGTAGAGGGAGCTTGCTCATAAATCTCACTTCAGTTTAAAATACAGAGCACTAAGTATGAGTTAGAAATACTGTTGTTCTTTCACTGTGGATTTAGAGCAGGCTCCTTCCATTATCCATGCAGGAAAACCACTTGGAACTCAGGGAGCTTGAGAAAAGTTAATATAGCCACATTTACAACAATATTGGCCTTAATCTTGGGAATTTATCCTGGAAGTTTGCCTGCAGTTTGTCTTGAGGAGAAAGTCCAGTAGCCTCTGCAGATGATGGCAGTGGAAAGCTCAGGAAGGGAAAGAACACAGAAAGGCTTGGATATCAAAACCTTTTGGGGTTTTTTCACATCATAACTTACTAGAATTTAGTAGAAATTGAGCACACAGTGTTTGCAGGCTGCTTAGTTAGGGTTTCTCCATTTCTTGAAAAATAACAATTGTTAACATCATTCCCCAACTCCTTTTAATAATGGCACAGAGTATTTCATCACTCCAATCCAAAGGTGGGTGCACTCCAAAGATGGGGGTGCAAAAATACATGCTAAAATGTAATGGACATAAGCTGCATGTAATGGTCATAAATAGCAAAGCCTGCTGGATTTCTGCCTCAGGCAGCACAGGAATGCTCTCTCTACACGTGCTCTTAAGCTTTTGCAGTTCTCATTTTCATAGAAGCATGAAATGGTTTGGTTGGAAGGAAGGCTAAAAATCCTCTCATTCCACCCCCTGCCATGGGCAGGGACATTTTCCACCAGCCCAGGTTTCTCCAGGCCCTGTCCAGCCTGGCCCTGATGTCACACACATCCCAGCCCTGCAGATCCATGACATTCCCAACCCTCTCTGTGGCTTTTCCCAGTAGCAGACCCTGAATCTCCATGTCCTGCCTTCTGGAGGAACCCCTTTGGAGGTTTTCTCCCAAATTTGCCCTAAACCAGGACACTCCACCCCCTTGGAACAGCCCAATCCCTTTGGGAGCCGAAGAAAGCCTTGGAAGTGTTCAGATTCCTCAGCTCCCCCACGTTTAAAATCCTTCCAGCTGCCAGTTTTGTGTCTGCTGGAAGGAAAAAAGGATCTTGCTGTGAGGGAGCCTCTGTCAGACTGCCTCTCTCAGGTATAAAACCACTCACAGAGTTGTATTTTCTCTTTACCAGCATAACCAGCACATCAAGAGGATTCCCCTACCTGAGAGAACGTCCCAGTGAAACTCTGAACTCACTAACAGCTTGAAAGGGCTTTGGAAAAAGCAACAGTGAGAACTTCCACTGGGAATGGCAGGGAAATTCACGTTCAGAAACATGGAAATTCTCACTCTGCACAAGATGTTTCGGGTATTTGATTTCCAGTGCCTTCAGAGGACTACCTGAGTATTTAACTGGCATCAAATCAGCTCTCAACAGAGAGTTTGCTTGTGCCTGTGCATTCTGAGAGGTAAAAAATAACTCAGTAATCAGATTTTAAGCTGTTGTCTAATTGCAGAGAAGGTAGCACCGCAGAAAAACCTCAGCAATTCAGTCCTTAAGAGTTCTCACGCCAAATTTTCACTTTGTTTAAGGGCAGATGTGCACGGATTCCAGAAGGAAACAGATGTTTTCATCCCATCTGAGCTCCTTCATGGGGGTAATTGCCTGTAAATAGTGAGGTTATTAAGCTATCAGTTGAATATCACTACCCACCAAGCATGACAAATTCATCAAAGCAGAAGTTCTACTACAGAAGTCCCACTTAAAGTTCATTTCCTCCAATGGCTGAGTGTTTAAGGAGATTTTCAGCTATAAATCATATTTTGTGGGCCATTCACCCAACAGGTGATTTCCTACAATGGTCTGAATCACTGGAAACTCTCCATTTCACAGCATTTAATACTGCCCTAAAATTTGTCATTGATTTCACACCTCACAAGTTTTAAGATCCTGAAGAAGCCAACAAACTATTCCACAAGCAGCTGACCTTCATTTAATGACCTGCCACGATCAGTGGAAATAAGAACAGTAACAACCAAACTGAGATATAGATTTCCCCCCTTTTCATTCATTCTATCTCATATCATTCAAATATTGTAGGTTCTTACAGGGTTTAAATATATAGATTGTCTAAATATGTATTATACAGCTAGGCATGTTTTCTTCAGAACATTTTTTAAATAATGTATATTTTCATGTAATTTTTTTTGGCATTTAGTTACACTAGAATGGAGGCCAACTCATTTGGCCTTTCCCTAAATTTCTGAAAATTCAATCAGCTGATTAATCTTTTATTACTAATATGGACATACAAACAATTTACTAATGGTTCTAGAAGCTCGTGGCTGGATGGAAAATTGGATGTATTCTCTCATTTTAAACCTCCTATTGTTTTGTTACAGAATCTCACCACCCATTCCGTGTTATGGAAGGCAAATCCGAGGCACAAAAGGCGTGAGGCTGCTGGGAATTCATTTCCAAAGTCAGGTAAAATGTCATTCCATTGTTCTTTTGTAAATCATCCCCCCAGCACCTGTAGCATGAGGAAATGAAAAATGGGACAGACCATTAAGCTAAATGGCCTTTTGGAAAGCTGGAGTGAAAGCTTTACAAATGATGTATTGTGGGAGGGCAGCTCAGTGTTTGCTGTGGTTTCTTTATGGGTTGTTCTTCCCCCAGATAAGCTGGGATTGAAATGAAAAGAGGCCTGACCAGACATGTTTTCAC
This sequence comes from Urocynchramus pylzowi, assembly GCA_013397555.1. Classification (NCBI taxonomy): domain Eukaryota; kingdom Metazoa; phylum Chordata; class Aves; order Passeriformes; family Fringillidae; genus Urocynchramus; species Urocynchramus pylzowi. Next base: position 27,109 of record VZRH01004771.1, on the reverse strand, counting down.
TGCCTCCATCATTAGGGCCTGACACTCCACTGGAAGAAGACCAGCCATTTTCTCAAATGCAAAATGCAGTAATTCCCTTTTAATGCACTATTTATTGGGAGCTGGAGAAGGAGCCTGGTGTCCCCTGGGTGCAGGCACAGGGACCAGAGACCCTGCCCCATCCCAGAGACCTTCACAGCTCACTTCCTGCAGAAGTGACAGGTGACACAATGGGATTTTAACCCTGCCATCCAGGAATGCTGGGCCAGGAAGCTGGGCATAGCTCACAGGCTTCCCTGCTGGAAACTCTCCGAGTGTGCTGTGGCTGGATTTACTCCAAATCCAGTGCTCTGTGCCCTAAGAGCCACTGGGGCAACTGGTCTGAGCATAAAAGGTTCAGTGGTTTCCTACTGCATCCACCCTCTTGCTCTTTGCCAGCATTTTTGGGAATAGTTTAGCAATATCTCTCAATAAAGCTTCTAAATGCAGTGGATTCAGGGATATTTCTAAAGATTAGTTTCTTTCATTTTTGAACCCGAGACATCTCCTTCCATCTTCTTAGAATGGGTCAGAAAGGGACAAAGTGTGTGTGGAACAGCTTTGCTGATCTTAAGGCATCTGGGAGCTAATTTCCAGGGGAAATTCCAGCTGGCAACTGCTGCAGGAGTCTGTGTCCAGCCATACAAGTGGGTTGAAAACAAGATGAAAATTCTAGTCCAATGTTATTTAAATTCAGCCAAAACAATGCAGTTCTGGGTGCCATAATTAACTCAATACATCCTCTCCTCACCCCCTGGCACTTGCTGGGAGCTGAGCAAACACCACATGGAACAAACCTGCACTTCCCTGGGAGTGGCAGAAGTCGGGTTGAGCCAGGAAAAGTGCCCCATGCAGCAGCCCTGCTGGAATTGTGTCATCCCTGAGACCCCCCTGGCTGTCAGGAACACCCAGGGAACACTGCAGAGCTCCCTCCTGCAGGAAGGGGAGGTTTGGTTAATTACAAAACACCTAAGGGGTGCTGCCATTCGATGCAGACATTAATTCAGATCATTGCAGAGCTGCTTTTCCAGAGCAGCAGGGAAGATCCTTCCCCTGGAGCACAGCCCTGTCCCTGTCACAGCTCCAGCCTGAGGAGGCACTGGGGTCAGGGCTGCAGAGGGAGGACTGGCCAGTGGGCTTTTTCTTCAGAGATCCTTTGATTTCTTTAATTCTAATGCTAATTGAATTGTAATCCTTTACTGTGAGGGTGGGCAGGCACCAGAGCAGCCCCTGGATCCCTGGAAGTGCCCAAGGCCAGGCTGGGAGCAGCCTGGGACAGTGGAGTGTCCCAGTCCCAGGGAGCTGGAATGGGATGATCTCTAAGCTCCCTTCACACCCCAACCATCCCATGGTTCTAGGAGATCCCTGCCCAGGCTGAAGGAACGGCCTGACCTGGATTTACCAAATGTTCCATGTGCAGAGCCCAGTGCTGGGGAAGGAATCATCCCTTCCAGACCTGGGGCTGGGGCTGACCAGGGGGAAAATGCCTGCCTGAGGATGCCCTGGGCAAAATTTTATCCTTGGACCAGCTGAGTCACCTGAATAAAAAGGATTCAGCCTAAGGACTGATCTCCTGAAGAAGAATCAAAAGCAAAGAATCTATTCCATTGACAAAATAATTAAACCAGTAATAACTGCACGCATATAACTTTGGGGACTGAATGATATCAATTAAATTCAATTAACAGCTGCACAATGCTTTGAGGACATAAAATGTCATGTAACTCCAAAGAAATTTGAGAATTAATCCTATTAATCCTATTTTTAGGATTTATTAATCCTAAAATAGTTTCTGCTGCATTAGCACACTGCTAAATGTGGAATTCACTAGAAGCAAAGGCAGGGGTGCTCCAGAGATTTAGGGAGGTTGGTAATCCCTTTGTATGAAAAAGTGAGGGATTTTTACCTGAAATCAAGTTCCAGCTGAAACTGGCAGTTACAGGTGAATCAATATTGATGCCATTTAAAAATAACCATATTCCTTGTATAGCTATTGATTCTAGCAGGAGTGACTAAAGGAAGGATATACATAAATATACCCCAAAAAAAGAAAAGTTGGATATTAATATCATCTTTTATCATCGGAGGCACTAACATGGCTGCAAAGTATTGATTACCTTAAAAGCCCCTCATAACTAAAGAACTATTGACTTAATATTTTCTCTAATCCTCCATGAAATTTTACAGTAAGTCCTGATGTATTTTCTGTTAAGAGTTTTAGGGCTCAGCTATATCATGTACTTATCTGGAGTGTCAGCCCTGGGGCTTACACTGCAGCTGATGAGAGCTCTGCTAAAGGTGAGGAATAACTCCCAAGATTTAAGTCTGCTTTCAGGGATTTTGGAAATAGATACATCTGCTAATGTCTATTATTCCATAGCTTTTGTCTTTTAAATAATCTTTATCATTAGGGAACAATCTAATATACATTATTTTCGGTGGAAACAAGAGTTCTGCTCATAATTACTCAACTACAGCTGTTCTGAAAATTCCCTCAGCGTTGGATAAGTGTCTCAACAGCCTTTTTTATTGCTTCCTATTTTCCTGGCACACTCACAGCCTGGCTTCCTAAAGCTCCAATGGGTGACACTTATCCAAGTTAAACAAGGGAATAGTGAATGGAAACTTACCCAAACACCTGAATTCTTCAATCCCCAAAGTGAGTGGATCCTCTGCTTCCACCCCTGCCATGGCAGGGACACCTCCCACTGCCCCAGCTGTTCCCAGCCCCAGTGCCCAGCCTGGCCTTGGGCACTGCCAGGGATCCAGGGACAGCCCCAGCTGCTCTGGGCAGCCTGTGCCAGGGCTGCCCACCCTCCCAGGGAAGGATTGAGCTCTAATATCCAATGGAACTCCCCCCTCCTTCAGCTTACAGCCATTGCCCTGGTCCTGCCTGGCTCCTGGCCCCTCAGATCCTGCATTGCTGTGGAGCAAACAGAGAGGTTTTCACTTTGATTCACATCTGGTTTGAGTTCAAACCCAACAGCTGACAGGTTTCCAGCCCCCCTGGATGCTCCTGAATTCCCTTTGCACTGTGGTTCTACTGCCCTGGCTCTAACACCCCATTCCTACCCACCCCAAACTGTGCAGACCTCCACCCCTACAGCCCTCACCTCCCCAGACTGCCAAAGCACAGAAAAGCTTTGGCTCAGCAATCCTCCTGAGCCAAATTCTATCCATTTCAAGCCTATTTACAGAAATATCTTTCAGATCTTGCTACCAAACACCAGAACTGCAAGAATGTCCCTGCTTTTTCCAAAAAGATTAGAGACTTTTAGATAAGAACTGGCTACAGAAACAATATTAAAAGAGAAGTGCAGTTCTGGAGCTCCCTGTGCCTGACATCCTTCCCCTCCCCTGAGCAGCATCACTGGCTTAACTCCTATTTTCCAAGACCTCTTTACAGACTGAAATGGGATCCATCAAAGAACAGACTTTTTCCCTTGCCTCCAGTAAAACCAAGGACTTCTCTTGATCCCACGAGTCAGATCTAATCCTTGTGATTGGTTTTGGCTCAGTCCTGTAATCACTTATTTATGGCACTCTCTCTATCACAGGAGCAGCCTCATTAACACAAATGGGGCAGTTTTTCATGTGCTCCTTCAGGGCCAGGGCCCCTCAAAGCCATTCCAGCCCCCAAGTCCTCCTTTAAGCTGGGCCTTCCCCTGGGTGCCCAGGTGCAGGTTCAGCATGGTCCCCACGCCAGGCTGAGGAGGGAGCTCAGCCCTCACTCCCACCCAGGGCAGCTGGCCCTACAGCTCTGTCCTCAGAGGAGGCAGAGCACAGCACTAATTATTTTAATGATTGGAAATGAACTGTGAATTTCTTAAGAGCCATTGAAGCAAAACACTTTGAGTCAATCTCCCCACATTAATACCAGAGTGCTGGAGATTGCTCATATCTTTGAGATGATGAAGTACATCTGCTAGATTTCCCCAGCTAATAGCAGGCCAAGTGTTAAAACATCAAACTTTCCCTCACATCCTTCTGATGAAATAAAGGAAAAGGACAAAGAAGGAAACCCCACACAGCACTTTCCACTCGAGCTGTGCTGAGCTGGAGTGCATCAGGGCATCCCCAGGGACACCTGGCAGGGAATGGGCAGGGCCACCCTGCTCCTCTGGCAGCACCAGGGTGGCACTGGGATCCTCAGGTGGCTCAGGATGATCTGTGGGATGAGGGATGCTCTGTGGGATGCAGGATGTTCTGAGGGACACAGGGTGCTCTGAGGGATGCAGGGTGCTCTGAGGGATGCAGGGATACTCTGAGGGATGCAGGGATGCTCTGAGAGATGCTCTGAAGGATGCAGAAATGCTCTGAGGGATGCTCTGAGGGATGCAGGGATGTTCTGAGGGATGCACTGAGGGATGCTCTGAGGGATGCAGGATGCTCTGAAGGATGCAGAAATGCTCTGAGGGATGCTCTGAGGGGTGCAGGAGTGCTCTGAGGGATGCAGAACTGCTCTGAGGGATGCAGGGATACTCTGAGGGATGCAGGGATGCTCTGAGAGATGCAGGGATGCTCTGAGGGATGTAGGGATGCTCTGAGAGATGCAGGATGTTCTGAGGGACACAGGATGCTCTGAGGGATGCAGGATGCTCTGAGGGATGCAGGATGCTCTGAAGGATGCAGAAATGCTCTGAGAGATGCTCTGAAGGATGCAGAAGTGCTCTGAGGGATGCAGGATGCTCTGAGGGATGCAGGGATGCTCTGAGTGATGCAGGATGCTCTGAGTGATGCAGGATGCTCTGCTGCACAGGGCCTGCATGCGTGGCTGGCTCTGCAATGTGGCATCTCCAGACCAGCAGTTATTCCTCTATCCCTGTTTGCTTATTCCTGCTCTAACTGTGCTGCTCATTGCTGATTTGCTTTTTCTTTGTATATCCAAGGAAATGCAAATATGGGATTTAATCAGGAGGATGAGCCACGACAGCCAGTGTTTGCCAAACAGTTTAGTGAGCGTGAGCACCTCCATTAGGGACACAAGTTGCAGCAGCTCTAACAGACAATATTCAGGCAGCTCTGAGCATCCAACCAGAAAGAAATCACCTAAAATTCATTTTTTAAAACACTGCCTGAGCTTGAGTCCCTTAAAAATAAAAACGTCATTACTAATTCAGGGCAGTTTTCATTCAGTCCCAAACGCTGGCGTGCAAGTGTGGCACACACAGGCAGGGAGCAGCCCTCAGCCCTGGGCTCGGGTCAGAGCAGTCTCCAGAGTGCCCTGGAAGAGCAGCCTGGGCACAGAGAGCTCATCCAGCCTCTCCTGGAGGGGCAGAGCCATCCAGAGCCATTAGCTGCTCCTGCTCTGTGTGGAGGCAGCATAATGTGCATCAGATTGCAAATGGAGCTGAGATTAAACACAGCTCTTAATGGCTCTGCAAACACATCTGGGAAAAAACATCGGAGCATTCACCACTAAATTAACTCCTCATTTTTGCCAATATGGCCCTGTTTGCATTCCACTGCAGCCTGGCCTCTGCAGATGCCTTCCCTCAGCTCAGGCAGGGCTGGAGTTCCTTACTTCAGGAATAAACACTCATTTCTGCTGTCAGGCATAAAATGGAGCAGAAGGATTTCCACAGTGCTCAGCCCAAGGCTCCTGATGGTGGGTGATGCCAACCAGAAGCTTCCACCTCAGAGCTTGGGGTGCACACACCACAGCCCAGCTCCAGGCCAGTCATTAGCAAGGAGTTCAAGGAACTCTTTTTTCTTCCCTGCTCCAGAAATCCTTTGAGGAGATTGTCTTCCTCGAAGACACTCATCATTGGAATGGATTTAGCCCATTTCATTTCAAAGGCTGGGCTTGGAAAGACCACAGAAGCTGAAATTCCAGACTCAAGAGCCATCAGTTGAGTAACTGGTTTGGAACAGGTTCCCAGAGAAGCCCCTGGATCCCTGGAAGTGTCCAAGGCCAGGTTGGATGGGGCTTGGAGCCACCTGGGAGAGGGGAAGGTGTCCCTGCCATGGCAGGGGTGGGATGGGATGGGGTTTAATGTCCCTCTCAACACAAACCACTCTGTGATTCTGTGATAAGGGACACCACACTCTTTCTCCTCCCTGACTACACATCTGCTCAAACTCTCCTGGAGACAGTATCCAAAAGGAAAAATCCTGCACAATGGCATTTCCTCACTGTTAATATTCCCTTTCCAGGCCACCCACCAGCACTCAGCCCTGTCCCACAGTGGCTGTGCAGGACCCTGTGAGCACACAGAGCCCTCTGCAGTGACAGCAGCAAAATCATTCTCTTTTCACAAGGTGCTGCCTGCCTTGTACCCAGGGCCAGGTGTACAAAGCTGCCCCTGTCAGCAGAGCCCTCAGTGGGGTCACTGTCCTGCTGCTGCCCTTGCTGGGACACTGGCAGCAGAACTCTGCCCCTTTGGCCACAGTCTCAGTTTTTAAACACTGAATAATTTAACAGCACAGTTCTGTGACTGCAATATTGCTCAGCTCACATCACTTTGATGGCTCTTATTCCTTAAATTTGGGTGGGCCCTCTGCACATGCCCGTGGCTGATCCCAGAACACCGAGTCCTCCAGCCTGTCCCAGCATCCCAGCAGCCCTGCCTTGTCTCTTTGATGGAAATAATCATATTTCATAGTCACTGCTACATCCCTGCCTCCTCTGGGCTGCTGAGCCTCCAGCTGCCCCCTGCAGTGCCTTTGCTCAGGCAGCCAGACCCCCAGGGTTTGGAACAGGAGTGCAATACTTCCTCCATGGAAATATTGCTGGGAGAGCAGCTCATTCCCTGGCCTTGCCCCTCGCTCCCAGGGTGAGCTGAGAAACCAAACCCAAGATGAATTCTCTCCAGTAATTTTCCTCTTGCCCATTACCTCGTGCTCAGTGCACATTTCTGCGTGGCTCAGAGATAAAGAATTGTTTAGATGTTTATTAAACAACAGAGTTGAATGAAATCAGTCCCATTATGTTGTCTGGAGGATGGAAGTTAATTGGAAGACAGAATGATTTACTCCAGTTTGAAATACCAAGTGGGGTTTGGAGTAAGTTAATGACAATGAGGATCAGAATGAGAGTGGGGAAAATGGAAATTTTATTTTAATTCCTACTGAAGTACTTTTGTAAATGAGTGTGCTCTCCCCTCACTGTGAGAGATTCCTCCCAGCTTGCTTTGCTGTTCCACATTTAAATGTTATCCCAAGGTTAAACTGGACACTGCACAGCAACTTAATTTTCTAAATAAAACACCAGAGAGGAGCCAGAGTGGCAACTGGGGGGAATCTCCTGGACACAGAAGATCCAGAAAAACAAGTGCTGGGAAGGTGAGGAGCGGGGACATCCCACCCCTCACCATGCTGCCTGAAGCACAGGTTTGGATCCTGTCAATCCAAAATGCCACCACTGTTGTTTGGGAAAAGCCAGTGTAGCATTTCCAGAGCGTTTCCACCTCTGCCTGTTGTGCCTGTGCTAATTTCTGCTGCTGAAGGGGATTTTTTTTTTTTTTGGTAGAAGAGGCACATCTGCAGCAAATGCTGAGCATTTATCCCCTAGAATAAAGACAAATAATAGGAAGGGCTCCAAATGCTCCCAGCAGCAGTGGAATGACTGCACAGCAGCCCACAGAGCCCAGAGAAGATCACACAGAGCTGAAGTGGGATTTGTACTGCACACGGCAGGGATGGGAATGGGGCCATCCCAGGAGAGCTGCAGACAGGGGAGGGAGGGGAAATGGGCCTTTTCCCACCAAAATGCTTGGGAGGGATTGCCAAGAGCCTGGAATGCCAAGGCCAGGCACCAGCAGATGTGTGGGGGCACCTCGGGGGCCTGGCGCTCCTGGAAGGGCAGAGGCTCCCAGAAATTGGGAGTGCTGGTGGGAAGTGGCAGGAAAAGAGATGCTGTGTATTTTCAGTGTCCTAAGAGCATTTCCTGCAGGGGAGATGGAGGGCAGTGGCAAGAGGAGGAAGGCAGCTCCAGGGAGCTGTTCCTGTGTCCCTGCCACCCCTCACCGGGGCGGATGCAGAGCGGGGTGCTCCACTCCCCTTGTCCTGCCTCCAAGGACCCTGAAGGCCACACCTGTGCTCTTCCCATTCCTGTCTGAGGGCACAGAACTCCCTCAGCCCTCCTGACTTACTCTGAACCAGGATTAAATGGAATTTTGTGCAAAGACAGTTCTGTTGCTATTGAGGGATGGCCAAATTTCCCCATCACATCATGCCAGGAAATCCAATGGTTTCCTCAGCAACTTTCCATCCTTCTCCTCTCCCATGGGAGAATCAGCCTCCTCCTTCCCTCCTCTTGCCTCCTCCTCCTCCTCTGCCATGAAAGACCAGGCACCAGCTGGCATTAAGAAAGAAAAACACATTTCCTTCTCTCCTCCTCCCCACCAAAACACTCATGAGTTTCAGTTTTACTTGTGTTTTCCACCACCAGTTTGGAGCAGCTTCTGGTTTGCCCTGAGTGTGTCACCTGCCCCAGGAGCTGGGGACAGTCCCACGAGCCACTGATCCCTGATGGCACAGAAATTAATCCCACTGGCACAGGCTGACCACATCCTCTCAGCATTTCATTACAGCCTTTTTTCCCTCCCCATTAATTTCTTTTTTACATCTCTCAATCCCTGCCTTCAGCAGTTGTTTATTGTTTATCTGAACATCTCCTGCCATTGTCTAACATTCCCTTCCAGCCCTCCTCAAACATTTGGCTTCTCCTGCCCTTTCTTAGCTTCAACCAGCCCAGGACCAAACCCCCCTGCAGTCCTTTCAGTTTAACACCTGCTTTGGTTACTCCAGTTGCTCTTCCAGAAAGTATTTCCAAACAAGCTTGTAGCTCCAATATTTTGCTCCACTAACAAACCTGGAGCTCCCACAGAGCTCTTCTGGAGACATCTGAGCTCACCTCAGGTTTAAAGATCACCTTTTCAGAAGCACCAGCTCTTACACCACTGGAAATTAAAACTGTTAACATGGTTTGGATTATTTTGTCTGCAGGCAAAAGCAGATTGCTGTTGCAAGGGAATTATTCCTGAGATATTGCTCTCTGCTTGTTTCTTCACAAGGACAGAGTTATAAAAAATTATGCAATGCCATAAGCTTGAAATATGTGGAAAAGGGGAAAATAACAAGTCTGCAACATTTGCAAGTGAAAAAATGCCATGCAATTCAAATTCCTCTGGAATTTACAAAACAGAGGAGTTGTCAAGTGTCAGTCCAAGTTTCTCCTGACAGCGAGTGTTTGTCACCCCCCCAAACCTCCCCCAAATTCCCAGCTCACACAGCAGTGGGAGCTCAGTGAGAATCCCTCTCCAGCAGAGCCAGCTCCCTCCTGGAGTGTCCAAAAATGGGGATGTCCCCTCCAGCTTATCCAGTCCCACCCCTGCCACCTTCCACCATCCCAGCTTGTTCCAGGTCTCATCCAACCTGGCCCTGCACACTCCAGGGATGGGGCAGCCACAGCTTCTGTGGGCACCCTACTTTAGAGTTCCTTTTGCACATCAAATACCTCCTTTTTCCTGATTTTCCTAACTGTCCAACACCTACCAGCAAAGACACCCTACATTAAAACACTTTGGCCACCACCTTTGGCAGCCTCTGCCCCTCTGCAGACACCATCTTCTGCTCAGAGGAGCAGGGGGTGTTGAGGCTGAGCTGGGTGACAGTGGCAGAGGACAGAGAGCTGGAGACACCTGAGGAGCTGAGGGAATGCAGGGCACAAAGAGCTGGGTGCTCCAGAAGAGCCCTTGGAAGGGTGGAGGTGCTGGGCAGTGCCTGGTGGACTTGTGGGGCTCGAGGGGAAATTGCTGGAGGGGGGTTCCATGTTCCCTGCATCAATGTATTGACCTAGATTCCTGTCAACTCCTGGATTTATCCCCAGGAAAAGATATTGTACTGCCTTTTCAGAGCACACACTGGAGAAAAGGTGCTTTACACATCAAGCAGGCCCCTTTTCAATTAGAGCCCTTTGAATACAGTTGAGCAGCAGATATATGAAATAAACAGCGAGGCAGCCACAAAGCTCATCCATCCACTCCTGATTAGTTCCACAACACCTCCCATCCGTGCACCACTTCAGGTGGAACGTTCTGCCTTTCCCTGCCTCCTGAATTCCGTTTATTTGAAGAAATATTGAGTGAGACAGCAGGATGCAGCAGGATATTTGTCAGCCCATCGATCGGGATTTGCATGGCAGGGCCGTTTGTGTGCAGCCTGTTCCTCCCCAGCGTTAACCACGGCGTGAATTCCTGGGAAATTGATGGCCCTGCTCCTTCCAACGTGCTCTGCTAAGTCCCTCAGCTCCTGACAGGTCTCAGTTGCAAACACTGGGCTGCTCAGCACAAAACAAAAGGGCAGCGCTGCCCTGATCCATACGGACTCGTGGGAAGCTGCCAAGGGATACTCGCCTCCCAGCCTGGGAATTACAGCAGAGGTTTTGCTTCTGGAGAGGCTGTGGAGCCAGGAATGCCCAAGGGCAGCAGGGGACACCTGCACCCATCTTGCCTGTGAGGGTTTGAATCCCAATCCCAGTACCTGTTCTATCAAAGGAGACAGATCCGTGATCCACGTCCACTTGAGCCACCCAAAAGAGAGAGGGATATGCAAATATCTTCTCCACATGCTGCATTTTACAGTCATTTTTTCCTCTTATTATTCCCCTCATTTTACCTGTCATTAAGAGGAAAAAAAAAAAAAAAAACCCTTAAGTTTTTGTTTTCCCAGTCCCTGATTTTCAGACAATGAGAGTGAGATTCCCAAGATGGGAGCAGAGTGACTGCCAAGAGCCCCTTGACCAGTTCCTATCATCCTGCTCAGCCATTTATATGGGAATGGAAGCATTCCATTTATATGGGAATTCCAGCAGTAGATATGGGAATGGAAGCACTCCATTTATATGGGAATTCCAGCTGTAGATATGGGAATGGAAGCACTCCATTTATATGGGAAATATGGGAATTCCAGCTGTAGATATTGGAATGGAAGCATTCCATTTATATGGGAATTCCAGCTGTAGATATTGGAATGGAAACATTCCATTTATATGGGAATTCCAGACACAGATATGGGAATGGAAGCATTCAATTTATATGGGATTTCCAGCAGTAGATATGAGAATGGAAGTATTCCATTTATATGGGAATTCCAGCTGTAGATATGGGAATGGAAGCATTCCATTTATATGGGAATTCCAGCTGTAGATATGGGAATGGAAGCATTCCATTTATATGGGAATTCCAGCTGTAGATATTGGAATGGAAGCATTCCATTTATATGGGAATTCCAGCTGTAGATATTGGAATGGAAACATTCCATTTATATGGGAATTCCAGACACAGATATGGGAATGGAAGCATTCAATTTATATGGGATTTCCAGCAGTAGATATGAGAATGGAAGTATTCCATTTATATGGGAATTCCAGCTGTAGATATGGGAATGGAAGCACTCCATTTATATGGGAATGGAAGTAGAATTCCAGCCACAGATGTGGGAATTTCAGCACAGCACAGGCTGGGTCTGGGATTACCAGGAGTGGGTTTGATACAGGCAGCACTTGAAGCCCCCAAAGCTTCCAGCTGCTGAGGGGCACTGGGAGAAGCAGGTCCCAAAATCCATGCCATAAGTGCCAGGACCACATCATTAATAGGAACAGTCATTACTTACAGAGGACTTGACTTTCCAAAGGGTCCTGGAGGTAACAGGGCCCTGGTCTGTGTGAATCCTCATCTGTGGTGCCATAAAAATCTGGTTTTGACACAGCCAGTGGGGCTGTCCTTGGGATGAAGCAAAACCATCTGAAGAACAGATGGAGCAGGGCAGCTCCTGCCCCAAAAATAGACATTCCTTTAAAAATAGATGAAAGCAACATTTAATTTAGTAGAAAGGTGGAAATGAACCATTAAGAAATCCAGGCTGGTCTAAATACCTGCTTGTCATGTATATTTAATTGTTTTCATTTCCATTTGGATTGTGCTCTGCACTTACACAATGGCCACAGCTTGTCCTCAAGTGTCTGAGCACAGAGAGGGATTTGAGAGGATTCTGAAAGGGAGAAAGATTAGGAGATTTCTGGGCAAAAATAGATGCCAAAACCACCCAAAAGGCTCTTATGAAGAATTATTAGTGAGTCCTTGACAAAGAGATGCAAAAGCAGGGGTAAGTAGCAGGACAAACCCACATTACAAATACATCAGCCATAAAAAAACTGCTGCTTGAAGACAGTCTGGTAGAACAAATCACCATTTTCCTTCTTTTTCTTCAAACCAGGACAAACCAGTGGAAAGTATTGCTCCAAACCACTTCACTAATATCAGTTCAGCTGCAAAAGATATTTTAGAAGCAGCTAATTGCCAAACTTGTGATCGATCTGCAGTGGGATGAAGGTTGTACTTCCTGCAGGTTCCAGACCTCAGCTCCAAAGATGTTCTTCAGAGTCCTTGAAAGATTCATTTTCTTCACAACTCTCCTCATTATTTATTAATGACTGTTACTCTGAATTCTGGATCACCATCATTTCCTCAAGCAGGAGCATAATTTTTCCTTCTCTTATCAAAACAGAGTCAGGAACTCGAGTACCTGCCCCTGGGGTTTGAGTGTCCCCCCTTTTCTCCGAGCCAGGAGCCCTCATATCCAGAACTTACATGGATCCAGCAGGAATTTATGTGAGACCCTCAGTCTTCACTGTTTTCTCTTTAGAAATTCCTGCCAAGGGTGTTTGGTTTCAGCTGAGACAATGAAATTCACAGGGATCACGACCTGGCAGTAGCTGGCCATGCAGAGAAGGTCTTTTGTCAGTACAAGTGGCACTTTTACCACCAGGACATTTTTTCTGCACATCCACAAAATTCCAGAGGGATTCTGTTCCCGTGGTGCCAGGGCTGGTCAAGGATCTGACTGGACCTCCCTGATCTTCCCAGCAGCTGTGGCCAGAGCTCCTCTGGCAGCTTTGCCATCAGAGCTGTGTCAATTAGGGGCATGGAAATTCATCCCAGTGGGTGCCTTCCTTATGGAAACGAGTTATTACATGGAGGTTCAGCTAATGTGAGCATAAAAAAATGATCTCCTTCCTCAGAGAGAGGACAGATGGTTCTCCCTCCTTGTGAAGGGTTGGTTTTTCAACACAAGCTGCCTCTCCAGTGGAGAGGAGGGGGGGAATCATCTCTTAATTACTGCTCCACTGGCTGAAAGCACATTCTTGGAGCAGAAGGTATTAGATGGAGTTTTCTTACACCAAAGTCAAACATTAAAAAAAGAAAAAAAAAAAAAAATCACAGAACTGTTTTGGTTAACAGGAGGAAAATTTATATTAAAAAACCCCACTAGAACTGGGTGATTCTTCCCCACTTTACACAGAACAACCTGAATCAAGGCCAGAGTCTGTTTTCTTAGGAGGTGAAACACAAACACCCAAAGAATTAAGTGACAGTTCCTTCATGTTCCTGAGTTATGGATTAGAAAAATCGTCTCAGCAGCACTGATCAATGGGAACTTCAAAGAGAAACACAGCCCATCCATTACAGTTCCTCCCAATTACATCCTTCTGCTGAGAACTGCATTTTATGTTCCTTCCAGGCTTCCAAAAAAAGAGGGAGCAGGATTTTAAAAACCAGCTTCTAAGTGAGTTTTACCTTCTTATTGAGTTTAAACACCACAGTACTGGTTAAATTGGGAGTAAATTCCATACCTCTGAAATGGAAGCACCATTTTCAAACCAAAATCAGAAACATCTCAAAGCTATTGGTTTTTCTCATCCTTTTCTTTCCTTTTTGTTGAGACTTCTTCAACAAATTTTGTCTAAATCCATGAATCATTTTGAGTAAGCTGAAAATCATTTACCTGATTTGGTTGGGTGAGCTGTGGGTTCTCATCAGGTTATTTCAACCTAGTGAGTTCTCTGAGTTTTGAGAGGAGTTTGGGATTGTTCCTTCCTTTTGTCCTGGAAACCACAGAGAAATGTGACTCCATCCTTCTCCCTCCAGCAGCCAAAGGCTTCCTTGGAGTGGAGAATCCCACCTGAAGCCAGGAAAACCCTGAAAAACAGGAAAAGCAGCAGCACCATCTCCTGAGTGTTGGTACTTCTCTCTTGTGGGGTGTTTTTTACCTCCAGCCCATCGAGTGCCCAGCAGCTCCCATCATTCCCAAATGTCCTGTTGGAGATGAGCCTGTTCTGGATGGGAATTCCCACGTGCTCCAAACCTGCCACACGTTCCCTGTTCAGGGAGGAGCTCTCTGAGCCCTTCAGAGGGTTGAGGAGCAGTTCTGCACACAAAACAGTGAATTACCCCCTGCTTTTCCTTCAGCAGTGGCTGCTCCTGGCACACCAAGGTGTGACCAGCAGCATTTCCTTCCTGCCAGCCTCTGGAATAGCCAGGGCTGCTGCTGCTGCTGCTGCTGCACACAGCCCCCTTGGTGACCACTCTGCTTTAACTACCAGCAGCTCCCAATTAACTGATGTGATCCTTAAAGATCATTAACCAGGCCTCACCCTCACGGCAGTGGAACTGAGGAATCACCCCTGGTTATCCAGAATTAGCCAGGGCTTTGTTGGGTTTGCAGGGCACAGACAACAATGGATTCTATTCAGAAAATCGTGTACCAATTATCTCTGAAATTAGGCTGCACACAGGGGACTGCTGAGCTGCTGTGGAAATATTACAATTTTTTTCCCCACTCCCACTCCTGCCTTCTCCCAGCCCACCTCAGACCTCCCATATCATCATTTATTTCTGCTGTAATTTGTTCTTGCACAGCCCCAGGACCCAAAGAGAAGGCAATGCTGGAGCTCTGCTCTCAGTGTCAGGTGGCTGCACCTGATGGGGATTCTCCATCCCCACCATGCCAGGTACCAAAGCCACAGCTGCTGCCACAGGTGGGGCTCTGGGGGAAGGCAGAGCCAGCACAGCTCTGCAGCAGCCTCAGGGCTTCAGCTGCAGCCACAGAGCCACAGAATCCCTCAGGCTGGAAAAGCCCTCCAAGATCATCACGTCCAACCTTCACCCAAATGCCCCCTGCCCACTCACCCATATCAAAAAGTGCCTCCTGACTCGTTTTTGGAGCACAAAACCCCCAGGTGGACTCAGTTTGTCCTGGGTGGTTGCAGTACCCTCCACTTCACACCCAACTCCTCAACCTCTCACAAATTTCTAAGCACAAACCTTTGAGCAAAACAGGACTTCAGTAAAAACTCTTTGTACAGGTAAAAGGAGGAGATTCCTTTAGGCAGCAGCAGAAACAACAGCTGAATGTTTTTCAGCAGTGGCTGATTAATCCTTTTAATTCAAAAATCATTGAATTTAAAGGAATAAAGTTGTTCTTGAAGCTCCTGCAAGGCAGAATGTTTTGCCCAGTTGAAAAGCTGTATCTCATGGCTCCATTTGGCCAGCAATAAAGTCACTTAATTTCCTTTTAATTATAATTATCTCCATGAGAAAAGTCAAAGCAGTAAGTGTGAGCATTCCACATGGTTATATTACTATTATAATTATTAATTTTAAAAGGATAGCTATATTTCAACAGAACAAACTAGGTGCCAACAATCGAGCTGCCTCCTGATGATCTAGATTTGATTTTGATGAGAGCAGAAGTGAAGGTTTGCACTTGCAGCCCCTGACAGGAACCACAGCCCATCCACCCTGGCCCAGAGAATGCCACATGGAGTGCTCTGGGCCCATCCAGGTGACAACAACCTCCTCCTCCACAGCTTCCCAAACCCACCAGTGCCACACCCCATCCCACTGATGATGGTTTCACTTGGAAATCCCACCTGGGCTGGATGGCTGCCCATGGGGAAAAGCTGCTGTGCATCCCAGGGTTAACGGGCTGCTTTGTGGAAATCAGGAAAAATGTGAGTTCCTGCTCCATCCTGCAGGAAGGGAGGTTGTTTAGGGGGGTTTTAACAGGAAAAGCTGCAGCTGAGCCCTCCCTGGAGGGTCCCAGGGGCTGAGCTGGACCAGGCCTGACCAGCACTGGCCACAGCAACCTCCCAGGAGAACTTCCAAGTGCTGCCTTCCCTGATTCAGCCACTCCTCAGCCCTGAGCAAAGCAGCATTTTTCTACAAAAGATCATTATTTGGATAAATCAAGCGTGGCACTGCAGTGTCAGGGCAGAGCAGAGGGCCAGGCAGCAGAGGAAGGACAGGACAGAGGCACTCAAAACACAAAACACCCACCAGCATCTGTGTTCTGGACCCCTTCCAAGGAGAGAAAGCTGATTTGGGCATTTCATTATTTACATCCTACCAGCCCAAGTCCTTTTGGGGATTTTTAATTGCACAAAGCGTTTTTCTGCTCCTTCCAAAATGCTCTTTATGTGGAAAGCGCTGATGAAGCAGCAGAGAGGAGTTTGAGTTCCAGCAGGTCTGGAGCAGGTCTGGAGCAGGTCTGGAGCAGGTCTGGAGCAGGTCTGGAGCAGGTCTGGAGCCCATGCCTGCTGCTCCTGAGCTCCTGCCAGCAGCCAGGGAGGAGGGCACAGCCTGCCAGACCCATCCTGCCTGGTCTGGTGGCACTGGAGCCTCTGAGCATGGCTGTGAATGAACTCCAGCTGTGGCCCCAACAGAGCCCCTCAGCACCCAATTGTGGGAAATAGTAAAGGTAAAAAGATTTTCAGGAAGCTGGGAAAAGCAGGGCTTAGAAAGAGCAGAGAAACTCAGAACGTTCAGCAGTTACAAAGTCTGAAAGTAGAAAAAGTTACAATGGTACAGCAAGCAAGGACATGAAACAATAGCTTGAGTTTTAGGCTTGGCTAAGATAGACTTTAAGACTGCAGAAAAATATGCTTAGCAAGATAGTAGAAGGTTTTAAGCTTAATAATGGTGTATTGTGTATTGTAATAAAAACCACACAAGCAATCATTGTGTGAAGCAGGTGTACATGTGCTACAGACTGGCTAGAACAAATGTCTGTAAGCTTTAGAAATATCCTATTGGCTAGAAAGTTTAAAAATGCTCTGTAACAGAGAAATCTTTGGCAGCTGCTGGCTGTATGTGAGCTTTGGCCATCTTTCTGTTGTCTCAGCCATGTAAGGAGGCTGATGCTGCAATAAAAGCTCAAGGAATGTACCCCAGCAGTCCCATCCCCTTGGTGAAAAACTCCCAACACACCCAATGTCTGCTCAACAACAAAATGAGGCAAAGCTCTGCTCTAGAAGCACTGGAGCAGCCTTTTCTGGGTGTTCAGGATGGCAGCAGACAGCCCTGCTCATGCTGGCACAGTGCCTGGCTGGTTTACACCCTCACCTCGGGATCTGGCTGGGAAATGAAGATGTTCTTATAAAAGCTCAAGGTGGGAATATCCCCTCCTGCCCAGCTCCTGGCTGCTCCTCACACCACAGGAGCCTCAGGTGTAACTTTGTGATGTCTCTCTTCAGCCTGACAGGTAAAACCTGGATCAAAAAAATTGTTAAAAAATTTATCTGGGGGAAAATTAGTCTGTGAGGATCATTACTCTGAGTCCTTAGCACTCAGAAACATTTCAGAGTTTAATCCCAGCCCTTTTAATGCTGAGTGTGACAAAGAGCTGGAAGGAACCTGCCTTGCCTGGGCCCTGGTGGCTCCCACAGTGGGACCAGGTGGCAGTGGGTTGTGACTTGTGCTGCCTTCTTGTCTTGGGTTGAAAAGACAGGTGTCTGCTGAGGAAGGCAGGAGCCTCCCCTGAAATGGAGAATGTAAATCCCCTCCCTCTGAATTATCATAATTTTGAAATTAAGAGGCTCTCAGGCAAAGATATGGGAGTAGGAATAACAGTTCTTAATTAGGGAAAAAATAAAAATAAAATAAACAATGCAGTAACACAGAACAACACTGCCAGAGTGAGAACAGGCCCTGGCAGGCTGTGGGTCAGGCTGGTGGCAGCAGGGCCATCCCAGGGTGGCTCAGCCCTCCTGCAGTGCCAGCTGTGGCTCTGCTGGAGCAGGGATCCTGGACAAGGGGGGAGTTTTCCTCTGGAGCTCCAGGGCTGCTGGAGATGGGCCTGGGCTCCCTCTGGGAATGCAGGGGAGCAGAAAGCTGCTCCTCTGGGAATGCAGGGGGCAAAGGCTGCTGGGGTGTCCCAAAAGCTCAGATTGGATCCAGGCAGGAATGCTTGGCTCCTCCCAGTGGGATGATGGAATTGGATCAGCCGTGCAGGGACACTCACTGGCCATGGACAGAAGATAATTAATAATTAATGGCCCATGGACAGAAGGTGTCTCCTGGAGGGAGGATGGGTTGTGGAAGAGATAAAGAAAACTGCCCAATGAGCAGAAGAGAACTGCCCCACCTCTAAGAGATGGCAAATAGAACACACAGCCCAGCTAAATCCTGCATTTCCAACCCCAGACACTTCCCTCTGCCCAGGCATTCCAGGCACAGATCCTGCACAGGGCCAGGCTGCACACGCTGAGCTTTCACCTGTCACTTGCCAGAACAGGTCCCAGCTTCGGGCATTTTTCTAACACAAACGGGGTTGTCAAAGAAATAAATGTTTCTACAGTGCCTTGGATTTATCACTGGAGTAAATCAGATGATGTTGGGGAAAAAGAGGAGTGGAAGTTATCTACAGGCATGGCAATTTGAGAGATCCTTCTCTCCAAAATACCTGAGCCAGGGAATCCCCCTGGAAGCTCAGCACCCTCAGCCCAGAGCCCAGGCTGGTTCTATACCAGTGCCTTTGGTCTTTAATCACTCCAAAGACACAACTCCCACTGATATCAGCACAGCTTTTGCATTCTTGAAAAATCAGCATTTTTTTGTTTGGTTTTTTTTTTTTTTTTTTACAGCAAAGTCACACACTCAGCTTCAGGGGGAACTGGGTGGCAAAACCCCAGTGAAAATCCCAGGCAAGTCTCCTTTTTGACCTGACTCAAAATTAAAAATGTAGTAAATAGCACTCAGCAGAGAGCTGAGGAAATGCTGTTAGAGCAGTGAGTGGGATCCTTGCTTTGGGCACAATGTGTAGGAAAATAGGTGCATATAAATACACTTCTGAAACATCAAGATTCATGTATGAACTGAAAACAAAGACTTCCTACATACCCACACAGCAATCCTACACACAGACACGAGGCTCCTGAATTTGGGTTAGAAAGACTGAAGAGGAAATGTTTATCTTCCTGCATCTTCTAAGATACTTGTTTTAAAATGAAACAAGAAGGGTGGAGAGGATCTTTTTATATGGGATGGAGTGACAGGACAAAGGGAAGGGATTTAAACTGCCAGAAGGCAGCAGGAGATGGGATATTGGGATGGAATTGTTCCCTGGCAGGGTGGGCAGCCCTGGCACAGGGTGCCCAGAGCAGCTGGGGCTGCCCCTGGATCCCTGGCAGTGCCCAAGGCCAGGCTGGGCACTGGGGCTGGGAGCACCTGGGACAGTGGGAGGTGTCCCTGCCATGGCAGGGGTGGCACTGGGTGAGCTTTAAAGTCCCTTCCTACCCAAACCATTCTGGCATTGTGTGATTTAAATGTCTATTTAAACCCTGCATGTCTATTTAAAGCTCCTTCCATGGAGCAGCAGCTCCATGGAAGCAAACCCAGTTTATGGCACAGTGGGGCAGGATCTGTGTGTGTCCCTGGATGAACCCAGGTTATCCAAGGCAGCAGCACCTCCCTGCCCTCCCCAGCTCCACAGACACAGAACCAGGAGCTCGTTAATTCAGGTTATCAAGTTCCCTTGCATGGCTTTCAGTGCAGAGGAGAGGAGGCTCTCCCAGCTCAGCTGATTTATGGGATCCTCAGGGCATTTTGCTCATGTGTCCAGAGCCCAGCTTTTCCCTTTTTTAAGCAATCCCAAAGCTTGACCTGTGATGGCCTCAGCAGTGTCCTGGCTCTGCCCTCGTGTGCAGGGCCTGTCAGCCAAAGCCAGAAGGGGATGCTCTGCTGCATTCCTGCCCTCAAATCTGCATCTCATAAAATTACCACGGCTTTATCAAACCCCTTAAATCGTAATTCCTTCAGCAAAATCGTTCTGGTTTTATTTTAAGCATAGGTTGTTCAAATTTTCAATACCTTTTGTGTTAATAATATCGAAATAAGTTGAAATGTTTATAGATAATAACATTTAATAAGTTGAGTGTTGGTAAGATCAAGCAAAGTTTCACTATGTTTAGTTACTCTTAAGTTACATTTTATCACTGTGATATCCTGTTTAAAATTAAGTTTGTTATTCCTTGCCGTCAGAGTTCATTCATTCCAAGTTTAAATGTTGTTTAATATAAATTACCCTAAGTTTTTTTAAAAATCATTTGTCTAAACTGTAAGATATATAGTTTATACTCTATTGGCTAGAATGGAATAGATGGATATTGCCACCCCCTTCCAGTGCCACCCTCGGGCAGCTCTGGATGCTCTGGAATGCCAGGCCACAGAGCTGGCAGCTCCCCATGAGAGCAGGGAATAGTTTTCCCCTTCTATATTTTTGTACTTACTAAGATACTACCTTATTCTGGGAAAAAAATCTCTTAGTCCATGAGTTATTCCTGTGGGTAGAAAAAAAAATACTTTTTTTTTCCTTAAAAATAAACCAGCCTGACAGAAATTCATGAGTTTATCAAAATTTTAAGGGACTGAAAAACTCTTAAACTTAACTTAGGATCCAGTTTTCCCACAGCAGTTTCTCAGCCCTGGTAGAAGCTGGAGATATTGGAGTGTGGAGCAGAGATATTCCCAGATTTATTGTGAGCCTGACAATGATTATGTAGCCCATTGAGATGGAGTGGTGTGATTTAGTGGTTTGGAGGCATTTGTCAGGGCTGATGAATGCATCTGGCGATTCAGGCAATGAAAATGTGAGATTTCCAGCGGGTGGCAGACAAAGGATGCTGCCTGACACACGGGGTATGGCAGGGGCTATGGAAGGGGATAACATTTTTATTTGTTTCTCATTTAGAGTTTTTAGAGGGAGATGGGAAGGAAGATAAACTTCCTTCAGCTGAAGAGGCTGTGGAGAGGGTGTACCCTAATGAATATTTGGCTTTCTTGTGTCCCTGGATTCTCACCTGGCACCACTCACCTGCACAGGGCATCCAGGTGGGTGCACTCAGGGACACCTCCTGGGGACCTCCAGGCTCCCCCAGCATTCCCAGCTCGGCAGAAAGATGTGGAAATACTGATTTTCTCATTTGCCTGCTGTAGAGCACACTAAGGTTTGATACAAAGCCAGCTGGAAATGAGAAATTGCTTTTCGATGGGTCCAAAATATGGGCATTTTCTTAGACAAAATGAGTCAAACGAGCTTTTGAAATTCCAGCTATATCCAGACAATTTACAGCTCATTTTGGCTTCAAGCTCCCAGACAGAAACAGGTTCTTAGGAAAACAAGGTATTTTGAGATGTGCTTTATACTGAATTTGTACACAAATCCCGGAATGCTTTGGATTGGAAGAGACTTTAAAACCCACCCAGTGCCACCCCTGCCATGGCAGGGACACCTCCCACTGTCCCAGGCTGCTCCCAGCCCCAGTGTCCAGCCTGGCCTTGGGCACTGCCAGGGATCCAGGGGCAGCCCCAGCTGCTCTGGGCACTCTGTGCCAGGGCCTCAAGAAAAATATTTCCCATAATTGAATCAGCTGTGAAGCACCAGGCAAAGAGAGCCCAGGTCAGAGGCTGTTTAAGGCAAAAGGAAGGAAACAGGATCCTGTTGCTCCAAGAGCAGTGAAGAACAAGCCTTGCTGCACTAATGGACATTTCTGAGTCAATTATGTGCCAGTGCTGGTCCATTTTCCTGGAATGTTTTATTCTTAAGCTTTCAGATGGAAATACTCTATTTTACCTAAGATATCTAACTGTATGCATTTTTCCTTATATTATTTAGGGTTTCCAAGGAAAATGCATTCCATCCATACTCAGCAGAAGCAAACCTATGCTCTGCTTTGAATCCCAAGCTCAGCTCACACTTAACAAAACCAGCCTGAGCTGTGCTAGAGCATCAATCCATAGAGAAGTACTTAGGAGGAATAAATTGATTTTCTCATTGCTCTATGTTGGCTAAAAATTATTCGATTATGTATTTAGCTGCTAATGGAAACTCATTAGTAGATTTTCATTTCATGCTTGTTTGCACCTGCAATCCATTTTTCCCTGTCCAAAGCACTGTTTCATTTCAGTTCCGTGCTATAAATTTCCTTGCATATAAACTGATAAGCGTCAGCCAAAATTCAGTGTACGTGGTCTGAAATAGCTCAGGGCCATCGCTTTCACAACAGCATCATTAAAGCAGCAGATCCCCGGTGATTCAGGGGGGCTCGTTAACTCTGCATTTGATGGCCCAACTTGGCTCATTGTTTACTCGTTAACTTTGTTATCCTCGTTAGTGTCAGCTCCTCGACATTGTCCTGTTGGCTCTGGGCTCCCGGGCATCCTTTTAACCCAAAGATGGGACATTCCCAACTTGGGGGTGGGGGGGCTCCTTCAGGGCCCCCTCGTTGCCACTCCCTGCTTTTCTGGGGGATGGAAATTCAGTGATGTTCAATCAAAGCCAAGCTCAGTGGCGTCTGGCTCTGTTTGGAGGGAGATGCTGTTACCTGTGGGAATGGCACCCGATTCCAGCCAAATCCAACAAAAAACCAGGTTGAAGTTCTCCTCCCCATCCTTCTCCAGCTTCCTGATGGGTTTGTGCCTTGGGATCTGCAGGAGGTGCAGCACAAGGAGTCAGGATCTGCTTCCCAGGGATCTGCTTCCAGCTCCCACCCAGAAACCCTGCCCAGTTCAGGCTCTGCCTTCCCTCCTGCCCTCTCACCTCCCTGCTGGGAGACAGAGCCCAGCTCAGTCCCAGGCACGCCCCACACAAGGGCAGAGCAGAGCAGTCACCCCACTTCCCATCCACTGTCCCTTCAAGCATTCCCAGCTTAGTCCCAGAGCCCCCTGGGCTGCAGCACTGGATGGGGCTGGGAAGGCTCCTGCTGGAGCTTTCCTGCTCCAGCCTTAGTCCCTCCCTGCTGGGAATAAGGAGTGCAGAGATCAGAGGTGCAGCAATGGCAGATGACCAGAACCTGCTCACTGCCAGCTGCTGGGCATTTCATTGTGGACTAACCCACATCCAGGTTAGTGAAGCAGAACCTGATCATTATAATTATGTCACTTTTTGTTTTCGTAGGAAGAAATTAATAAGTTGTTCACCTTCAGCAGAATTCCTCTGAATTGATCCAAATATGAGAACTGACTCTCAGTGTCGTGTACGAGCACAGCCCCCACAGAGAAAAATGCATTTGCTGTAAAAATATCTATTTTATCAGGTAGCTCGAGCCTCTGGGGTCTGCCTGCCTTCCCCACCCGAGTAACTGAGAGCAGGAACAGCTCTGAATGTGCTTGTTAAGTGGGCCTGATCAATACAAATCTATTTCTCAATTAAGTAGAAGATCCTGGTGTATGTGTATTGCCTGCAGGCCAAAAGAGTTCAGAGGAAAACTGGATTCCAGCATAGAAAGTTGTGTTGTTTTTGCTCTGTCTTTTAAATGAGCTTTACCAGCATGCAACTGCAATCCTTGTGAACTCTGCAGATTAAATTTCCTTGCAGTAATGACCACTAGGAATTAGTGAAATGTTAATCTTCCCACCTGCTGTGTATGATTATACACGAGTCTAATCAACCTGATTACAAAAGAAAGTAATTTCTGCTTTTACAGGGTTTTTGTTGTTGTTGTCTGCTTTAGTTCTTCCTGAGGAGCTGTGAAATTCCTTACCCTGTATTTTAAAGCCGAAATAATGATTAAATTAGAATGTGTAAAGGGGAGCAATGGAGGCTGATAGTAATTGCTTTACAAGAGATACAGTAATTGATGCTCTGAGGATTTATTTGAAAGCATGGAAGTGAATTAGGAACCTGCTTTATCTGGATTTGCCTCGCTCTGATGAAGTCACTGCATCTTTGTGTCTTGGTTTTCAGCTAAACTCTTATTAATGAGAATGCTAATAATTACAGTGGCACTAAATTGTTTTAGGGACACAGGAGGATGGGAGCCACATTTTGATGTCATTTAAAGCCACAGTCACCTTTCCAACCCTGAAGGAGGAAATACACCTGAATCCATCAGAGATTGGATCCATCCAACTCCTTGAAAATTCCAGCCATATCCAGACACGTGGGTGATTGTAAAGACAAGCTAAAAAGCTACATCTGATTGTATTTCTTGGCTTAAAGCTTTGTTAAGACTGGGCCCACCCACCTTGGGGACAGGTACTGCAGTGCAGAGAGGCTTTCCAAGTCAGAAATCCAGGAAAATGAACGTACAGATACCTGAAAAATACAAGAAATGTAGGGTAAGCCACAGCAAATGTTATCCTGCTTCGTGCAGCAGTCAAAGCCAGTTTCCAGAGCAGCCACAGAACACCTGAACTCCACCCCCTGCTTGCCCACTGCACGTGGAAACACCTGGAACAATCCCTGGTTCCAGAATCATACAATCCATCCATCTGATCAATACGTGGCTGCCAGGAACCCAAAACCATTGATGAGCACCACTGCACAGGCAGGTCTGGTATTGCCAGAGCAATGAGATGCCACATGTGCCCCAGTGTTCCCAGCAGTGCTGGGGATCATCTCCATGGTGACAGCGTGTGTCACATCCCTGAGTCACCTGAGTGATCATTTCCATCCTTTCATCTGATCCTCACTTTTCATCTCTGCCTCGGAGTGCACTGGGCTCCTAATGGACAGGAATTGACAAACATCCTCATATTCCTTAGAGGACAAGCCATTTTTTTCTCATCTACACTCCTGCAACTTAATTCAAGTAACAGCTTTTGCAGGAAGAGCTGCTCCTGGAAGTCAGGAATTTGCCTTTGACACACACACACAGAGCCAGCTGTAAACTGGGCTGGAGAATGGCAAAAAACACCTTGCTAAAAACATCCCCAAAAACCTCTAAAGAAGCCCCTTCCTCCAAACCTGTTGCTGGGGCAGTCCCAGCCCTCCCACAGCCCCAGTTCTTCCCAGCCCTACTTCTCCCAGTGCAGAAATCCCAGAGATGACCCCTGCTCTTCCTCATCTCTGGTTATGGCACAGAAAATGAGAGTGGCTGAACCCAGGCCTTTCAGGAGTTGCAGTCTGGAGAAAAATCCTTCTGGGATGTCCAAGCAATGTGTCACCCTGTTGTGGATGTCGATTTTGGAGGGTGCCACAGCCAAACACAGCACAGCCAGAACTGCCTGCACTGTGCCCTGGTTCCTCCCTCTCCCTCCTCCTCGTGCTCTCTCACTCTCCTTTTAGGAAAGCTGAACTTTTTTCAGCTTGGCTTGTTAAAATCTTCAACAGCTCAAACAATCTGGGTTCTCCCACGCTTTGGGTTGTACAGGAATATCCTTGGGAGAGGAACCCCAAGGCTGGGAAGGGAGTATTGGAGATGGGAAACCCATATCCCAGCCAGGGCACCCAGCAAGCTCAGCAGTGTGTGACAGAAATAAAGACCATTAAGATGGGGTTATCAGCTGTAAAATTGCTCCTGAGACACTCTCCAAGCATGTCCTGAAGGCAGAGGGAGGCCAGCCTTGGTGAGTGTGACATTTGGGGGAACAGGGACTGATTGCTGTGCACCCACCACCCCCCAATGCCTGCATTTTGGGGTTTAATCTGTTTCTTATTGGGGAAATAAATCCAATAGATCACTGAAGTGCTGTTCCCAGCACTCTGCCGTCCCCTGCTCCCACTCCCAGCACAGTCCCTGTTATCTAACACCTGGGAGGGGATTTAAAAGGAACTTTCATCTCATTTCATACATTAGAGCTAAGTTTAGCTTCTGTAGGTAACAGTTTCTGTTTGAACTAATAAAGAGGTATGTTTAGAATCTCAGGGGCACACTCTCTGCTCATTGGAAACAAATGAGGATTATATAAGGAGGAACGGGAGCTACAAATAGGATTCCTAAAATTAATTGGCTGTGAGCTGCAGGGGCCAGGAGCCATTAAAAGTGACAAGTGGCCACAGCGTGTCCTTCCCCTTGGACAGCCCTGGGGACAGCAGGGCCGGGCTGGAGCACTCAGGGCTCGGCTCTGCAGAGCCCTGGCAGCGCTGCCACGCTCCCCAGGGCTCCCCCAGAGCTCCACCCTGTCCCATTTTGGCTGCCCCACAGAAGCTCTGCCTCCCAAAAGGGGCAGGGATGCTGCAGCCAGAGCCTGGGGGGTCTGCACCCTGCAGAGAACCCCCCAGAGCTCCTGAGGGACCCCAAAACCACAGCTCTGCCTCCCAAAAGGGGCAGGGATGCTGCAGCCAGAGCCTGGGGGGTCTGCACCCTGCAGAGAACCCCCCAGAGCTCCTGAGGGACCCCAAAACCACAGCTCTGCCTCCCAAAAGGGGCAGGGATGCTGCAGCCAGAGCCTGGGGGGTCTGCACCCTGCAGAGAACCCCCCAGAGCTCCTGAGGGACCCCAAAACCACAGCTCTGCCTCCCAAAAGGGGCAGGGATGCTGCAGCCAGAGCCTGGGGGGTCTGCACCCTGCAGAGAACCCCCCAGAGCTCCTGAGGGACCCCAAAACCACAGCTCTGCCTCAGCATCACATGGAGAGCCAGGCAGGCTTTGTGTGGCACCAGTGTCAGCCCAGTGTCAATTCCAGGGCTGGAATTCTGTGCACAAACCCAGGGCTGCCTGTGCCCTGCTCCCCCTGCTCCTTCCAGCCCGGCAAACTCCAGGTACTGATCCTAAATGCTCAAATCCTCCTAAATGCTGCAAAACCCATCGCAGGAGATGGCAGGATTCCCTGCAGGATTCCCTGCAGGAGATGGCAAGATTCCCTGCAGGAGGCTGTCTGCTCCCAGGACATTCCAGGACAGGGGTTTCTCCGCTGACCCCCCTGGTGCAGGATCACTTCCAGCTGCCACACTGGAATGCCCTGATGCAGAACCTGGGGCTGAATCCCTGTAAATGCATTTAGAGCACCCTGTATTTTTGTACATGTAAATCTTCTGAAAGAGCTTCCACAAGTTCTTCCATCCCAGAGTTGTCTTCAGCCAGAGAGCACCGAGCTCATTAAATTCAGTCCCCACCACAAAACCCAACCTGAATTAGGCTCTGAGTGTCCTTTCAATTGCAAAGCATTATGAAAACTCACCCTAAGCAGTGCCATATAAACAGAAATTATATAAATATTAATAAATATATAGTCATATAAATATATAATTATATAAAACTCTAAAATATAAATTATCTATAAATATATAAGTATATAAGTATATGAATA